>JANJGN010000036.1:8590151-8872651 GCA_026770705.1 Isurus oxyrinchus
TACAGGTGAGTGAGGGGTAGGGCAGGATAATGTACCTGTACAGGTGAGTGAGGGGAGGGCAGGATAATGTACCTGTACAGGTGAGGAGGGGCAGGGCATATAATGTACCTGTACAGGTGTGTGATGGGGAGGGCAGGATAATGTACCTGTACAGGTGTGTGAGGGGGAGGGCAGGATAATGTACCTGTACAGCTGTTTGAGGGGGAGGGCAGCATAATGTACCTGTACAGGTGTGTGAGCGGGGAGGGCAGGATAATTTACCTGTACAGGTGGGTGAGGTGGAGGGCAGGATAATGTACCTGTACAGGTGAGTGAGGGGGAGGGCAGGATAATGTACCTGTACAGGTGTGTGAGGGCGAGGGCAGGATAATGTACTGCACAGGTGTGTGAGGTGGAGGGCAGGATAATGTACGTCTACAGGTGTGTGAGGTGGAGGGTAGGATAATGTACCTGTACAGGTGTGTGAGTGGGAGGGCAGGAAAATGTACCTGTACAGGTGAGTGAGCGGAGGGCAGGATAATGTACCTGGACAGGTGATGAGGGGGAGGGCAGGATAATGTACCTGTACAGGTGAGTGAGGTGGAGGGCAGGATAATGTACCTGTACAGGTGAGTGAGCGGGAGGGCAGGATAATGTACCTGTAAAGGTGAGTGAGGGGGAGGGCAGGATAATGTACCTGTACAGGTGAGTGAGGGGAAGGGCAGGATAATGTATCTGTACAGGTGAGTGAGGGGGAGGGCAGGATAATGTACCTGTACAGGTGAGTGAGGGGGGTGGGCAGGATAATGTACCTGTACAGGTGTGTGAGGGGGAGGGCAGGATAATGAACCTGTACAGGTGAGTGAGGGGGAGGGCAGGATAATGAATGTGTACAGGTGAGTGAGGTGGAGGGCAGGATAATGTACCAGTATTGGTGAGTAAGGGGGAGGGCAGGATAATGTACCTGTACAGGTGAGTGAGTGGAGGGCAGGATAATGTACCTGCACTGGTGAGTGAGGGGGAGGGCAGGATAATGTACCTGTACAGGTGAGTGAGGTGTAGGGCAGGATAATGTACCTGGACAGGTGAGTGAGCGGGGAGGGCAGAATAATGTACCTCTACAGGAGTGTGAGCGGTGGGGACCGGATAATGTACGTGTACAGGTCAGTGAGAGGAAGGGCAGGATAACGTACATATATGGTGGTGTGAGGGGGAGGGCAGGATTATGTACCTGTACAGGAGAGTGAGGGGGAGGGGAGAGCAGGATAATGTAGCTGTACAGGTGTTTGAGGGGGAGGGCAGGATAATGTACCTGTACAGGTGAGCGAGGGTGAGAGCAGGATAATGTACCTGCACAGGTGTTTGAGGTGGAGGGCAGGATCATGTACCTGTACAGGTGTGTGAGGGGGAGGGCAGGATAATGTACTGTACAGGTGTGTGAGGTGCAGGGCAGGATAATGTACCTGTACAGGTGAGTGAGGGGTAGGGCAGGATAATGTACCTGTACAGGTGAGTGAGGGGGTGGGCAGGATAATGTACCTGTACAGGTGAGTGATGGGGAGGGCAGGATAATGTACCTGTACAGGTGTGTGAGGGGGAGGGCAGGATAATGTACTGTATAGGTGTTTGAGGTGGAGGGCAGGATAATGTACCTGTACAGGTGAGTGAGCAGGAGGGCAGGATAATGTAACTGTACATGTGAGTGAGGGGGAGGGCAGGATAATGTACCTGTACAGGTGAGTGAGGGGGAGCGCAGGATAATGTACCTGTACTGGTGAGTGAGGGGGAGGGTAGAATAATGTATCTGTACAGGTGAGTGAGGTGGAGGGCAGGATAATGTACCTGTACAGGTGAGTGACAGAGAGGGCAGGACAACGCACCTGTACAGGTGAGTGAGGGGGAGGGCAGGATAATGTACCAGTACAGGTGAGTGAGGGGGAGAGCAGGATAATGTACCTGTACAGGTGAATGAGGGGGAGGGCAGGATAATAGACCTGTCCAGTTGAGTGTGGGGAAGGGCAGGATAATGTACCAGTACAGGTGAGTGAGGGGTAGGGCAGGATAATGTACCTGTACAGGTGAGTGAGGGGGAGGGCAGGATAATAGACCTGCACAGGAGAATGAGGGGAAGGGCGGGATAATGTACCTGTACAGGTGTGTGAGGGGGAGGGAAGGATAATGTACCTGTACAGGCGTGTGAGCGGGTGGGCAGGATAATGTACCCGTACAGGTGTGTGAGGTGGAGGGCAGGATAATGTACCTGTACAGGAGAGTGAGAGGGATGGCAGGATAATGTATCTGTACAGGTGTGTGAGGGGGAGGGCAGGATAATGTACCTGTACAGGTGAGTGAGAGGGATGGCAGGATAATGTATCTGGACAGGTGTGTGAGGTGGAGGGCAGGATAATGTACATGTACAGGTGTGTGAGGGGGAGGGCAGGATAATGTACCTGTACAGGTGAGTGTGGGGGAGGGCAGGATTATGTACCTGTGCAGGAGTGTGAGGGGGGGGACAGGATAATGTTTGTATACTGGTGAGTGAGAGGGAGGGCAGGATAATGTAACTCAAGAGGTTTGTGAAGGGGCGGGCAGGATAATGTACCTTTACAGGTGATTGAGGGGGCGGGCAGGATAATGTAACTCTAGAGGTTTGTGAGGGGGCGGGCAGGATAATGTACCTGTACAGGTGAGTGAGCGGGAGGGCAGAATAATGTACCTGTACAGGAGTGTGAGGGGTGGGACAGGATAATGTACGTGTACAGGTCAGTGAGAGGAAGGGCAGGATAATGTACATATACGGTGGTGTGAGGGGGAGGGCAGGATTATGTACCTGTACAGGTGAGTGAGAGGGAGGGGGAGAGCAGGATAATGTACCTGTACAGGTGTGTGAGGGGGAGGGCAGGATAATGTAACTGTACAGGTGTGTGAGGGGGAGGGCAGGGTAATGTACCTGTACAGGTGTGTGAGGGGGAGGGCAGGATAATGTACCTGTACACGTGTGTGAGGGGGAGAGCAGGATAATGTACCTGTACAGGTGTGTGAGGTGGAGGGCTGGATAATGTACCTGTACAGGTGAGTGAGGGGGCGGGCAGGATAATGTACCTGTACAGGTGTGTGAGGAGGAAGGCAGGATAACGTACCTGCACAGGTGTGTGAGGGGGAGGGTAGGATAATGTACCTGTACAGGTGTGTGAGGAGGAGGGTAGGATAATGTACCTGTACATGTGTGTGAGGAGGAAGGCAGGATAATGTTTCAGTACAGGTGAGTGAGTGGGAGGGCAGGATAATGGACCTGTACAGGTGTGTGAGGGGGGAGGGCAGGATAATGTACCTGTACAGGTGTGTGAGGGGGAGGGCAGGATAATGTACCTGTACAGGAGTGTGTGGTGGGGCACGGGATAATGTACGTGTACAGTTGTGTGAGGTGGAGGGCAGGATAATGTACCTATACAGGTGTGTGAGCGGGAGGGCAGGATCATGTACCTGTACAGGTGTGTGAGGGGGAAGGCATGATAATGTTTCTGTACATGTGAGTGAGGGGAGGGCCGGATAATGTACCTGTACAGGTGAGTGAGGGGGAGGGCAGGATAATGTACCTGTACAGGAGTGTGAGGGGTGGGACAGGATAATGTACGTGTACAGGTCAGTGAGAGGAAGGGCAGGATAATGTACATATACGGTGGTGTGAGGGGGAGGGCAGGATTATGTACCTGTACAGGTGAGTGAGAGGGAGGGGGAGAGCAGGATAATGTACCTGTACAGGTGTGTGAGGGGGAGGGCAGGATAATGTAACTGTACAGGTGTGTGAGGGGGAGGGCAGGGTAATGTACCTGTACAGGTGTGTGAGGGGGAGAGCAGGATAATGTACCTGTACAGGTGTGTGAGGTGGAGGGCTGGATAATGTACCTGTACAGGTGAGTGAGGGGGCGGGCAGGATAATGTACCTGTACAGGTGAGTGAGAGGGAGGGGGAGAGCAGGATAATGTACCTGTACAGGTGTGTGAGGGGGAGGGCAGGATAATGTAACTGTACAGGTGTGTGAGGGGGAGGGCAGGGTAATGTACCTGTACAGGTGTGTGAGGGGGAGGGCAGGATAATGTACCTGTACAGGTGTGTGAGGGGGAGAGCAGGATAATGTACCTGTACAGGTGTGTGAGGTGGAGGGCTGGATAATGTACCTGTACAGGTGAGTGAGGGGGCGGGCAGGATAATGTACCTGTACAGGTGTGTGAGGGGGAGGGCAGGGTAATGTACCTGTACAGGTGAGTGAGCGGGAGGGCAGAATAATGTACCTGTACAGGAGTGTGAGGGGTGGGACAGGATAATGTACGTGTACAGGTCAGTGAGAGGAAGGGCAGGATAATGTACATATACGGTGGTGTGAGGGGGAGGGCAGGATTATGTACCTGTACAGGTGAGTGAGAGGGAGGGGGAGAGCAGGATAATGTACCTGTACAGGTGTGTGAGGGGGAGGGCAGGATAATGTAACTGTACAGGTGTGTGAGGGGGAGGGCAGGGTAATGTACCTGTACAGGTGTGTGAGGGGGAGGGCAGGATAATGTACCTGTACAGGTGTGTGAGGGGGAGAGCAGGATAATGTACCTGTACAGGTGTGTGAGGTGGAGGGCTGGATAATGTACCTGTACAGGTGAGTGAGGGGGCGGGCAGGATAATGTACCTGTACAGGTGTGTGAGGAGGAAGGCAGGATAACGTACCTGCACAGGTGTGTGAGGGGGAGGGTAGGATAATGTACCTGTACAGGTGTGTGAGGAGGAGGGTAGGATAATGTACCTGTACATGTGTGTGAGGAGGAAGGCAGGATAATGTTTCAGTACAGGTGAGTGAGTGGGAGGGCAGGATAATGGACCTGTACAGGTGTGTGAGGGGGAGGGCAGGATAATGTACCTGTACAGGTGTGTGAGGGGGAGGGCAGGATAATGTACCTGTACAGGAGTGTGTGGTGGGGCACGGGATAATGTACGTGTACAGTTGTGTGAGGTGGAGGGCAGGATAATGTACCTGTACAGGTGTGTGAGCGGGAGGGCAGGATCATGTACCTGTACAGGTGTGTGAGGGGGAAGGCATGATAATGTTTCTGTACATGTGAGTGAGGGGAGGGCCGGATAATGAACCTGTACAGGTGAGTGAGGGGGAGGGCAGGATAATGTACCTGTACAGGAGTGTGAGGGGTGGGACAGGATAATGTACGTGTACAGGTCAGTGAGAGGAAGGGCAGGATAATGTACATATACGGTGGTGTGAGGGGGAGGGCAGGATTATGTACCTGTACAGGTGAGTGAGAGGGAGGGGGAGAGCAGGATAATGTACCTGTACAGGTGTGTGAGGGGGAGGGCAGGATAATGTAACTGTACAGGTGTGTGAGGGGGAGGGCAGGGTAATGTACCTGTACAGGTGTGTGAGGGGGAGAGCAGGATAATGTACCTGTACAGGTGTGTGAGGTGGAGGGCTGGATAATGTACCTGTACAGGTGAGTGAGGGGGCGGGCAGGATAATGTACCTGTACAGGTGTGTGAGGAGGAAGGCAGGATAACATACCTGTACAGGTGTGTGAGGGGGAGGGTAGGATAATGTACCTGTACAGGTGTGTGAGGAGGAGGGTAGGATAATGTACCTGTACATGTGTGTGAGGAGGAAGGCAGGATAATGTTTCAGTACAGGTGAGTGAGTGGGAGGGCAGGATAATGGACCTGTACAGGTGTGTGAGGGGGAGGGCAGGATAATGTACCTGTACAGGTGTGTGAGGGGGAGGGCAGGATAATGTACCTGTACAGGAGTGTGTGGTGGGGCACGGGATAATGTACGTGTACAGTTGTGTGAGGTGGAGGGCAGGATAATGTACCTGTACAGGTGTGTGAGCGGGAGGGCAGGATCATGTACCTGTACAGGTGTGTGAGGGGGAAGGCATGATAATGTTTCTGTACATGTGAGTGAGGGGAGGGCCGGATAATGTACCTGTACAGGTGAGTGAGGGGGAGGGCAGGATAATGTACCTGTACAGGTGAGTGAGGGGGAGGGCATATAATGTACCTGTACAGGTGTGTGATGGGGAGGGCAGGATAATGTACCTGTACAGGTGTGTGAGTGGTAGGGCAGGATAATGTACCTGTACAGCTGTGTGAGGGGTAGGGCAGGATAATGTACCTGTACAGGTGAGTGAGTGGGAGGGCATATAATGTACCTGTACAGGTGTGTGATGGGGAGGGCAGGATAATGTACCTGTACTGCTGTGTGAGGGGTAGGGCAGGATAATGTACCTGTACAGGTGTGTGAGTGGGAGGGCAGGATAATTTACCTGTACAGGTGAGTGTGGGGGAAGGCATGGTAATGTTTCTGTACATGTGAGTGAGGGGGAGGGCCGGATAATGTACCTGTACAGGTGAGTGAGGGGGAGGGCAGGATAATGTACCTGTACAGGTGAGTGAGGGGGGAGAGCAGGATAATGTACCTGTAAAGGTGTGTGAGGTGGAGGGCTGGATAATATACCTGTACAGGTGAGCGAGGAGGAGGGCAGGATAATGTACCTGTACAGGTGTGTGAGGTCGAGTGCAGGTAATGTACCTGTACAGGTGAGTGAGGGAATGGCAGGATAATGTACCTGTACAGGTGTGTAAGGTGGAGGGCAGGATAATATTCCTGTACAGGTGAGTGAGCTGGAGGGCAGCGTAATGTACATGTACATGTGTGTGAGGTGGAGGGCAGGATAATGTACCTGTACAGGTGTGTGAGGGGGTGGGCAGGATAATGTACCTGTACAGGTGAGTGAGGGGGAGGGGGAGAGCAGGATAATGTACCTGTACAGGTGTGTGAGGGGGAGGGCAGGATAATGTACTGTACAGGTGTGTGAGGTGGAGGGCAGGATAATGTACCTGTACAGGTGAGTGAGCAGGAGGGCAGGATAATCTACCTGTAGATGTGTGTGAGGGGGAGGGCAGGATAATGTACCTGTACAGGTGAGTGAGGGTGAGAGCAGGATAATGTACCTGTACAGGTGTGTGAGGTGGAGGGCTGGATAATGTACCTGTACAGGTGAGGGCAGGGGAGGGCAGGATAATGTACCTATACAGGTGGGTGAGGTAGAGAGCAGGATAATGTACCTGTACAGGTGAGTGAGAGGGATGGCAGGATAATGTACTTGCACAGGTGTGTGAGGTGGAGGGCAGGATAATGTACCTGTACAGGTGAGTGAGCAGGAGGGCAGAATAATGTACCTGTCGATGTGTTTGAGTGGGAGGGCAGGATAATGTACCTGCACAGGTGTGTGGGGGGGAAGGCAGGATAATGTTTCTGTACAGTTGAGTGAGGGGGAGAGCAGGATAATCTACCTGTACAGGTGTGTGAGGGGGAGGGCAGGATAATGTACCTGTACAGGAGTGTGAGGGGTGGGACAGGATAATATACGTGTACAGTTCAGTGAGAGGAAGGGAAGGATAATGTACCTGTACGGCGGTGTGAGTGGGAGGGCAGGATTATGTACCTGTACAGGTGAGTGACGGGGAGGGGAGAGCAGGATAACGTAGCTGTACAGGTGTGTGAGGGGGAGGGCAGGATAATGTACTGTACAGGTGTGTGAGTGGGAGGGCAGGAAAATGTACCTGTACAGGTGAGTGAGGGGGAGGGCAGGATAATGTACCTGTACAGGTGTGTGAGTGGGAGGGCAGGATAATGTACCTGTACAGGTGAGTGAGCGGAGGGCAGGATAATGTACCTGGACAGGTGATGATGGGGAGGGCAGGATAATGTACCTGTACAGGTGAGTGAGGTGGAGGGCAGGATAATGTACCTGTACAGCTGAGTGAGCGGGAGGGCAGGATAATGAATGTGTACAGGTGAGTGAGGGGGAGGGCAGGATAATGTACCTGTACAGGTGAGTAAGGGGGAGGGCAGGATAATATACCTGCACAGGTGAGTGAGGGAGAGGGCAGGATAATGTACCTGTACAGGTGAGTGAGGGGGAGGGCATATAATGTACCTGTACAGGTTTGTGAGGGGGAGGGCATGATAATGTACCTGTATAGGTGAGTGAGGGGGAGGGCATATAATGTACCTGTACAGTTGTGTGAGGGGGAGGGCAGGATAATGTACCTGTACAGGTGAGTGAGGGGGAGGGCATATAATGTACCTGTACAGGTGTGTGAGGGGGAGGGCAAGATAATGTACCTGTACAGCTGTGTGAGGGGGAGGGCAGCATAATGTACCTGTACAGGTGTGTGAGCGGGAGGGCTGGATAATTTACCTGTACAGGTGAGTGAGGGGGAGGGCAGGATAATGTACCTACAGGTGAGTGAGAAGGAGGGCAGGATAATGTACCTGTACGGCGGTGTGAGGCTGAGGGCAGGATAATGTACCTGTACAGGTGAGTGAGGGGGAGGGCAGGACAATGTACCTGTACAGGTGTGTGAGGGGGAGGGCAGGATAATGTACCTGTAAAGGTGTGTGAGGTGGAGGGCTGGATAATATACCTGTACAGGTGAGTGAAGGGGAGGGCAGGATAATGTACCTGTACAGATGTGTGAGGTCGAGTGCAGGTAATGTACCTGTACAGGAGAGTGAGGGAATGGCAGGATAATGTACTTGTACAGGTGTGTAAGGTGGAGGGCAGGATAATATTCCTGTACAGGTGAGTGAGGGGGAGGGCAGGACAATGTACCTGTACAGGTGTGTGAGGTGGAGGGCAGGATAATGTACCTGTACAGGTGTGTGAGGGGGAGGGCAGGATAATGTACCTGTACAGGTGAGTGATGGGGAGGGCAGGATAATGTACCTGTACAGGTGAGTGAGGGGGAGGGGGAGAGCAGGATAATGTACCTGTACAGGTGTGTGAGGGGGAGGGCAGGATAATGTACTGTACAGGTGTGTGAGGTGGAGGGCAGGATAATGTACCTGTACAGGTGAGTGAGCAGGAGGGCAGGATAATGTACCTGTAGACGTGTGTGAGGGGGAGGGCAGGATAATGTACCTGTACAGGTGAGTGAGGGTGAGAGCAGGATAATGTACCTGTACAGGTGTGTGAGGTGGAGGGCTGGATAATGTACCGGTACAGGTGAGGGCAGGGGAGGGCAGGATAATGTACCTGTACAGGTGGGTGAGGTAGAGGGCAGGATAACGTACCTGTACAGGTGAGTGAGAGGGATGACAGGATAATGTACTTGCACAGGTGTGTGAGGTGGAGGGCAGGATAATGTACCTGTACAGGTGAGTGAGCAGGAGGGCAGAATAATGTACCTGTCGATGTGTTTGAGGGGGAGGGCAGGATAATGTACCTGTACAGGTGTGTGAGGGGGAAGGCAGGACAATGTTTCTGTACAGTTGAGTGAGGGGGAGAGCAGGATAATCTACCTGTACAGGTGTGTGAGGGGGAGGGCAGGATAATGTACCTGTACAGGAGTGTGAGGGGTGGGACAGGATAATATACGTGTACAGGTCAGTGAGAGGAAGGGCAGGATAATGTACCTGTACGGCGGTGTGAGGGGGAGGGCAGGATTATGTACCTGTACAGGTGAGTGAGGCGGAGGAGAGAGCAGGATAACGTAGCTGTACAGGTGTGTGAGGGGGAGGGCAGGATAATGTACTGTACAGGTGTGTGGGGGGGGGGGGCAGGTTAATGTACCTCTACAGGTGAGTGAGGGGTAGGGCAGGATAATGTACCAGTACAGGTGAGTGAGGGGAGGGCAGGATAATGTACCTGTACAGGTGAGTGAGGGGGAGGGCATATAATGTACCTGTACAGGTGTGTGATGGGGAGGGCAGGATAATGTACCTGTACAGGTGTGTGAGGGGGAGGGCAGGATAATGTACCTGTACAGCTGTGTGAGGGGGTGGGCAGCATAATGTACCTGTACAGGTGTGTGAGCGGGAGGGCAGGATAATGTACCTGTACAGGTGAGTGAGAGGGAGGGCAGGATAATGTACCTGTACAGGTGAGTGAGGGGGAGGGCAGGATAATGTACCTGTACAGGTGTGTGAAGGCGAGGGCAGGATAATGTACTGTACAGGTGTGTGAGGTGGAGGGCAGGATAATGTACGTCTACAGGTGTATGAGGGGGAGGGTAGGATAATGTACCTGTACAGGTGTGTGAGTGGGAGGGCAGGAAAATGTACCTGTACAGGTGAGTGAGCGGAGGGCAGGATAATGTACCTGGACAGGTGATGAGGGGGAGGGCAGGATAATGTACCTGTACAGGTGAGTGAGGTGGAGGGCAGGATAATGTACCTGTACAGGTGAGTGAGCGGGAGGGCAGAATAATGTACCTGTACAGGTGAGTGAGGGGGAGGGCAGGATAATGTACCTGTACTGGTGAGTGAGGGGAAGGGCAGGATAATGAATGTGTACAGGTGAGTGAGGGGGAGGGCAGGATAATGTACCAGTACTGGTGAGTAAGGGGGAGGGCAGGATAATGTACCTGTACAGGTGAGTGAGTGGAGGGCAGGATAATGTACCTGCACTGGTGAGTGAGGGGGAGGGCTGGATAATGTACCTGTACAGGTGAGTGAGGTGTAGGGCAGAATAATGTACCTGGACAGGTGAGTGAGCGGGAGGGCAGAATAATGTACCTGTACAGGAGTGTGAGCGGTGGGACCGGATAATGTACGTGTACAGGTCAGTGAGAGGAAGGGCAGGATAATGTACATATATGGTGGTGTGAGGGGGAGGGCAGGATTATGTACCTGTACAGGAGAGTGAGGGGGAGGGGAGAGCAGGATAATGTAGCTGTACAGGTGTGTGAGGGGGAGGGCAGGATAATGTACCTGTACGGGTGAGCGAGGGTGAGAGCAGGATAATGTACCTGTACAGGTGTTTGAGGTGGAGGGCAGGATCATGTACCTGTACAGGTGTGTGAGGGGGAGGGCAGGATAATGTACTGTACAGGTGTGTGAGGTGCAGGGCAGGATAATGTACCTGTACAGGTGAGTGAGGGGTAGGGCAGGATAATGAACCTGTACAGGTGAGTGAGGGGGTGGGCAGGATAATGTACCTGTACAGGTGAGTGATGGGGAGGGCAGGATAATGTACCTGTACAGGTGTGTGAGGGGGAGGGCAGGATAATGTACTGTACAGGTGTTTGAGGTGGAGGGCAGGATAATGTACCTGTACAGGTGAGTGAGCAGGAGGGCAGGATAATGTAACTGTACATGTGAGTGAGGGGGAGGGCAGGATAATGCATCAGTACAGGTGAGTGAGGGGGAGGGCAGGATAATGTACCTGTACTGGTGAGTGAGGGGGAGGGTAGAATAATGTATCTGTACAGGTGAGTGAGGTGGAGGGCAGGATGATGTACCTGTACAAGTGAGTGACAGAGAGGGCAGGATAACGCACCTGTACAGGTGAGTGAGGGGGAGGGCAGGATAATGTACCAGTACAGGTGAGTGAGGGGGAGAGCAGGATAATGTACCTGTACAGGTGAATGAGGGGGAGGGCAGGATAATAGACCTGTCCAGTTGAGTGAGGGGAAGGGCAGGATAATGTACCAGTACAGGTGAGTGAGGGGGAGGGCAGGATAATGTACCTGTACAGGTGAGTGAGGGGGAGGGCAGGATAATAGACCTGCACAGGAGAATGAGGGGAAGGGCGGGATAATGTACCTGTACAGGTGTGTGAGGGGGAGGGAAGGATAATGTACCTGTACAGGCGTGTGAGCGGGTGGGCAGGATAATGTACCCGTACAGGTGTGTGAGGTGGAGGGCAGGTTAATGTACCTGTACAGGAGAGTGGGAGGGATGGCAGGATAATGTATCTGTACAGGTGTGTGAGGTGGAGGGCAGGATAATGTACATGTACAGGTGTGTGAGGGGGAGGGCAGGATAATGTACCTGTACAGGTGAGTGTGGGGGAGGGCAGGATTATGTACCTGTACAGGAGTGTGAGGGGGGGGGACAGGATAATGTATGTATACTGGTGAGTGAGAGGGAGGGCAGGATAATGTAACTCTAGAGGTTTGTGAGGGGGCGGGCAGGATAATGTACCTTTACAGGTGATTGAGGGGGAGGGCAGGATAATGTAACTCTAGAGGTTTGTGAGGGGGCGGGCAGGATAATGTACCTGTACAGGTGAGTGAGCGGGAGGGCAGAATAATGTACCTGTACAGGAGTGTGAGGGGTGGGACAGGATAATGTACGTGTACAGGTCAGTGAGAGGAAGGGCAGGATAATGTACATATACGGTGGTGTGAGGGGGAGGGCAGGATTATGTACCTGTACAGGTGATTGAGAGGGAGGGGGAGAGCAGGATAATGTACCTGTACAGGTGAGTGAGGGGGAGGGAAGGATAATGTACCTGTACAGGTGTGTGAGGGGGAGGGCAGGATAATGTACCTGTACAGATGAGTGAGGGGGAGGGGGAGAGCAGGATAATGTACCTGTACAGGTGAGTGAGGGGGAGGGCAGGATAATGTACCTGTACAGGTGTGTGAGGGGGAGGGCAGGATAATGTACCTGTACAGGTGTGTGAGGTGGGGGCAGGATAATGTACCTGTACAGGTGTGTGAGTGGGAGGGCAGGAAAATGTACCTGTACAGGTGAGTGAGGGGGAGGGCAGGATAATGTACCTGTACAGGTGTGTGAGTGGGAGGGCAGGATAATGTACCTGTACAGGTGAGTGAGCGGAGGGAAGGATAATGTACCTGGACAGGTGATGATGGGGAGGGCAGGATAATGTACCTGTACAGGTGAGTGAGGTGGAGGGCAGGATAATGTACCTGTACAGCTGAGTGAGCGGGAGGGCAGGATAATGAATGTGTACAGGTGAGTGAGGGGGAGGGCAGGATAATGTACCTGTACAGGTGAGTAAGGGGGAGGGCAGGATAATATACCTGCACAGGTGAGTGAGGGAGAGGGCAGGATAATGTACCTGTACAGGTGAGTGAGGGGGAGGGCATATAATGTACCTGTACAGGTGTGTGAGGGGGAGGGCATGATAATGTACCTGTATAGGTGAGTGAGGGGGAGGGCATATAATGTACCTGTACAGGTGTGTGAGGGGGAGGGCAGGATAATGTACCTGTACAGGTGAGTGAGGGGGAGGGCATATAATGTACCTGTACAGGTGTGTGAGGGGGAGGGCAAGATAATGTACCTGTACAGCTGTGTGAGGGGGAGGGCAGCATAATGTACCTGTACAGGTGTGTGAGCGGGAGGGCAGGATAATTTACCTGTACAGGTGAGTGAGGGGGAGGGCTGGATAATGTACCTACAGGTGAGTGAGAAGGAGGGCAGGATAATGTACCTGTACAGGTGAGTGAGGGGGAGGGCAGGACAATGTACCTGTACAGGTGTGTGAGGGGGAGGGCAGGATAATGTACCTGTAAAGGTGTGTGAGGTGGAGGGCTGGATAATATACCTGTACAGGTGAGTGAGGGGGAGGGCAGGATAATGAACCTGTACAGATGTGTGAGGTCGAGTGCAGGTAATGTACCTGTACAGGTGAGTGAGGGAATGGCAGGATAATGTACTTGTACAGGTGTATAAGGTGGAGGGCAGGATAATATTCCTGTACAGGTGAGTGAGCTGGAGGGCAGCGTAATGTACATGTACATGTGTGTGAGGTGGAGGGCAGGATAATGTACCTGTACAGGTGTGTGAGGGGGAGGGCAGGATAATGTTCCTGTACAGGTGAGTGATGGGGAGGGCAGGATAATGTACCTGTACAGGTGAGTGAGGGGGAGGGGGAGAGCAGGATAATGTACCTGTACAGGTGTGTGAGGGGGAGGGCAGGATAATGTACTGTACAGGTGTGTGAGGTGGAGGGCAGGATAATGTACCTGTACAGGTGAGTGAGCAGGAGGGCAGGATAATGTACCTGTAGATGTGTGTGAGGGGGAGGGCAGGATAATGTACCTGTACAGGTGAGTGAGGGTGAGAGCAGGATAATGTACCTGTACAGGTGTGTGAGGTGGAGGGCTGGATAATGTACCGGTACAGGTGAGGGCAGGGGAGGGCAGGATAATGTACCTGTACAGGTGGGTGAGGTAGAGGGCAGGATAATGTACCTGTACAGGTGAGTGAGAGGGATGACAGGATAATGTACTTGCACAGGTGTGTGAGGTGGAGGGCAGGATAATGTACCTGTACAGGTGAGTGAGCAGGAGGGCAGAATAATGTACCTGTCGATGTGTTTGAGGGGGAGGGCAGGATAATGTACCTGTACAGGTGTGTGAGGGGGAAGGCAGGATAATGTTTCTGTACAGTTGAGTGAGGGGGAGAGCAGGATAATCTACCTGTACAGGTGTGTGAGGGGGAGGGCAGGATAATGTACCTGTACAGGAGTGTGAGGGGTGGGACAGGATAATATACGTGTACAGGTCAGTGAGAGGAAGGGCAGGATAATGTACCTGTACGGCGGTGTGAGGGGGAGGGCAGGATTATGTACCTGTACAGGTGAGTGAGGGGGAGGAGAGAGCAGGATAACGTAGCTGTACAGGTATGTGAGGGGGAGGGCAGGATAATGTACTGTACAGGTGTGTGGGGGGGGGCAGGTTAATGTACCTCTACAGGTGAGTGAGGGGTAGGGCAGGATAATGTACCTGTACAGGTGAGTGAGGGGAGGGCAGGATAATGTACCTGTACAGGTGAGTGAGGGGGAGGGCATATAATGTACCTGTACAGGTGTGTGATGGGGAGGGCAGGATAATGTACCTGTACAGGTGTGTGAGGGGGAGGGCAGGATAATGTACCTGTACAGCTGTGTGAGGGGGAGGGCAGCATAATGTACCTGTACAGGTGTGTGAGCGGGAGGGCAGGATAATTTACCTGTACAGGTGAGTGAGAGGGAGGGCAGGATAATGTACCTGTACAGGTGAGTGAGGGGGAGGGCAGGATAATGTACCTGTACAGGTGTGTGAAGGCGAGGGCAGGATAATGTACTGTACAGGTGTGTGAGGTGGAGGGCAGGATAATGTACGTCTACAGGTGTGTGAGGAGGAGGGTAGGATAATGTACCTGTACAGGTGTGTGAGTGGGAGGGCAGGAAAATGTACCTGTACAGGTGAGTGAGCGGAGGGCAGGATAATGTACCTGGACAGGTGATGAGGGGGAGGGCAGGATAATGTACCTGTACAGGTGAGTGAGGTGGAGGGCAGGATAATGTACCTGTACAGGTGAGTGAGCGGGAGGGCAGGATAATGTACCTGTACAGGTGAGTGAGGGGGAGGGCAGGATAATGTACCTGTACTGTTGAGTGAGGGGAAGGGCAGGATAATGAATGTGTACAGGTGAGTGAGGGGGAGGGCAGGATAATGTACCAGTACTGGTGAGTAAGGGGGAGGGCAGGATAATGTACCTGTACAGGTGAGTGAGTGGAGGGCAGGATAATGTACCTGTACAGGAGTGTGAGCGGTGGGACCGGATAATGTACGTGTACAGGTCAGTGAGAGGAAGGGCAGGATAATGTACATATATGGTGGTGTGAGGGGGAGGGCAGGATTATGTACCTGTACAGGAGAGTGAGGGGGAGGGGAGAGCAGGATAATGTAGCTGCAAAAGGTGTGTGAGGGGGAGGGCAGGATAATGTATCTGTACGAGTGAGCGAGGGTGAGAGCAGGATAATGTACCTGTACAGGTGTTTGAGGTGGAGGGCAGGATCATGTACCTGTACAGGTGTGTGAGGGGGAGGGCAGGATAATGTACTGTACAGGTGTGTGAGGTGCAGGGCAGGATAATGTACCTGTACAGGTGAGTGAGGGGTAGGGCAGGATAATGAACCTGTACAGGTGAGTGAGGGGGTGGGCAGGATAATGTACCTGTACAGGTGAGTGATGGGGAGGGCAGGATAATGTACCTGCACAGGTGTGTGAGGGGGAGGGCAGGATAATGTACTGTACAGGTGTTTGAGGTGCAGGGCAGGATAATGTACCTGTACAGGTGAGTGAGCAGGAGGGCAGGATAATGTAACTGTACATGTGAGTGAGGGGGAGGGCAGGATAATGCATCAGTACAGGTGAGTGATGGGGAGGGCAGGATAATGTACCTGTACTGGTGAGTGAGGGGGAGGGTAGAATAATGTATCTGTACAGGTGAGTGAGGTGGAGGGCAGGATAATGTACCTGTACAAGTGAGTGACAGAGAGGGCAGGATAACGCACCTGTACAGGTGAGTGAGGGGGAGGGCAGGATAATGTACCAGTACAGGTGAGTGAGGGGGAGAGCAGGATAATGTACCTGTACAGGTGAATGAGGGGGAGGGCAGGATAATAGACCTGTCCAGTTGAGTGAGGGGAAGGGCAGGATAATGTACCAGTACAGGTGAGTGAGGGGGAGGGCAGGATAATGTACCTGTACAGGTGAGTGAGCAGGAGGGCAGGATAATAGACCTGCACAGGAGAATGAGGGGAAGGGCGGGATAATGTACCTGTACAGGTGTGTGAGGGGGAGGGAAGGATAATGTACCTGTACAGGCGTGTGAGCGGGTGGGCAGGATAATGTACCCGTACAGGTGTGTGAGGTGGAGGGCAGGATAATGTACCTGTACAGGAGAGTGAGAGGGATGGCAGGATAATGTATCTGTACAGGTGTGTGAGGTGGAGGGCAGGATAATGTACATGTACAGGTGTGTGAGGGGGAGGGCAGGATAATGTACCTGTACAGGTGAGTGTGGGGGAGGGCAGGATTATGTACCTGTACAGGAGTGTGAGGCGGGGGGACAGGATAATGTATGTATACTGGTGAGTGAGAGGGAGGGCAGGATAATGTAACTCTAGAGGTTTGTGAGGGGGCGGGCAGGATAATGTATCTTTACAGGTGATTGAGGGGGAGGGCAGGATAATGTAACTCTAGAGGTTTGTGAGGGGGCGGGCAGGATAATGTACCTGTACAGGTGAGTGAGCGGGAGGGCAGAATAATGTACCTGTACAGGAGTGTGAGGGGTGGGACAGGATAATGTACGTGTACAGGTCAGTGAGAGGAAGGGCAGGATAATGTACATATATGGTGGTGTGAGGGGGAGGGCAGGATTATGTACCTGTACAGGTGAGTGAGAGGGAGGGGGAGAGCAGGATAATGTACCTGTACAGGTGAGTGAGGGGGAGGGAAGGATAATGTACCTGTACAGGTGTGTGAGGGGGAGGGCAGGATAATGTACCTGTACAGATGAGTGAGGGGGAGGGGGAGAGCAGGATAATGTACCTGTACAGGTGAGTGAGGGGGAGGGCAGGATAATGTACCTGTACAGGTGTGTGAGGGGGAGGGCAGGATAACGTACCTGTACAGGTGTGTGAGGTGGGGGCAGGATAATGTACCTGTACAGGTGTGTGAGTGGGAGGGCAGGAAAATGTACCTGTACAGGTGAGTGAGGGGGAGGGCAGGATAATGTACCTGTACAGGTGTGTGAGTGGGAGGGCAGAATAATGTACCTGTACAGGTGAGTGAGCGGAGGGAAGGATAATGTACCTGGACAGGTGATGATGGGGAGGGCAGGATAATGTACCTGTACAGGTGAGTGAGGTGGAGGGCAGGATAATGTACCTGTACAGCTGAGTGAGCGGGAGGGCAGGATAATGAATGTGTACAGGTGAGTGAGGGGGAGGGCAGGATAATGTACCTGTACAGGTGAGTAAGGGGGAGGGCAGGATAATATACCTGCACAGGTGAGTGAGGGAGAGGGCAGGATAATGTACCTGTACAGGTGAGTGAGGGGGAGGGCATATAATATACCTGTACAGGTGTGTGAGGGGGAGGGCATGATAATGTACCTGTATAGGTGAGTGAGTGGGAGGGCATATAATGTACCTGTACAGGTGTGTGAGGGGGAGGACAGGATAATGTACCTGGACAGGTGAGTGAGCGGGAGGGCAGAATAATGTACCTGTACAGGAGTGTGAGCGGTGGGACCGGATAATGTACGTGTACAGGTCAGTGAGAGGAAGGGCAGGATAATGTACATATATGGTGGTGTGAGGGGGAGGGCAGGATTATGTACCTGTACAGGAGAGTGAGGGGGAGGGGAGAGCAGGATAATGTAGCTGTACAGGTGTGTGAGGGGGAGGGCAGGATAATGTACCTGTACAGGTGAGCGAGGGTGAGAGCAGGATAATGTACCTGTACAGGTGTTTGAGGTGGAGGGCAGGATCATGTACCTGTACAGGTGTGTGAGGGGGAGGGCAGGAAAATGTACTGTACAGGTGTGTGAGGTGCAGGGCAGGATAATGTACCTGTACAGGTGAGTGAGGGGTAGGGCAGGATAATGTACCTGTACAGGTGAGTGAGGGGGTGGGCAGGATAATGTACCTGTACAGGTGAGTGATGGGGAGGGCAGGATAATGTACCTGTACAGGTGTGTGAGGGGGAGGGCAGGATAATGTACTGTACAGGTGTTTGAGGTGGAGGGCAGGATAATGCACCTGTACAGGTGAGTGAGCAGGAGGGCAGGATAATGTAACTGTACATGTGAGTGAGGGGGAGGGCAGGATAATGCATCAGTACAGGTGAGTGAGGGGGAGGGCAGGATAATGTACATGTACTGGTGAGTGAGGGGGAGGGTAGAATAATGTATCTGTACAGGTGAGTGAGGTGGAGGGCAGGATAATGTACCTGTGCAGGTGAGTGACAGAGAGGGCAGGATAACGCACCTGTACAGGTGAGTGAGGGGGAGGGCAGGATAATGTACCAGTACAGGTGAGTGAGGGGGAGAGCAGGATAATGTACCTGTACAGGTGAATGAGGGGGAGGGCAGGATAATAGACCTGTCCAGTTGAGTGAGGGGAAGGGCAGGATAATGTACCAGTACAGGTGAGTGAGGGGGAGGGCAGGATAATGTACCTGTACAGGTGAGTGAGGGGGAGGGCAGGATAATAGACCTGCACAGGAGAATGAGGGGAAGGGCGGGATAATGTATCTGTACAGGTGTGTGAGGGGGAGGGAAGGATAATGTACCTGTACAGGCGTGTGAGCGGGTGGGCAGGATAATGTACCCGTACAGGTGTGTGAGGTGGAGGGCAGGATAATGTACCTGTACAGGAGAGTGAGAGGGATGGCAAGATAATCTATCTGTACAGGTGTGTGAGGTGGAGGGCAGGATAATGTACATGTACAGGTGTGTGAGGGGGAGGGCAGGATAATGTACCTGTACAGGTGAGTGTGGGGGAGGGCAGGATTATGTACCTGTACAGGAGTGTGAGGGGGGGGACAGGATAATGTATGTATACTGGTGAGTGAGAGGGAGGGCAGGATAATGTAACTCTAGAGGTTTGTGAGGGGGCGGGCAGGATAATGTACCTTTACAGGTGATTGAGGGGGAGGGCAGGATAATGTAACTCTAGAGGTTTGTGAGGGGGCGGGCAGGATAATGTACCTGTACAGGTGAGTGAGCGGGAGGGCAGAATAATGTACCTGTACAGGAGTGTGAGGGGTGGGACAGGATAATGTACGTGTACAGGTCAGTGAGAGGAAGGGCAGGATAATGTACATATACGGTGGTGTGAGAGGGAGGGCAGGATTATGTACCTGTACAGGTGAGTGAGAGGGAGGGGGAGAGCAGGATAATGTACCTGTACAGGTGTGTGAGGGGGAGGGCAGGATAATGTACCTGTACAGGTGTGTGAGGGGGAGGGCAGGATAATGTACCTGTACAGATGAGTGAGGGGGAGGGGGAGAGCAGGATAATGTACCTGTACAGGTGAGTGAGGGGGAGGGCAGGATAATGTACCTGTACAGGTGTGTGAGGGGGAGGGCAGGATAATGTACCTGTACAGGTGTGTGAGGTGGGGGCAGGATAATGTACCTGTACAGGTGTGTGAGTGGGAGGGCAGGAAAATGTACCTGTACAGGTGAGTGAGGGGGAGGGCAGGATAATGTACCTGTACAGGTGTGTGAGTGGGAGGGCAGGATAATGTACCTGTACAGGTGAGTGAGCGGAGGGAAGGATAATGTACCTGGACAGGTGATGATGGGGAGGGCAGGATAATGTACCTGTACAGGTGAGTGAGGTGGAGGGCAGGATAATGTACCTGTACAGCTGAGTGAGCGGGAGGGCAGGATAATGAATGTGTACAGGTGAGTGAGGGGGAGGGCAGGATAATGTACCTGTACAGGTGAGTAAGGGGGAGGGCAGGATAATATACCTGCACAGGTGAGTGAGCGAGAGTGCAGGATAATGTACCTTTACAGGTGAGTGAGGGGGAGGGCATATAATGTACCTGTACAGGTGTGTGAGGGGGAGGGCATGATAATGTACCTGTATAGGTGAGTGAGGGGGAGGGCATATAATGTACCTGTACAGGTGTGTGAGGGGGAGGGCAGGATAATGTACCTGTACAGGTGAGTGAGGGGGAGGGCATATAATGTACCTGTACAGGTGTGTGAGGGGGAGGGCAAGATAATGTACCTGTACAGCTGTGTGAGGGGGAGGGCAGCATAATGTACCTGTACAGGTGTGTGAGCGGGAGGGCAGGATAATTTACCTGTACAGGTGAGTGAGGGGGAGGGCAGGATAATGTACCTACAGGTGAGTGAGAAGGAGGGCAGGATAATGTACCTGTAAAAGTGTGTGAGGAGGAGGGCTGGATAATATACCTGTACAGGTGAGTGAGGGGGAGGGCAGGATAATGTACCTGTACAGATGTGTGAGGTCGAGTGCAGGTAATGTACCTGTACAGGTGAGTGAGTGAATGGCAGGATAATGTACTTGTACATGTGTGTAAGGTGGAGGGCAGGATAATATTCCTGTACAGGTGAGTGAGCTGGAGGGCAGCGTAATGTACATGTACATGTGTGTGAGGTGGAGGGCAGGATAATGTACCTGTACAGGTGTGTGAGGGGGAGGGCAGGATAATGTACCTGTAGAGGTGAGTGATGGGGAGGGCAGGATAATGTACCTGTACAGGTGAGTGATGAGGAGGGCAGGATAATGTACCTGTACAGGTGTGTGAGGGGGAGGGCAGGATAATGTACTGTACAGGTGTTTGAGGTGGAGGGCAGGATAATGTACCTGTACAGGTGAGTGAGCAGGAGGGCAGGATAATGTAACTGTACATGTGAGTGAGGGGGAGGGCAGGATAATGTACCTGTACAGGTGAGTGAGGGTGAGCGCAAGATAATGTACCTGTACAGGTGGGTGAGGCGGAGGGCAGGATAATGCATCAGTACAGGTGAGTGAGGGGGAGGGCAGGATAATGTACCTGTACTGGTGATTGAGGGGGAGGGTAGAATAATGTATCTGTACAGGTGAGTGAGGTGGAGGGCAGGATAATGTACCTGTACAGGTGAGTGACAGAGAGGGCAGGATAACGCACCTGTACAGGTGAGTGAGGGGGAGGGCAGGATAATGTACCAGTACAGGTGAGTGAGGGGGAGAGCAGGATAATGTACCTGTACAGGTGAATGAGGGGGAGGGCAGGATAATAGACCTGTCCAGTTGAGTGAGGGGAAGGGCAGGATAATGTACCAGTACAGGTGAGTGAGGGGGAGGGCAGGATAATGTACCTGTACAGGTGAGTGAGGGGGAGGGCAGGATAATAGACCTGCACAGGAGAATGAGGGGAAGGGCGGGATAATGTACCTGTACAGGTGTGTGAGGGGGAGGGAAGGATAATGTACCTGTACAGGCGTGTGAGCGGGTGGGCAGCATAATGTACCCGTACAGGTGTGTGAGGTGGAGGGCAGGATAATGTACCTGTACAGGAGAGTGAGAGGGATGGCAGGATAATGTATCTGTACAGGTGTGTGAGGTGGAGGGCAGGATAATGTACATGTACAGGTGTGTGAGGGGGAGGGCAGGATAATGTACCTGTACAGGTGAGTGTGGGGGAGGGCAGGATTATGTACCTGTACAGGAGTGTGAGGGGGGGGGACAGGATAATGTATGTATACTGGTGAGTGAGAGGGAGGGCAGGATAATGTAACTCTAGAGGTTTGTGAGGGGGCGGGCAGGATAATGTACCTTTACAGGTGATTGAGGGGGAGGGCAGGATAATGTAACTCTAGAGGTTTGTGAGGGGGCGGGCAGGATAATGTACCTGTACAGGTGAGTGAGCGGGAGGGCAGAATAATGTACCTGTACAGGAGTGTGAGGGGTGTGACAGGATAATGTACGTGTACAGGTCAGTGAGAGGAAGGGCAGGATAATGTACATATACGGTGGTGTGAGGGGGAGGGCAGGATTATGTACCTGTACAGGTGAGTGAGAGGGAGGGGGAGAGCAGGATAATGTACCTGTACAGGTGTGTGAGGGGGAGGGAAGGATAATGTACCTGTACAGATGAGTGAGGGGGAGGGGGAGAGCAGGATAATGTACCTGTACAGGTGAGTGAGGGGGAGGGCAGGATAATGTACCTGTACAGGTGTGTGAGGGGGAGGGCAGGATAATGTACCCGTACAGGTGTGTGACGTGGGGGCAGGATAATGTACCTGTACAGGTGTGTGAGTGGGAGGGCAGGAAAATGTACCTGTACAGGTGAGTGAGGGGGAGGGCAGGATAATGTACCTGTACAGGTGTGTGAGTGGGAGGGCAGGATAATGTACCTGTACAGGTGAGTGAGCGGAGGGAAGGATAATGTACCTGGACAGGTGATGATGGGGAGGGCAGGATAATGTACCTGTACAGCTGAGTGAGCGGGAGGGCAGGATAATGAATGTGTACAGGTGAGTGAGGGGGAGGGCAGGATAATGTACCTGTACAGGTGAGTAAGGGGGAGGGCAGGATAATATACCTGCACAGGTGAGTGAGGGAGAGGGCAGGATAATGTACCTGTACAGGTGATTGAGGGGGAGGGCATATAATGTACCTGTACAGGTGTGTGAGGGGGAGGGCATGATAATGTACCTGTATAGGTGAGTGAGGGGGAGGGCATATAATGTACCTGTACAGGTGTGTGAGGGGGAGGGCAGGATAATGTACCTGTACAGGTGAGTGAGGGGGAGGGCATATAATGTACCTGTACAGGTGTGTGACTGGGAGGGCAAGATAATGTACCTGTACAGCTGTGTGAGGGGGAGGGCAGCATAATGTACCTGTACAGGTGTGTGAGGGGGAGGGCAGGATAATTTACCTGTACAGGTGAGTGAGGGGGAGGGCAGGATAATGTACCTGTACAGGTGTGTGAGGGGGAGGGCAGGATAATGTACCTGTACAGGTGTGTGAGGTGGGGGCAGGATAATGTACCTGTACAGGTGTGTGAGTAGGAGGGCAGGAAAATGTACCTGTACAGGTGAGTGAGGGGGAGGGCAGGATAATGTACCTGTACAGGTGTGTGAGTGGGAGGGCAGGATAATGTACCTGTACAGGTGAGTGAGCGGAGGGAAGGATAATGTACCTGAACAGGTGATGATGGGGAGGGCAGAATAATGTACCTGTACAGGTGAGTGAGGTGGAGGGCAGGATAATGTACCTGTACAGCTGAGTGAGCGGGAGGGCAGGATAATGAATGTGTACAGGTGAGTGAGGGGGAGGGCAGGATAATGTACCTGTACAGGTGAGTAAGGGGGAGGGCAGGATAATATACCTGCACAGGTGAGTGAGGGAGAGGGCAGGATAATGTACCTGTACAGGTGAGTGAGGGGGAGGGCATATAATGAACCTGCACAGGTGTGTGAGGGGGAGGGCATGATAATGTACCTGTATAGGTGAGTGAGGGGGAGGGCATATAATGTACCTGTACAGGTGTGTGAGGGGGAGGGCAAGATAATGTACCTGTACAGCTGTGTGAGGGGGAGGGCAGCATAATGTACCTGTACAGGTGTGTGAGGGGGAGGGCAGGATAATTTACCTGTACAGGTGAGTGAGGGGGAGGGCAGGATAATGTACCTACAGGTGAGTGAGAAGGAGGGCAGGATAATGTACCTGTACGGCGGTGTGAGGCTGAGGGCAGGATAATGTACCTGTACAGGTGAGTGAGGGGGAGGGCAGGACAATGTACCTGTAAAGGTGTGTGAGATGGAGGGCTGGATAATATACCTGTACAGGTGAGTGAGGGGGAGGGCAGGATAATGTACCTGTACAGATGTGTGAGGTCGAGTGCAGGTAATGTACCTGTACAGGTGAGTGAGGGAATGGCAGGATAATGTACTTGTACAGGTGTGTAAGGTGGAGGGCAGGATAATATTCCTGTACAGGTGAGTGAGCTGGAGGGCAGCGTAATGTACATGTACATGTGTGTGAGGTGGAGGGCAGGATAATGTACCTGTACAGGTGTGTGAGGGGGAGGGCAGGATAATGTACCTGTACAGGTGTGTGAGGGGGAGGGCAGGATAATGTACCTGTACAGGTGAGTGAGGGGGAGGGGGAGAGCAGGATAATGTACCTGTACAGGTGTGTGAGGGGGAGGGCAGGATAATGTACTGTACAGGTGTGTGAGGTGGAGGGTAGGATAATGTACCTGTACAGGTGAGTGAGTGGGAGGGCAGGAAAATGTACCTGTACAGGTGAGTGAGCGGAGGGCAGGATAATGTACCTGGACAGGTGATGAGGGGGAGGGCAGGATAATTTACCTGTACAGGTGAGTGAGGTGGAGGGCAGGATAATGTACCTGTACAGGTGAGTGAGCGGGAGGGCAGGATAATGTACCTGTACAGGTGAGTGAGGGGGAGGGCAGGATAATGTACCTGTACTGGTGATTGAGGGGAAGGGCAGGATAATGTATCTGTACAGGTGAGTGAGGGGGAGGGCAGGATAATGTACCTGTACAGGTGAGTGAGGGGGAGGGCAGGATAATGTACCTGTACAGGTGTGTGAGGGGGAGGGCAGGATAGTGAACCTGTACAGGTGAGTGAGGTGGAGGGCAGGATAATGAATGTGTACAGGTGAGTGAGGTGGAGGGCAGGATAATGTACCAGTACTGGTGAGTAAGGGGGAGGGCAGGATAATGTACCTGTACAGGTGAGTGAGTGGAGGGCAGGATAATGTACCTGCACTGGTGAGTGAGGGGGAGGGCAGGATAATGTACCTGTACAGGTGAGTGAGGTGTAGGGCAGGATAATGTACCTGGACAGGTGAGTGAGCGGGAGGGCAGAATAATGTACGTGTACAGGAGTGTGAGCGGTGGGACCGGATAATGGACGTGTACAGGTCAGTGAGAGGAAGGGCAGGATAATGTACATATATGGTGGTGTGAGGGGGAGGGCAGGATTATGTACCTGTACAGGAGAGTGAGGTGGAGGGGAGAGCAGGATAATGTAGCTGTACAGGTGTGTGAGGGGGAGGGCAGGATAATGTACCTGTACAGGTGAGCGACGGTGAGAGCAGGATAATGTACCTCTACAGGTGTTTGAGGTGGAGGGCAGGATCATGTACCTGTACAGGTGTGTGAGGGGGAGGGCAGGATAATGTACTGTACAGGTGTGTGAGGTGCAGGGCAGGATAATGTACCTGTACAGGTGAGTGAGGGGTAGGGCAGGATAATGTACCTGTACAGGTGAGTGAGCAGGAGGGCAGGATAATGTAACTGTACATGTGAGTGAGGGGGAGGGCAGGATAATGTACCTGTACAGGTGAGTGAGGGGGAAGGCAGGATTATGTACCTGTACAGGTGGGTGAGGCGGAGGGCAGGATAATGCATCAGTACAGGTGAGTGAGGGGGAGGGCAGGATAATGTACCTGTACTGGTGAGTGAGGGGGAGGGTAGAATAATGTATCTGTACAGGTGAGTGAGGTGGAGGGCAGGATAATGTACCTGTACATGTGAGTGACAGAGAAGGCAGGATAACGCACCTGTACAGGTGAGTGAGGGGGAGGGCAGGATAATGTACCAGTACAGGTGAGTGAGGGGGAGAGCAGGATAATGTACCTGTACAGGTGAATGAGGGGGAGGGCAGGATAATAGACCTGTCCAGTTGAGTGAGGGGAAGGGCAGGATAATGTACCAGTACAGGTGAGTGAGGGGTAGGGCAGGATAATGTACCTGTACAGGTGAGTGAGGGGGAGGGCAGGATAATAGACCTGCACAGGAGAATGAGGGGAAGGGCGGGATAATGTACCTGTACAGGTGTGTGAGGGGGAGGGAAGGATAATGTACCTGTACAGGCGTGTGAGCGGGTGGGCAGGATAATGTACCCGTACAGGTGTGTGAGGTGGAGGGCAGGATAATGTACCTGTACAGGAGAGTGAGAGGGATGGCAGGATAATGTATCTGTACAGGTGTGTGAGGGGGAGGGCAGGATAATGTACCTGTACAGGTGAGTGAGAGGGATGGCAGGATAATGTATCTGTACAGGTGTGTGAGGTGGAGGGCAGGATAATGTACATGTACAGGTGTGTGAGGGGGAGGGCAGGATAATGTACCTGTACAGGTGAGTGTGGGGAAGGGCAGGATTATGTACCTGTGCAGGAGTGTGAGGGGGGGGACAGGAGAATGTATGTATACTGGTGAGTGAGAGGGAGGGCAGGATAATGTAACTCTAGAGGTTTGTGAGGGGGCGGGCAGGATAATGTACCTGTACAGGTGAGTGAGCGGGAGGGCAGAATAATGTACCTGTACAGGAGTGTGAGGGGTGGGACAGGATAATGTACGTGTACAGGTCAGTGAGAGGAAGGGCAGGATAATGTGCATATACGGTGGTGTGAGGGGGAGGGCAGGATTATGTACCTGTACAGGTGAGTGAGAGGGAGGGGGAGAGCAGGATAATGTACCTGTACAGGTGTGTGAGGGGGAGGGCAGGATAATGTACCTGTACAGGTGTGTGAGGGGGAGGGCAGGATAATGTACCTGTACAGGTGTGTGAGGGGGAGGGCAGGATAATGTACCTGTACAGGTGTGTGAGGGGGAGAGCAGGATAATGTACCTGTACAGGTGTGTGAGGTGGAGGGCTGGATAATGTACCTGTACAGGTGAGTGAGGGGGCGGGCAGGATAATGTACCTGTACAGGTGTGTGAGGAGGAAGGCAGGATAATGTACCTGTACAGGTGTGTGAGGGGGAGGGTAGGATAATGTACCTGTACAGGTGTGTGAGGAGGAGCGTAGGATAATGTACCTGTGCAGGTGTGTGAGGATGAAGGCAGGATAATGTTTCAGTGCAGGTGAGTGAGTGGGAGGGCAGGATAATGGACCTGTACAGGTGTGTGAGGGGGAGGGCAGGATAATGTACCTGTACAGGTGTGTGAGGGGGAGGGCAGGATAATGTACCTGTACAGGAGTGTGTGGTGGGGGACGGGATAATGTACGTGTACAGTTGTGTGAGGTGGAGGGCGCAGGATAATGTACCTGTACAGGTGTGTGAGGGGGAGGGCAGGATCATGTACCTGTACAGGTGTGTGAGGGGGAAGGCATGATAATGTTTCTGTACATGTGAGTGAGGGGAGGGCCGGATAATGTACCTGTACAGGTGAGTGAGGGGGAGGGCAGGATAATGTACCTGTACAGGTGAGTGAGGGGGAGGGCAGGATAATGGACCTGTACAGGTGAGTGAGGGGTAGGGCAGGATAATGTACCAGTACAGGTGAGTGAGGTGTAGGGCAGGATAATGTACCTGTACAGGTGAGTGAGGGTGAGGGCAGAATAATGTACCTGTACAGGAGTGTGAGGGGTGGGACCGGATAATGTACGTGTACAGGTCAGTGAGAGGAAGGGCAGGATAATGTACAGATACGGTGGTGTGAGGGGGAGGGCAGGATTATGTACCTGTACAGGAGAGTGAGGGGGAGGGGAGAGCAGGATAACGTAGCTGTACAGGTGTGTGAGGGGGTGGGCAGGATAATGTACCTGTACAGGTGAGCGAGGGTGAGAGCAGGATAATGTACCTGTACAGGTGTTTGAGGTGGAGGGCAGGATCATGTACCTGTACAGGTGTGTGAGGGGGAGGGCAGGATAATGTACTGTACAGGTGTGTGAGGTGCAGGGCAGGATAATGTACCTGTACAGGTGAGGGAGGGGTAGGGCAGGATAATGTAACTGTACAGGTGAGTGAGGGTGTGGGCAGGACAAAGTACCTGTACAGGTGAGTGATGGGGAGGGCAGGATAATGTACCTGTAAAGGTGTGTGAGGGGGAGGGCTGGATAATGTACTGTACAGGTGTTTGAGGAGGAAGGCAGGATAATGTACCTGTACAGGTAGTGAGGTGGAGGGCAGGATAATGTACCTGTAAAGGAGAGTGAGAGGGATGGCAGGATAATGTATCTGTACAGGTGTGTGAGGGGGAGGGCAGGATAATGTACCTGTACATGTGTGTGAGGTGGAGGGCAGGATAATGTACATGTACAGGTGTGTGAGGGGGAGGGCAGGATAATGTACCTGTACAGGTGAGTGTGGGGGAGGGCAGGATTATGTACCTGTACAGGAGTGTGAGGGGGGGGGACAGGATAATGTATGTATACTGGTGAGTGAGAGGGAGGGCAGGATAATGTAACTCTAGAGGTTTGTGAGGGTGCGGGCAGGATAATGTACCTTTACAGGTGATTGAGGGGGAGGGCAGGATAATGTAACTCTAGAGGTTTGTGAGGGGGCGGGCAGGATAATGTACCTGTACAGGAGTGTGAGGGGTGGGACAGGATAATGTACGTGTACAGGTCAGTGAGAGGAAGGGCAGGATAATGTACATATACGGTGGTGTGAGGGGGAGGGCAGGATAATGTACCTGTACAGGTGTGTGAGGGGGAGGGCAGGATAATATACCTGTACAGGTGTGTGAGGGGGAGGGCAGGATAATGTACCTGTACAGGTGTGTGAGGGGGAGAGCAGGATAATGTACCTGTACAGGTGAGTGAGGGGGAGGGCAGGATAATGTACCTGTACAGGTGTGTGAGGAGGAAGGCAGGATAATGTACCTGTACAGGTGTGTGAGGCGGAGGGTAGGATAATGTACCTGTACAGGTGTGTGAGGGGGAGGGCAGGATAATGAACCTGTAAAGGTGAGTGACGGGGAGGGCCGGATAATGTACCTGTACTGGTGAGTAAGGGGGAGGGCAGGATAATGTACCTGTACAGGTGAGTGAGTGGAGGGCAGGATAATGTACCTGCACTGGAGAGTGAGGGGGATGGCAGGATAATGTACCTGTACAGGTGAGTGAGGTGTAGGGCAGGATAATGTACCTGGACAAGTGAGTGAGCGGGAGGGCAGAATAATGTACCTGTACAGGAGTGTGAGGGGTGGGACCGGATAATGTACGTGTACAGGTCAGTGAGAGGAAGGGCAGGATAATGTACATATACGGTGGTGTGAGGGGGAGGGCTGGATTATGTACCTGTACAGGAGAGTGAGGGGGAGGGGAGAGCAGGATAATGTAGCTGTACAGGTGTGTGAGGGGGAGGGCAGGATAATGTACCTGTACAGGTGAGCGAGGGTGAGAGCAGGATAATGTACCTGTACAGGTGTTTGAGGTGGAGGGCAGGATCATGTACCTGTACAGGTGTGTGAGGGGTAGGGCAGGATAATGTACTGTACAGGTGTGTGAGGTGCAGGGCAGGATAATGTACCTGTACAGGTGAGTGAGGGGTAGGGCAGGATAATGTACCTGTACAGGTGAGTGAGGGGGTGGGCAGGATAATGTACCTGTACAGGTGAGTGATGGGGAGGGCAGGATAATGTACCTGTACAGGTGTGTGAGGGAGAGGGCAGGATAATGTACTGTACAGGTGTTTGAGGTGGAGGGCAGGATAATGTACCTGTACAGGTGAGTGAGCAGGAGGGCAGGATAATGTAACTGTACATGTGAGTGAGGGGGAGGGCAGGATAATATACCTGTACAGGTGAGTGAGGGGGAGCGCAGGATAATGTACCTGTACAGGTGGGTGAGGTGGAGGGCAGGATAATGCATCTGTACAGGTGAGTGAGGGGGAGGGCAGGATAATGTACCTGTACTGGTGAGTGAGGGGGAGGGTAGAATAATGTATCTGTACAGGTGAGTGAGGTGGAGGGCAGGATAATGTACCTGTACAGGTGAGTGACAGAGAGGGCAGGATAACGCACCTGTACAGGTGAGTGAGAGGGAGGGCAGGATAATGTACCAGTACAGGTGAGTGAGGGGGAGGGCAGGATAATGTACCTGTACAGGTGAATGAGGGGGAGGGCAGGATAATAGACCAGTCCAGTTGAGTGAGGGGAAGGGCAGGATAATGTACCAGTACAGGTGAGTGAGGGGGAGGGCAGGATAATGTACCTGTACAGGTGAGTGAGACGGAGGGCAGATAATAGACCTGCACAGGAGAATGAGGGGAAGGGCGGGATAATGTACCTGTACAGGTGTGTGAGGGGGAGGGAAGGATAATGTACCTGTACAGGCGTGTGAGCGGGTGGGCAGGATAATGTACCCGTACAGGTGTGTGAGGTGGAGGGCAGGATAATGTACCTGTACAGGAGAGTGAGAGGGATGGCAGGATAATGTATCTGTACAGGTGTGTGAGGGGGAGGGCAGGATAATGTACCTGTACAGGTGAGTGAGAGGGATGGCAGGATAATGTATCTGTACAGGTGTGTGAGGTGGAGGGCAGGATACTGTACATGTACAGGTGTGTGAGGGGGAGGGCAGGATAATGTTCCGGTACAGGTGAGTGTGGGGGAGGGCAGGATTATGTACCTGTACAGGAGTGTGAGGGGGGGACAGGATAATGTATGTATACTGGTGAGTGAGAGGGAGGGCAGGATAATGTAACTCTAGAGGTTTGTGAGGGGGCGGGCAGGATAATGTACCTTTACAGGTGATTGAGGGGGAGGGCAGGATAATGTAACTCTAGAGGTTTGTGAGGGGGCGGGCAGGATAATGTACCTGTACAGGTGAGTGAGCGGGAGGGCAGAATAATGTACCTGTACAGGAGTGTGAGGGGTGGGACAGGATAATGTACGTGTACAGGTCAGTGAGAGGAAGGGCAGGATAATGTACATATACGGTGGTGTGAGAGGGAGGGCAGGATTATGTACCTGTACAGGTGAGTGAGAGGGAGGGGGAGAGCAGGATAATGTAACTCTAGAGGTTTGTGAGGGGGAGGGCAGGATAATGTACCTGTACAGGTGTGTGAGGGGGAGGGCAGGATAATGTACCTGTACAGGTGTGTGAGGGGGAGGGCAAGATAATGTACCTGTACGGGAGTGTGAGGGGGGGGACAGGATAATGTACGTGTACAGGTCAGTGAGAGGAAGGGCAGGATAATGTACATATACGGTGGTGTGAGGGGGAGGGCAGGATTATGTACCTGTACAGGTGAGTGAGGGGGAGGGGGAGAGCAGGATAATGTTCCTGTACAGGTGTGTGAGGGGGAGGGCAGGATAATGTACCTGTACAGGTGTGTGAGGGAGAGGGCAGGATAATGTACCTGTACAGGTGTGTGAGGGGGAGGGCAGGATAATGTACCTGTACAGGTGTGTGAGGGGGAGAGCAGGATAATGTACCTGTACAGGTGTGTGAGGTGGAGGGCTGGATAATGTACCTGTACAGGTGAGTGAGGGGGCGGGCAGGATAATGTACCTGTACAGGTGTGTGAGGAGGAAGGCAGGATAATGTACCTGTACAGGTGTGTGAGGGGGAGGGTAGGATAATGTACCTGTACAGGTGTGTGAGGAGGAGGGTAGGATAATGTACCTGTACAGGTGTGTGAGGAGGAAGGCAGGATAATGTTTCAGTACAGGTGAGTGAGTGGGTGGGCAGGATAATGTACTGTACAGGTGTGTGAGGGTGGGGGGGGCAGGTTAATGTACCTGTACAGGTGAGTGAGGGGTAGGGCAGGATAATGTACCAGTACAGGTGAGTGAGGGGGAGGGCAGGATAATGTACCTGTTCAGGTGAGTGAGAGCGAGGGCATATAATGTACCTGTACAGATGTGTGATGGGGAGGGCAGGATAATGTACCTGTACAGGTGTGTGAGGGGGAGGGCAGGATAATGTACCTGTACAGGTGAGTGAGGGGGAGGGCATATAATGTACCTGTACAGGTGTGTGATGGGGAGGGCAGGATAATGTACCTGTACAGGTGTGTGAGGGGGAGGGCAGGATAATGTACCTGTACAGCTGTGTGAGGGGGAGGGCAGCATAATGTACCTGTACAGGTGTGTGAGCTGGAGGGCAGGATAATTTACCTGTACAGGTGAGTGAGGGGGAGGGCAGGATTATGTACCTGTACAGGTGAGTGAGGGGGAGGGCAGGATAATGTACCTGTACAGGTGTGTGAGGGCGAGGGCAGGATAATGTACTGTACAGGTGTATGAGGTGGAGGGCAGGATAATGTATGTCTAGAGGTGTGTGAGGGGGAGGGTAGGATAATGTACCTGTACAGGTGTGTGAGTGGGAGGGCAGGAAAATGTACCTGTACAGGTGAGTGAGCGGAGGGCAGGATAATGTACCTGGACAGGTGATGAGGGGGAGGGCAGGATAATGTACCTGTACAGGTGAGTGAGGTGGAGGGCAGGATAATGTACCTGTACAGGTGAGTGAGCGGGAGGGCAGGATAATGTACCTGTACAGGTGAGTGAGGGGGCGGGCAGGATAATGTACCTGTACTGGTGAGTGAGGGGAAGGGCAGGATAATGTATCTGTACAGTGAGTGAGGGGTGGGCAGGATAATGTACCTGTACAGGTGAGTGAGGGGGAGGGCAGGATAATGTACCTGTACAGGTGTGATGGGGGAGGGCAGGATAATGAACCTATACAGGTGAGTGAGGGGGAGGGCAGGATAATGAATGGGTACAGGTGAGTGAGGGGGAGGGCAGGATAATGTACCTGTACTGTTGAGTATGGGGGAGGGCAGGATAATGTACCTGCACTGGTGAGTGAGGGGGAGGGCAGGATAATGTACCTGTACATGTGAGTGAGGTGTAGGGCAGGATAATGTACCTGTACAGGTGAGTGAGGGTGAGGGCAGAATAATGTACCTGTACAGGAGTGTGAGTGGTGGGACCGGATAATGTACGTGTACAGGTCAGTGAGAGGAAGGGCACGATAATGTACAGATACGGTGGTGTGAGGGGGAGGGCAGGATTATGTACCTGTACAGGAGAGTGAGGGGGAGGGGAGAGCAGGATAACGCAGCTGTACAGGTGTGTGAGGGGGAGGGCAGGATAATGTACCTGTACAGGTGAGCGAGGGTGAGAGCAGGATAATGTACCTGTTCAGGTGTTTGAGGTGGAGGGCAGGATCATGTACCTGTACAGGTGTGTGAGGGGGAGGGCAGGATAATGTACTGTACAGGTGTGTGAGGTGCAGGGCAGGATAATGTACCTGTACAGGTGAGTGAGGGGTAGGGCAGGATAATGTACCTGTACAGGTTTGTGAGGGGGTGGGCAGGATAAAGTACCTGTACAGGTGAGTGATGGGGAGGGCAGGATAATGTACCTGTAAAGGTGTGTGAGGGGGAGGGCAGGATAATGTACTGTACAGGTGTTTGAGGTGGAGGGCAGGATAATGTACCTGTACAGGTGAGTGAGCAGGGGGGCAGGATAATGTAACTGTACATGTGAGTGAGGGGGAGGGCAGGATAATGTACCTGTACAGGTGAGTGAGGGGGAGCGCAGGATAATGTACCTATACAGGTGGGTGAGGTGTAAGGCAGGATAATGTACCTGTACAGGTGAGTGAGGGGGAGGGCAGGATAATGTACCTGTACAGGTGAGTGACAGAGAGGGCAGGATAACGCACCTGTACAGATGAGTGAGGGGGAGGGCAGGATAATGTACCAGTACAGGTGAGTGAGGGGGAGGATAGGATAATGTACCTGTACAGGTGTGTGAGGGGGAGGGCAGGATAATAGACCTGTCCAGGTGAGTGAGGGGAAGGGCAGGATAATGTACCAGTACAGGTGAGTGAGGGGGAGGGCAGGATAATGTACCTGTACAGGTGAGTGAGGGGAAGGGCAGGATAATAGACCTGCACAGGAGAATGAGGGGAAGGGCGGGATAATGTACCTGTACAGGTGTGTGAGGGGGAGGGAAGGATAATGTACCTGTACAGGTGTGTGAGCGGGGTGGGCAGGATAATGTACCCGTACAGGTGTGTGAGGTGGAGGGCAGGATAATGTACCTGTACAGGAGAGTGAGAGGGATGGCAGGATAATGTATCTGTACAGGTGTGTGAGGGGGAGGGCAGGATAATGTACCTGTACAGGTGAGTGAGAGGGATGGCAGGATAATGTATCTGTACAGGTGTGTGAGGGGGAGGGCAGGATAATGTACCTGTACATGTGTGTGAGGTGGAGGGCAGGATAATGTACATGTACAGGTGTGTGAGGGGGAGGGCAGGATAATGTACCTGTACAGGTGAGTGTGGGGGAGGGCAGGATTATGTACCTGTACAGGAGTGTGAGGGGGGGGACAGGATAATGTATGTATACTGGTGAGTGAGAGGGAGGGCAGGATAATGTAACACTAGAGGTTTGTGAGGGGGCCTGCAGGATAATATACCTGTACAGGTGAGTGAGGGGGAGGGCAGAATAATGTACCTGTACAGGAGTGTGAGGGGTGGGACAGGATAATGTACGTGTACAGGTCAGTGAGAGGAAGGGCAGGATAATGTACATATACGGTGGTGTGAGGGGGAGGGCAGGATTATGTACCTGTACGGTGAGTGAGGGGGAGGGGGAGAGCAGGATAAAGTACCTGTACAGGTGTGTGAGGGGGAGGGCAGGATAATGTACCTGTACAGGTGTGTGAGGGGGAGGGCAGGATAATATACCTGTACAGGTGTGTGAGGGGGTGGGCAGGATAATGTACCTGTACAGGTGTGTGAGGGGGAGAGCAGGATAATGTACCTGTACAGGTGTGTGAGGTGGAGGGCTGGATAATGTACCTGTACAGGTGAGTGAGGGGGAGGGCAGGATAATGTACCTGTATGGGTGTGTGAGGAGGAAGGCAGGATAATGTACCTGTACAGGTGTGTGAGGGGGAGGGTAGGATAATGTACCTGTACAGGGGTGTGAGGGGGAGGGCAGGATAATGAACCTGTACAGGTGAGTGAGGGGGAGGGCAGGATAATGAATGTGTACAGGTGAGTGACGGGGAGGGCAGGATAATGTACTTGTACTGGTGAGTAAGGGGGAGGGCAGGATAATGTACCTGTACAGGTGAGTGAGTGGAGGGCAGGATAATGTACATGCACTGGTGAGTGAGGGGGAGGGCAGGATAATGTACCTGTACAGGTGAGTGAGGTGTAGGGCAGGATAATGTACCTGGACAGGTGAGTGAGCGGGAGGGCAGAATAATGTACCTGTACAGGAGTGTGAGGGGTGGGAGCGGATAATGTACGTGTACAGGTCAGTGAGAGGAAGGGCAGGATAATGTACATATACGGCGGAGTGAGGGGGAGGGCAGGATAATGTACCTGTACAGGAGAGTGAGGGGGAGGGGGAGAGCAGGATAATGTAGCTGTACAGGTGTGTGAGGGGGAGGGCAGGATAATGTACCTGTACAGGTGAGCGAGGGTGAGAGCAGGATAATGTACCTGTACAGGTGTTTGAGGTGGATGGCAGGATCATGTACCTGTACAGGTGTGTGAGGGGGAGGGCAGGATAATATACTGTACAGGTGTGTGAGGTGCAGGGCAGGATAATGTACCTGTACAGGTGAGTGAGGGGGAGGGCAGGATTATGTACCTGTACAGGAGTGTATGGGGGGGGACAGGATAATGTATTTATACTGGTGAGTGAGAGGGAGGGCAGGATAATGTAACTCTAGAGGTTTGTGAGGGGGCGGGCACGATAATGTACCTTTACAGGTGATTGAGGGGGAGGGCAGGATAATGTAACTCTAGAGGTTTGTGAGGGGGCGGGCAGGATAATGTACCTGTACAGGTGAATAAGCGGGAGGGCAGAATAATGTACCTGTACAGGAGTGTGAGGGGTGGGACAGGATAATGTACGTGTACAGGTCAGTGAGAGGAAGGGCAGGATAATGTACATATACGGTGGTGTGAGGGGGAGGGCAGGATTATGTACCTGTACAGGTGAGTGAGGGGGAGGGGGAGAGCAGGATAATGTACCTGTACAGGTGTGTGAGGTGGAGGGCAGGATAATGTACCTGTACTGGTATGTGAGGGGGAGGGCAGGATAATGTACCTGTACAGGTGTGTGAGGGGGAGGGCAGGATAATGTACCTGTACAGGTGTGTGAGGGGGAGAGCAGGATAATGTACCTGTACAGGTGTGTGAGGTGGAGGGCTGGATAATGTACCTGTACAGTTGAGTGAGGGGGCGGGCAGGATAATGTCCCTGTACAGGTGTGTGAGGAGGAAGGCAGGATAATGTACCTGTACAGGTGTGTGAGGGGGAGGGTAGGATAATGTACCTGTACAGGTGTGTGAGGAGGAGGGTAGGATAATGTACCTGTACAGGTGTGTGAGGAGGAAGGCAGGATAATGTTTCAGTACAGGTGAGTGAGTGGGAGGGCAGGATAATGGACCTGTACAGGTGTGTGAGGGGGAGGGCAGGATAATGTACCTGTACAGGTGTGTGAGGGGGAGGTCAGGATAATGTACCTGTACAGGAGTGTGAGGTGGGGGACGGGATAATGTACGTGTACAGTTGTGTGAGGAGGTGGGCAGGATAATGTACCTGTACAGGTGTGTGAGGGGGAGGGCAGGATCATGTACCTGTACAGCTGTGTGAGGGGGAGGGCAGCATAAAATACCTGTACAGGTGTGTGAGCGGGAGGGCAGGATAATTTACCTGTACAGGTGAGTGAGGGGAGGGCAGGATAATGTACCTGTACAGGTGAGTGAGGGGGAGGGCAGGATAATGTACCTGTACAGGTGTGTGAGGGCGAGGGCAGGATAATGTACTGTACAGGTGTGTGAGGGCGAGGGCAGGATAATGTACTGTACAGGTGTGTGAGGTGGAGGGCAGGATAATGTATGTCTAGAGGTGTGTGAGGGGGAGGGTAGGATAATGTACCTGTACAGCTGTGTGAGCGGGAGGGCAGGAAAATGTACCTGTACAGGTGAGTGAGCGGAGGGCAGGATAATGTACCTGGACAGGTGATGAGGGGGAGGGCAGGATAATGTACCTGTACAGGTGAGTGAGGTGGAGGGCAGGATAATGTACCTGTACAGGTGAGTGAGCGGGAGGGCAGGATAATGTACCCGTACAGATGTGTGAGGTGGAGGGCAGGTTAATATACCTGTACAGGAGAGTGAGAGGGATGGCAGGATAATGTATCTGTACAGGTGTGTGAGGGGGAGGGCAGGATAATGTACCTGTACAGGTGAGTGAGAGGGATGGCAGGATAATGTATCTGTACAGGTGTGTGAGGTGGAGGGCAGGATAATGCACATGTACAGGTGTGTGAGGGGGAGGGCAGGATAATGTACCTGTACAGGGGAGTGTGGGGGAGGGCAGGATTATGTACCTGTACAGGAGTGTGTGGGGGGGACAGGATAATGTATTTATACTGGTGAATGAGAGGGAGGGCAGGATAATGTAACTCTAGAGGTTTGTGAGTGGGCGGGCAGGATAATGTACCTTTACAGGTGATTGAGGGGGAGGGCAGGATATTGTAACTCTACAGGTTTGTGAGGGGGCGGGCAGGATAATGTATCTGTACAGGTGAATGAGCGGGAGGGCAGAATAATGTACCTGTACAGGAGTGTGAGGGGTGGGACAGGATAATGTATGTGTACAGGTCAGTGAAAGGAAGGGCAGGATAATGTACATATACGGTGGTGTGAGGGGGAGGGCAGGATCATGTACCTGTACAGGTGAGTGAGGGGGAGGGGGAGAGCAGGATAATGTACCTGTACAGGTGTGTGAGGGGGAGGGCAGGATAATGTACCTGTACAGGTGTGTGAGGGGGAGGGCAGGATAATGTACCTGTACAGGTGTGTGAGGGGGAGGGCAGGATAATGTACCTGTACAGGTGTGTGAGGGGGAGAGCAGGATAATGTACCTGTACAGGTGTGTGAGTTGGAGGGCTGGATAATGTACCTGTACAGGTGAGTGAGGGGGCGGACAGGATAATGTACCTGTACAGGTGTGTGAGGAGGAAGGCAGGATAATGTACTTGTACAGGTGTGTGAGGGGGAGGGTAGGATAATGTACCTGTACATGTGTGTGAGGTGGAGGGCAGGATAATGTACATGTACAGGTGTGTGAGGGGGAGGGCAGGATAATGTACCTGTACAGGTGAGTGTGGGGGAGGGCAGGATTATGTGCCTGTGCAGGAGTGTGAGGGGGGGGACAGGATAATGTATGTATACTGGTGAGTGAGAGGGAGGGCAGGATAATGTAACTCTAGAGGTTTGTGAGGGGGCGGGCAGGATAATGTACCTGTACAGGTGAGTGAGCGGGAGGGCAGAATAATGTACCTGTACAGGAGTGTGAGGGGTGGGACAGGATAATGTACGTGTACAGGTCAGTGAGAGGAAGGGCAGGATAACGTACATATACGGTGGTGTGAGGGGGAGGGCAGGATTATGTACCTGTACAGGTGAGTGAGGGGGAGGGGGAGAGCAGGATAATGTACCTGTACAGGTGTGTGAGGGGGAGGGCAGGATAATGTACCTGTACAGGTGTGTGAGGGGGAGGGCAGGATAATGTACCTGTACAGGTGTGTGAGGGGGAGGGCAGGATAATGTACCTGTACAGGTGTGTGAGGGGGAGAGCAGGATAATGTACCTGTACAGGTGTGTGAGGTGGAGGGCTGGATAATGTACCTGTACAGGTGAGTGAGGGGGAGGGCAGGATAATGTACCTGTACAGGTGAGTGAGGTGGAGGGCAGGATAATGTACCTGTACAGGTGAGTGAGCGGGAGGGCAGGATAATGTACCCGTACAGATGTGTGAGGTGGAGGGCAGGTTAATATACCTGTACAGGAGAGTGAGAGGGATGGCAGGATAATGTATCTGTACAGGTGTGTGAGGGGGAGGGCAGGATAATGTACCTGTACAGGTGAGTGAGAGGGATGGCAGGATAATGTATCTGTACAGGTGTGTGAGGTGGAGGGCAGGATAATGCACATGTACAGGTGTGTGAGGGGGAGGGCAGGATAATGTACCTGTACAGGGGAGTGTGGGGGAGGGCAGGATTATGTACCTGTACAGGAGTGTGTGGGGGGGACAGGATAATGTATTTATACTGGTGAATGAGAGGGAGGGCAGGATAATGTAACTCTAGAGGTTTGTGAGTGGGCGGGCAGGATAATGTACCTTTACAGGTGATTGAGGGGGAGGGCAGGATATTGTAACTCTACAGGTTTGTGAGGGGGCGGGCAGGATAATGTATCTGTACAGGTGAATGAGCGGGAGTGCAGAATAATGTACCTGTACAGGAGTGTGAGGGGTGGGACAGGATAATGTATGTGTACAGGTCAGTGAAAGGAAGGGCAGGATAATGTACATATACGGTGGTGTGAGGGGGAGGGCAGGATCATGTACCTGTACAGGTGAGTGAGGGGGAGGGGGAGAGCAGGATAATGTACCTGTACAGGTGTGTGAGGCGGAGGGCAGGATAATGTACCTGTACAGGTGTGTGAGGGGGAGGGCAGGATAATGTACCTGTACAGGTGTGTGAGGGGGAGGGCAGGATAATGTACCTGTACAGGTGTGTGAGGGGGAGAGCAGGACAATGTACCTGTACAGGTGTGTGAGTTGGAGGGCTGGATAATGTACCTGTACAGGTGAGTGAGGGGGCGGACAGGATAATGTACCTGTACAGGTGTGTGAGGAGGAAGGCAGGATAATGTACTTGTACAGGTGTGTGAGGGGGAGGGTAGGATAATGTACCTGTACATGTGTGTGAGGTGGAGGGCAGGATAATGTACATGTACAGGTGTGTGAGGGGGAGGGCAGGATAATGTACCTGTACAGGTGAGTGTGGGGGAGGGCAGGATTATGTGCCTGTGCAGGAGTGTGAGGGGGGGGACAGGATAATGTATGTATACTGGTGAGTGAGAGGGAGGGCAGGATAATGTAACTCTAGAGGTTTGTGAGGGGGCAGGCAGGATAATGTACCTGTACAGGTGAGTGAGCGGGAGGGCAGAATAATGTACCTGTACAGGAGTGTGAGGGGTGGGACAGGATAATGTACGTGTACAGGTCAGTGAGAGGAAGGGCAGGATAACGTACATATACGGTGGTGTGAGGGGGAGGGCAGGATTATGTACCTGTACAGGTGAGTGAGGGGGAGGGGGAGAGCAGGATAATGTACCTGTACAGGTGTGTGAGGGGGAGGGCAGGATAATGTACCTGTACAGGTGTGTGAGGGGGAGGGCAGGATAATGTACCTGTACAGGTGTGTGAGGGGGAGGGCAGGATAATGTACCTGTACAGGTGTGTGAGGGGGAGAGCAGGATAATGTACCTGTACAGGTGTGTGAGGTGGAGGGCTGGATAATGTACCTGTACAGGTGAGTGAGGGGGAGGGCAGGATAATGTACCTGTACGGGTGTGTGAGGGGGAGGGTAGGATAATGTACCTGTACAGGTGTGTGAGGGGGTGGGCAGGATAATGAACTTGTACAGGTGAGTGAGGGGGAGGGCAGGATAATGAATGTGTACAGGTGAGTGACGGGGAGGGCAGGATAATGTACCTGTACTAGTGAGTAAGGGGGAGGGCAGGATAATGTACCTGTACAGGTGAGTGAGTGGAGGGCAGGATAATGTACATGCACTGGTGAGTGAGGGGGAGGGCAGGATAATGTACCTGTACAGGTGAGTGAGGTGTAGGGCAGGTTAATGTACCTGGACAGGTGACTGAGCGGGAGGGCAGAATAATGTACCTCTACAGGAGTGTGAGGGGTGGGAGCGGATAATGTACGTGTACAGGTCAGTGAGAGGAAGGGCAGGATAATGTACATATACGGTGGAGTGAGGGGGAGGGCAGGATTATGTACCTGTACAGGAGAGTGAGGTGGAGGGGAGAGCAGGATAATGTAGCTGTACAGGTGTGTGAGGGGGAGGGCAGGATAATGTACCTGTACAGGTGAGCGAGGGTGAGAGCAGGATAATGTACCTGTACAGGTGTTTGAGGTGGAGGGCAGGATCATGTACCTGTACAGGTGTGTGAGGGGGAGGGCAGGATAATGTACTGTACAGGTGTGTGAGGTGCAGGGCAGGATAATGTACCTGTACAGGTGAGTGAGGGGTAGGGCAGGATAATGTAGCTGTACAGGTGAGTGAGGGGGTGGGCAGGATAATGTAAGTGTACATGTGAGTGATGGGGAGGGCAGGATAATGTACCTGTACAGGTGTGTGAGGGGGAGGGCAGGATAATGTACTGTACAGGTGTTTGAGGTGGAGGGCAGGATAATGTACCTGTACAGGTGAGTGAGCAGGAGGGCAGGATAATGTAACTGTACATGTGAGTGAGGGGGAGGGCAGGGTAATGTACCTGTACAGGTGAGTGAGGGGGAGCGCAGGATAATGTACCTGTACAGGTGGGTGAGGTGGAGGGCAGGATAATGCATCTGTACAGCTGAGTGAGGGGGAGGGCAGGATAATGTACCTGTACTGGTGAGTGATGGGGAGGGTAGAATAATGTATCTGTACAGGTGAGTGAGGAGGAGGGCAGGATAATGTACCTGTACAGGTGAGTGACAGAGAGGGCAGGATAACGCACCTGTACAGGTGAGTGAGAGGGAGGGCAGGATAATGTACCAGTACAGGTGAGTGAGGGGGAGGGCAGGATAATGTACCTATAAAGGTGAATGAGGGGGAGGGCAGGATAATAGACCTGTCCAGTTGAGTGAGGGGAAGGGCAGGATAATGTAACAGTACAGGTGAGTGAGGGGGAGGGCAGGATAATGTACCTGTACAGGTGAGTGAGGGGGAGGGCAGGATAATAGACCTGCACAGGAGAATGAGGGGAAGGGCGGGATAATGTACCTGTACAGGTGTGTGAGGGGGAGGGAAGGATAATGTACCTGTACAGGCGTGTGAGCGGGTGGGCAGGATAATGTACCCGTACAGGTGTGTGAGGTGGAGGGCAGGTTAATATACCTGTACAGGAGAGTGAGAGGGATGGCAGGATAATGTATCTGTACAGGTGTGTGAGGGGGAGGGCAGGATAATGTACCTGTACAGGTGAGTGTGAGGGATGGCAGGATAATGTATCTGTACAGGTGTGTGAGGTGGAGGGCAGGATAATGCACATGTACAGGTGTGTGTGTGGGAGGGCAGGATAATGTACCTGTACAGGTGAGTGTGGGGGAGGGCAGGATTATGTACCTGTACAGGAGTGTGTGGGGGGGGGACAGGATAATGTATTTATACTGGTGAGTGAGAGGGAGGGCAGGATAATGTAACTCTAGAGGTTTGTGAGGGGGCGGGCAGGATAATGTACCTTTACAGGTGATTGAGGGGGAGGGCAGGATAATGTACCTGTACAGGAGTGTGAGGGGTGGGACAGGATAATGTACGTGTACAGGTCAGTGAGAGGAAGGGCAGGATAATGTACATATACGGTGGTGTGAGGGGGAGGGCAGGATTATGTACCTGTACAGGTGAGTGAGGGGGAGGGGGAGAGCAGGATAATGTACCTGTACAGGTGTGTGAGGGGGAGGGCAGGATAATGTACCTGTACAGGTGTGTGAGGGGGAGGGCAGGATAATGTGCCTGTACAGGTGTGTGAGGGGGAGGGCAGGATAATGTACCTGTACAGGTGTGTGAGGGGGAGAGCAGGATAATGTACCTGTACAGGTGTGTGAGGTGGAGGGCTGGATAATGTACCTGTACAGGTGAGTGAGGGGGCGGGCAGGATAATGTCCCTGTACAGGTGTGTGAGGAGGAAGGCAGGATAATGTACCTGTACAGGTGTGTGAGGGGGAGGGTAGGATAATGTACCTGTACAGGTGTGTGAGGAGGAGGGTAGGATAATGTACCTGTACAGGTGTGTGAGGAGGAAGGCAGGATAATGTTTCAGTACAGGTGAGTGAGTGGGAGGGCAGGATAATGGACCTGTACAGGTGTGTGAGGGGGAGGGCAGGATAATGTACCTGTACAGGTGTGTGAGGGGGAGGTCAGGATAATGTACCTGTACAGGAGTGTGAGGTGGGGGACGGGATAATGTACGTGTACAGTTGTGTGAGGAGGTGGGCAGGATAATGTACCTGTACAGGTGTGTGAGGGGGTGGGCAGGATCATGTACCTGTACAGCTGTGTGAGGGGGAGGGCAGCATAAAATACCTGTACAGGTGTGTGAGTGGGAGGGCAGGATAATTTACCTGTACAGGTGAGTGAGGGGGAGGGCAGGATAATGTACCTGTACAGGTGAGTGAGGGGGAGGGCAGGATAATGTACCTGTACAGGTGTGTGAGGGCGAGGGCAGGATAATGTACTGTACAGGTGTGTGAGGTGGAGGGCAGGATAATGTATGTCTAGAGGTGTGTGAGGGGGAGGGTAGGATAATGTACCTGTACAGCTGAGTGAGCGGGAGGGCAGGAAAATGTACCTGTACAGGTGAGTGAGCGGAGGGCAGGATAATGTACCTGGACAGGTGATGAGGGGGAGGGCAGGATAATGTACCTGTACAGGTGAGTGAGGTGGAGGGCAGGATAATGTACCTGTACAGGTGAGTGAGCGGGAGGGCAGGATAATGTACCTGTACAGATGTGTGAGGTGGAGGGCAGGTTAATATACCTGTACAGGAGAGTGAGAGGGATGGCAGGATAATGTATCTGTACAGGTGTGTGAGGGGGAGGGCAGGATAATGTACCTGTACAGGTGAGTGAGAGGGATGGCAGGATAATGTATCGGTACAGGTGTGTGAGGTGGAGGGCAGGATAATGCACATGTACAGGTGTGTGAGGGGGAGGGCAGGATAATGTACCTGTACAGGGGAGTGTGGGGGAGGGCAGGATTATGTACCTGTACAGGAGTGTGTGGGGGGGACAGGATAATGTATTTATACTGGTGAATGAGAGGGAGGGCAGGATAATGTAACTCTAGAGGTTTGTGAGTGGGCGGGCAGGATAATGTACCTTTACAGGTGATTGAGGGGGAGGGCAGGATATTGTAACTCTACAGGTTTGTGAGGGGGCGGGCAGGATAATGTATCTGTACAGGTGAATGAGCGGGAGGGCAGAATAATGTACCTGTACAGGAGTGTGAGGGGTGGGACAGGATAATGTATGTGTACAGGTCAGTGAAAGGAAGGGCAGGATAATGTACATATACGGTGGTGTGAGGGGGAGGGCAGGATCATGTACCTGTACAGGTGAGTGAGGGGGAGGGGGAGAGCAGGATAATGTACCTGTACAGGTGTGTGAGGGGGAGGGCAGGATAATGTACCTGTACAGGTGTGTGAGGGGGAGGGCAGGATAATGTACCTGTACAGGTGTGTGAGGGGGAGGGCAGGATAATGTACCTGTACAGGTGTGTGAGGGGGAGAGCAGGATAATGTACCTGTACAGGTGTGTGAGTTGGAGGGCTGGATAATGTACCTGTACAGGTGAGTGAGGGGGCGGACAGGATAATGTACCTGTACAGGTGTGTGAGGAGGAAGGCAGGATAATGTACTTGTACAGGTGTGTGAGGGGGAGGGTAGGATAATGTACCTGTACATGTGTGTGAGGTGGAGGGCAGGATAATGTACATGTACAGGTGTGTGAGGGGGAGGGCAGGATAATGTACCTGTACAGGTGAGTGTGGGGGAGGGCAGGATTATGTGCCTGTGCAGGAGTTTGAGGGGGGGGACAGGATAATGTATGTATACTGGTGAGTGAGAGGGAGGGCAGGATAATGTAACTCTAGAGGTTTGTGAGGGGGCGGGCAGGATAATGTACCTTTACAGGTGTTTGAGGGGGAGGGCAGGATAATGTAACTCTAGAGGTTTGTGAGGGGGCGGGCAGGATAATGTACCTGTACAGGTGAGTGAGCGGGAGGGCAGAATAATGTACCTGTACAGGAGTGTGAGGGGTGGGACAGGATAATGTACGTGTACAGGTCAGTGAGAGGAAGGGCAGAATAACGTACATATCCGGTGGTGTGAGGGGGAGGGCAGGATTATGTACCTGTACAGGTGAGTGAGGGGGAGGGGGAGAGCAGGATAATGTACCTGTACAGGTGTGTGAGGGGGAGGGCAGGATAATGTACCTGTACAGGTGTGTGAGGGGGAGGGCAGGATAATGTACCTGTACAGGTGTGTGAGTGGGAGGGCAGGATAATGTACCTGTACAGGTGTGTGAGGGGGAGAGCAGGAAAATGTACCTGTACAGGTGTGTGAGGTGGAGGGCTGGATAATGTACCTGTACAGGTGAGTGAGGGGGAGGGCAGGATAATGTACCTGTACAGTTGTGTGAGGGGGTGGGCAGGATAATGAACCTGTACAGGTGAGTGAGGGGGAGGGCAGGATAATGAATGTGTACAGGTGAGTGACGGGGAGGGCAGGATAATGTACCTGTACTGGTGAGTAAGGGGGAGGGCAGGATAATGTACCTGTACAGGTGAGTGAGTGGAGGGCAGGATAATGTACATGCACTGGTGAGTGAGGGGGAGGGCAGGATAATGTACCTGTACAGGTGAGTGAGGTGTAGGGCAGGATAATGTACCTGGACAGGTGAGTGAGCGGGAGGGCAGAATAATGTACCTCTACAGGAGTGTGAGGGGTGGGAGCGGATAATGTACGTGTACAGGTCAGTGAGAGGAAGGGCAGGATAATGTACATATACGTTGGAGTGAGGGAGAGGGCAGGATTATGTACCTGTACAGGAGAGTGAGGTGGAGGGGAGAGCAGGATAATGTAGCTGTACAGGTGTGTGAGGGGGAGGGCAGGATAATGTACCTGTACAGGTGAGCGAGGGTGAGAGCAGGATAATGTACCTGTACAGGTGTTTGAGGTGGAGGGCAGGATCATGTACCTGTACAGGTGTGTGAGGGGGAGGGCAGGATAATGTACTGTACAGGTGTGTGAGGTGCAGGGCAGGATAATGTACCTGTACAGGTGAGTGAGGGGTAGGGCAGGATAATGTAGCTGTACAGGTGAGTGAGGGGGTGGGCAGGATAATGTAAGTGTACAGGTGAGTGATGGGGAGGGCAGGATAATGTACCTGTACAGGTGTGTGAGGGGGAGGGCAGGATAATGTACTGTACAGGTGTTTGAGGTGGAGGGCAGGATAATGTACCTGTACAGGTGAGTGAGCAGGAGGGTAGGATAATGTAACTGTACATGTGAGTGAGGGGGAGGGCAGGGTAATGTACCTGTACAGGTGAGTGAGGGGGCGGGCAGGATAATGTATCTGTACAGGTGAATGAGCGGGAGGGCAGAATAATGTACCTGTACAGGAGTGTGAGGGGTGGGACAGGATAATGTATGTGTACAGGTCAGTGAAAGGAAGGGCAGGATAATGTACATATACGGTGGTGTGAGGGGGAGGGCAGGATCATGTACCTGTACAGGTGAGTGAGGGGGAGGGGGAGAGCAGGATAATGTACCTGTACAGGTGTGTGAGGGGGAGGGCAGGATAATGTACCTGTACAGGTGTGTGAGGGGGAGGGCAGGATAATGTACCTGTACAGGTGTGTGAGGGGGAGGGCACGATAATGTACCTGTACAGGTGTGTGAGGGGGAGAGCAGGATAATGTACCTGTACAGGTGTGTGAGTTGGAGGGCTGGATAATGTACCTGTACAGGTGAGTGAGGGGGCGGACAGGATAATGTACCTGTACAGGTGTGTGAGGAGGAAGGCAGGATAATGTACTTGTACAGGTGTGTGAGGGGGAGGGTAGGGTAATGTACCTGTACATGTGTGTGAGGTGGAGGGCAGGATAATGTACATGTACAGGTGTGTGAGGGGGAGGGCAGGATAATGTACCTGTACAGGTGAGTGTGGGGGAGGGCAGGATTATGTGCCTGTGCAGGAGTGTGAGGGGGGGGACAGGATAATGTATGTATACTGGTGAGTGAGAGGGAGGGCAGGATAATGTAACTCTAGAGGTTTGTGAGGGGGCGGGCAGGATAATGTACCTTTACAGGTGTTTGAGGGGGAGGGCAGGATAATGTAACTCTAGAGGTTTGTGAGGGGGCGGGCAGGATAATGTACCTGTACAGGTGAGTGAGCGGGAGGGCAGAATAATGTACCTGTACAGGAGTGTGAGGGGTGGGACAGGATAATGTACGTGTACAGGTCAGTGAGAGGAAGGGCAGGATAACGTACATATACGGTGGTGTGAGGGGGAGGGCAGGATTATGTACCTGTACAGGTGAGTGAGGGGGAGGGGGAGAGCAGGATAATGTACCTGTACAGGTGTGTGAGGGGGAGGGCAGGATAATGTACCTGTACAGGTGTGTGAGGGGGAGAGCAGGATAATGTACCTGTACAGGTGTGTGAGGGGGAGGACAGGATAATGTACCTGTACAGGTGTGTGAGGGGGAGAGCAGGATAATGTACCTGTACAGGTGTGTGAGGTGGAGGGCTGGATAATGTACCTGTACAGGTGAGTGAGGGGGAGGGCAGGATAATGTACCTGTATGGGTGTGTGAGGGGGAGGGTAGGATAATGTACCTGTACAGGTGTGTGAGGGGGTGGGCAGGATAATGAACCTGTACAGGTGAGTGAGGGGGAGGGCAGGATAATGAATGTGTACAGGTGAGTGACGGGGAGGGCAGGATAATGTACCTGTACTGGTGAGTAAGGGGGAGGGCATGATAATGTACCTGTACAGGTGAGTGAGTGGAGGGCAGGATAATGTACCTGCACTGGTGAGTGAGGGGGAGGGCAGGATAATGTACCTGTACAGGTGAGTGAGGTGTAGGGCAGGATAATGTACCTGGACAGGTGAGTGAGCGGGAGGGCAGAATAATGTACCTCTACAGGAGTGTGAGGGGTGGGAGCGGATAATGTACGTGTACAGGTCAGTGAGAGGAAGGGCAGGATAATGTACATATACGGTGGAGTGAGGGGGAGGGCAGGATTATGTACCTGTACAGGAGAGTGAGGTGGAGGGGAGAGCAGGATAATGTAGCTGTACAGGTGTGTGAGGGGGAGGGCAGGATAATGTACCTGTACAGGTGAGCGAGGGTGAGGGCAGGATAATGTACCTGTACAGGTGTTTGAGGTGGAGGGCAGGATCATGTACCTGTACAGGTGTGTGAGGGGGAGGGCAGGATAATGTACTGTACAGGTGTGTGAGGTGCAGGGCAGGATAATGTACCTGTACAGGTGAGTGAAGGGTAGGGCAGGATAATGTAGCTGTACAGGTGAGTGAGGGGGTGGGCAGGATAATGTAAGTGTACAGGTGAGTGATGGGGAGGGCAGGATAATGTACCTGTACAGGTGTGTGAGGGGGAGGGCAGGATAATGTACTGTACAGGTGTTTGAGGTGGAGGGCAGGATAATGTACCTGTACAGGTGAGTGAGCAGGAGGGCAGGATAATGTAACTGTACATGTGAGTGAGGGGGAGGGCAGGGTAATGTACCTGTACAGGTGAGTGAGGGGGAGCGCAGGATAATGTACCTGTACAGGTGGGTGAGGTGGAGGGCAGGATAATGCATCTGTACAGGTGAGTGAGGGGGAGGGCAGGATAATGTACCTGTACTGGTGAGTGATGGGGAGGGTAGAATAATGTATCTGTACAGGTGAGTGAGGAGGAGGGCAGGATAATGTACCTGTACAGGTGAGTGACAGAGAGGGCAGGATAACGCACCTGTACAGGTGAGTGAGAGGGAGGGCAGGATAATGTACCAGTACAGGTGAGTGAGGGGAAGGGCAGGATAATGTACCTATACAGGTGAATGAGGGGGAGGGCAGGATAATAGACCTGTCCAGTTGAGTGAGGGGAAGGGCAGGATAATGTAACAGTACAGGTGAGTGAGGGGGAGGGCAGGATAATGTACCTGTACAGGTGAGTGAGGGGGAGGGCAGGATAATAGACCTGCACAGGAGAATGAGGGGAAGGGCGGGATAATGTACCTGTACAGGTGTGTGAGGGGGAGGGAAGGATAATGTACCTGTACAGGCGTGTGAGCGGGTGGGCAGGATAATGTACCCGTACAGGTGTGTGAGGTGGAGGGCAGGTTAATATACCTGTACAGGAGAGTGAGAGGGATGGCAGGATAATGTATCTGTACAGGTGTGTGAGGGGGAGGGCAGGATAATGTACCTGTACAGGTGAGTGAGAGGGATGGCAGGATAATGTATCTGTACAGGTGTGTGAGGTGGAGGGCAGGATAATGCACATGTACAGGTGTGTAAGGGGGAGGGCAGGATAATGTACCTGTACAGGTGAGTGTGGGGGAGGGCAGGATTATGTACCTGTACAGGAGTGTGTGGGGGGGGACAGGATAATGTATTTATACTGGTGAGTGAGAGGGAGGGCAGGATAATGTAACTCTAGAGGTTTGTGAGGGGGCGGGCAGGATAATGTACCTTTACAGGTGATTGAGGGGGAGGGCAGGATAATGTAACTCTAGAGGTTTGTGAGGGGGCGGGCAGGATAATGTACCTGTACAGGTGAATGAGCGGGAGGGCAGAATAATGTACCTGTACAGGAGTGTGAGGCGTGGGACAGGATAATGTACGTGTACAGGTCAGTGAGAGGAAGGGCAGGATAATGTACATATACGGTGGTGTGAGGGGGAGGGCAGGATTATGTACCTGTACAGGTGAGTGAGGGGGAGGGGGAGAGCAGGATAATGTACCTGTACAGGTGTGTGAGGGGGAGGGCAGGATAATGTACCTGTACAGGTGTGTGAGGGGGAGGGCAGGATAATGTGCCGGTACAGGTGTGTGAGGGGGAGGGCAGGATAATGTACCTGTACAGGTGTGTGAGGGGGAGAGCAGGATAATGTACCTGTACAGGTGTGTGAGGGGGAGGGCAGGATAATGTACCTGTACAGGTGTGTGAGGGGGAGGGCAGGATAATGTACCTGTACAGGTGTGTGAGGGGGAGGGCAGGATAATGTACCTGTACAGGTGTGTGAGGGGGAGAGCAGGAAAATGTACCTGTACAGGTGTGTGAGGTGGAGGGCTGGATAATGTACCTGTACAGGTGAGTGAGGGGGAGGGCAGGATAATGTACCTGTACAGTTGTGTGAGGGGGTGGGCAGGATAATGAACCTGTACAGGTGAGTGAGGGGGAGGGCAGGATAATGAATGTGTACAGGTGAGTGACGGGGAGGGCAGGATAATGTACCTGTACTGGTGAGTAAGGGGGAGGGCAGGATAATGTACCTGTACAGGTGAGTGAGTGGAGGGCAGGATAATGTACATGCACTGGTGAGTGAGGGGGAGGGCAGGATAATGTACCTGTACAGGTGAGTGAGGTGTAGGGCAGGATAATGTACCTGGACAGGTGAGTGAGCGGGAGGGCAGAATAATGTACCTCTACAGGAGTGTGAGGGGTGGGAGCGGATAATGTACGTGTACAGGTCAGTGAGAGGAAGGGCAGGATAATGTACATATACGTTGGAGTGAGGGAGAGGGCAGGATTATGTACCTGTACAGGAGAGTGAGGTGGAGGGGAGAGCAGGATAATGTAGCTGTACAGGTGTGTGAGGGGGAGGGCAGGATAATGTACCTGTACAGGTGAGCGAGGGTGAGAGCAGGATAATGTACCTGTACAGGTGTTTGAGGTGGAGGGCAGGATCATGTACCTGTACAGGTGTGTGAGGGGGAGGGCAGGATAATGTACTGTACAGGTGTGTGAGGTGCAGGGCAGGATAATGTACCTGTACAGGTGAGTGAGGGGTAGGGCAGGATAATGTAGCTGTACAGGTGAGTGAGGGGGTGGGCAGGATAATGTAAGTGTACAGGTGAGTGATGGGGAGGGCAGGATAATGTACCTGTACAGGTGTGTGAGGGGGAGGGCAGGATAATGTACTGTACAGGTGTTTGAGGTGGAGGGCAGGATAATGTACCTGTACAGGTGAGTGAGCAGGAGGGCAGGATAATGTAACTGTACATGTGAGTGAGGGGGAGGGCAGGGTAATGTACCTGTACAGGTGAGTGAGGGGGCGGGCAGGATAATGTATCTGTACAGGTGAATGAGCGGGAGGGCAGAATAATGTACCTGTACAGGAGTGTGAGGGGTGGGACAGGATAATGTATGTGTACAGGTCAGTGAAAGGAAGGGCAGGATAATGTACATATACGGTGGTGTGAGGGGGAGGGCAGGATCATGTACCTGTACAGGTGAGTGAGGGGGAGGGGGGAGAGCAGGATAATGTACCTGTACAGGTGTGTGAGGGGGAGGGCAGGATAATGTACCTGTACAGGTGTGTGAGGGGGAGGGCAGGATAATGTACCTGTACAGGTGTGTGAGGGGGAGGGCACGATAATGTACCTGTACAGGTGTGTGAGGGGGAGAGCAGGATAATGTACCTGTACAGGTGTGTGAGTTGGAGGGCTGGATAATGTACCTGTACAGGTGTGTGAGGGGGAGGGCAGGATAATGTACCTGTACAGGTGTGTGAGGGGGAGGGCAGGATAATGTACCTGTACAGGTGTGTGAGGGGGAGAGCAGGATAATGTACCTGTACAGGTGTGTGAGTTGGAGGGCTGGATAATGTACCTGTACAGGTGAGTGAGGGGGCGGACAGGATAATGTACCTGTACAGGTGTGTGAGGAGGAAGGCAGGATAATGTACTTGTACAGGTGTGTGAGGGGGAGGGTAGGATAATGTACCTGTACATGTGTGTGAGGTGGAGGGCAGGATAATGTACATGTACAGGTGTGTGAGGGGGAGGGCAGGATAATGTACCTGTACAGGTGAGTGTGGGGGAGGGCAGGATTATGTGCCTGTGCAGGAGTGTGAGGGGGGGGACAGGATAATGTATGTATACTGGTGAGTGAGAGGGAGGGCAGGATAATGTAACTCTAGAGGTTTGTGAGGGGGCGGGCAGGATAATGTACCTTTACAGGTGTTTGAGGGGGAGGGCAGGATAATGTAACTCTAGAGGTTTGTGAGGGGGCGGGCAGGATAATGTACCTGTACAGGTGAGTGAGCGGGAGGGCAGAATAATGTACCTGTACAGGAGTGTGAGGGGTGGGACAGGATAATGTACGTGTACAGGTCAGTGAGAGGAAGGGCAGGATAACGTACATATCCGGTGGTGTGAGGGGGAGGGCAGGATTATGTACCTGTACAGGTGAGTGAGGGGGAGGGGGAGAGCAGGATAATGTACCTGTACAGGTGTGTGAGGGGGAGGGCAGGATAATGTACCTGTACAGGTGTGTGAGGGGGAGAGCAGGATAATGTACCTGTACAGGTGTGTGAGGGGGAGGACAGGATAATGTACCTGTACAGGTGTGTGAGGGGGAGAGCAGGATAATGTACCTGTACAGGTGTGTGAGGTGGAGGGCTGGATAATGTACCTGTACAGGTGAGTGAGGGGGAGGGCAGGATAATGTACCTGTATGGGTGTGTGAGGGGGAGGGTAGGATAATGTACCTGTACAGGTGTGTGAGGGGGTGGGCAGGATAATGAACCTGTACAGGTGAGTGAGGGGGAGGGCAGGATAATGAATGTGTACAGGTGAGTGACGGGGAGGGCAGGATAATGTACCTGTACTGGTGAGTAAGGGGGAGGGCATGATAATGTACCTGTACAGGTGAGTGAGTGGAGGGCAGGATAATGTACCTGCACTGGTGAGTGAGGGGGAGGGCAGGATAATGTACCTGTACAGGTGAGTGAGGTGTAGGGCAGGATAATGTACCTGGACAGGTGAGTGAGCGGGAGGGCAGAATAATGTACCTCTACAGGAGTGTGAGGGGTGGGAGCGGATAATGTACGTGTACAGGTCAGTGAGAGGAAGGGCAGGATAATGTACATATACGGTGGAGTGAGGGGGAGGGCAGGATTATGTACCTGTACAGGAGAGTGAGGTGGAGGGGAGAGCAGGATAATGTAGCTGTACAGGTGTGTGAGGGGGAGGGCAGGATAATGTACCTGTACAGGTGAGCGAGGGTGAGGGCAGGATAATGTACCTGTACAGGTGTTTGAGGTGGAGGGCAGGATCATGTACCTGTACAGGTGTGTGAGGGGGAGGGCAGGATAATGTACTGTACAGGTGTGTGAGGTGCAGGGCAGGATAATGTACCTGTACAGGTGAGTGAGGGGTAGGGCAGGATAATGTAGCTGTACAGGTGAGTGAGGGGGTGGGCAGGATAATGTAAGTGTACAGGTGAGTGATGGGGAGGGCAGGATAATGTACCTGTACAGGTGTGTGAGGGGGAGGGCAGGATAATGTACTGTACAGGTGTTTGAGGTGGAGGGCAGGATAATGTACCTGTACAGGTGAGTGAGCAGGAGGGCAGGATAATGTAACTGTACATGTGAGTGAGGGGGAGGGCAGGGTAATGTACCTGTACAGGTGAGTGAGGGGGAGCGCAGGATAATGTACCTGTACAGGTGGGTGAGGTGGAGGGCAGGATAATGCATCTGTACAGGTGAGTGAGGGGGAGGGCAGGATAATGTACCTGTACTGGTGAGTGATGGGGAGGGTAGAATAATGTATCTGTACAGGTGAGTGAGGAGGAGGGCAGGATAATGTACCTGTACAGGTGAGTGACAGAGAGGGCAGGATAACGCACCTGTACAGGTGAGTGAGAGGGAGGGCAGGATAATGTACCAGTACAGGTGAGTGAGGGGGAGGGCAGGATAATGTACCTATACAGGTGAATGAGGGGGAGGGCAGGATAATAGACCTGTCCAGTTGAGTGAGGGGAAGGGCAGGATAATGTAACAGTACAGGTGAGTGAGGGGGAGGGCAGGATAATGTACCTGTACAGGTGAGTGAGGGGGAGGGCAGGATAATAGACCTGCACAGGAGAATGAGGGGAAGGGCGGGATAATGTACCTGTACAGGTGTGTGAGGGGGAGGGAAGGATAATGTACCTGTACAGGCGTGTGAGCGGGTGGGCAGGATAATGTACCCGTACAGGTGTGTGAGGTGGAGGGCAGGTTAATATACCTGTACAGGAGAGTGAGAGGGATGGCAGGATAATGTATCTGTACAGGTGTGTGAGGGGGAGGGCAGGATAATGTACCTGTACAGGTGAGTGAGAGGGATGGCAGGATAATGTATCTGTACAGGTGTGTGAGGTGGAGGGCAGGATAATGCACATGTACAGGTGTGTAAGGGGGAGGGCAGGATAATGTACCTGTACAGGTGAGTGTGGGGGAGGGCAGGATTATGTACCTGTACAGGAGTGTGTGGGGGGGGACAGGATAATGTATTTATACTGGTGAGTGAGAGGGAGGGCAGGATAATGTAACTCTAGAGGTTTGTGAGGGGGCGGGCAGGATAATGTACCTTTACAGGTGATTGAGGGGGAGGGCAGGATAATGTAACTCTAGAGGTTTGTGAGGGGGCGGGCAGGATAATGTACCTGTACAGGTGAATGAGCGGGAGGGCAGAATAATGTACCTGTACAGGAGTGTGAGGCGTGGGACAGGATAATGTACGTGTACAGGTCAGTGAGAGGAAGGGCAGGATAATGTACATATACGGTGGTGTCAGGGGGAGGGCAGGATTATGTACCTGTACAGGTGAGTGAGGGGGAGGGGGAGAGCAGGATAATGTACCTGTACAGGTGTGTGAGGGGGAGGGCAGGATAATGTACCTGTACAGGTGTGTGAGGGGGAGGGCAGGATAATGTGCCTGTACAGGTGTGTGAGGGGGAGGGCAGGATAATGTACCTGTACAGGTGTGTGAGGGGGAGAGCAGGATAATGTACCTGTACAGGTGTGTGAGGTGGAGGGCTGGATAATGTACCTGTACAGGTGAGTGAGGGGGCGGGCAGGATAATGTACCTGTACAGGTGTGTGAGGAGGAAGGCAGGATAATGTACCTGTACAGGTGTGTGAGGGGGAGGGTAGGATAATGTACCTGTACAGGTGTGTGAGGAGGAGGGTAGGATAATGTACCTGTACAGGTGTGTGAGGAGGAAGGCAGGATAATGTTTCAGTACAGGTGAGAGAGTGGGAGGGCAGGATAATGGACCTGTACAGGTGTGTGAGGGGGAGGGCAGGATAATGTACCTGTTCAGGTGTGTGAGGGGGAGGGCAGGATAATGTACCTGTACAGGAATGTGAAGTGGGGGACGGGATAATGTACGTGTACACTTGTGTGAGGTGGAGGGCAGGATAATGTACCTGTACAGGTGTGTGAGGGGGAGGGCAGGATAATGTACCTGTACAGCTGTGTGAGGGGGAGGGCAGCATAATGTACCTGTACAGGTGTGTGAGGGGGAGGGCAGGATAATGTACTGTACAGGTGTGTGAGGTGCAGGGCAGGATAATGTACCTGTACAGGTGAGTGAGGGGTAGGGCAGGATAATGTACCTGTACAGGTGAGTGAGGGGGTTGGCAGGATAATGTACCTGTACCGGTGAGTGATGGGGAGGGCAGGATAATGTACCTGTACAGGTGTGTGAGGGGGAGGGCAGGATAATGTACTGTACAGGTGTGTGAGGGGGAGGGCAGGATAATGTACTGTACAGGCGTTTGAGGTGGAGGGCAGGATAATGTACCTGTACAGGTGAGTGAGCAGGGGGGCAGGATAATGTAACTGTACATCTGTGTGAGGGGGATGGCAGGATAATGTACCTGTACAGGTGGGTGAGGCGGAGGGCAGGATAATGTATCTGTACAGGTGAGTGAGGGGGAGGGCAGGATAATGTACCTGTACAGGTGAGTGAGCAGGAGGGCAGGATAATGTAACTGTACATGTGAGTGAGGGGGAGGGCAGGGTAATGTACCTGTACAGGTGAGTGAGGGGGAGCGCAGGATAATGTACCTGTACAGGTGGGTGAGGTGGAGGGCAGGATAATGCATCTGTACAGGTGAGTGAGGGGGAGGGCAGGATAATGTACCTGTACTGGTGAGTGATGGGGAGGGTAGAATAATGTATCTGTACAGGTGAGTGAGGAGGAGGGCAGGATAATGTACCTGTACAGGTGAGTGACAGAGAGGGCAGGATAACGCACCTGTACAGGTGAGTGAGAGGGAGGGCAGGATAATGTACCAGTACAGGTGAGTGAGGGGGAGGGCAGGATAATGTACCTATACAGGTGAATGAGGGGGAGGGCAGGATAATAGACCTGTCCAGTTGAGTGAGGGGAAGGGCAGGATAATGTAACAGTACAGGTGAGTGAGGGGGAGGGCAGGATAATGTACCTGTACAGGTGAGTGAGGGGCAGGGCAGGATAATAGACCTGCACAGGAGAATGAGGGGAAGGGCGGGATAATGTACCTGTACAGGTGTGTGAGGGGGAGGGAAGGATAATGTACCTGTACAGGCGTGTGAGCGGGTGGGCAGGATAATGTACCCGTACAGGTGTGTGAGGTGGAGGGCAGGTTAATATACCTGTACAGGAGAGTGAGAGGGATGGCAGGATAATGTATCTGTACAGGTGTGTGAGGGGGAGGGCAGGATAATGTACCTGTACAGGTGAGTGAGAGGGATGGCAGGATAATGTATCTGTACAGGTGTGTGAGGTGGAGGGCAGGATAATGCACATGTACAGGTGTGTAAGGGGGAGGGCAGGATAATGTACCTGTACAGGTGAGTGTGGGGGAGGGCAGGATTATGTACCTGTACAGGAGTGTGTGGGGGGGGACAGGATAATGTATTTATACTGGTGAGTGAGAGGGAGGGCAGGATAATGTAACTCTAGAGGTTTGTGAGGGGGCGGGCAGGATAATGTACCTTTACAGGTGATTGAGGGGGAGGGCAGGATAATGTAACTCTAGAGGTTTGTGAGGGGGCGGGCAGGATAATGTACCTGTACAGGTGAATGAGCGGGAGGGCAGAATAATGTACCTGTACAGGAGTGTGAGGCGTGGGACAGGATAATGTACGTGTACAGGTCAGTGAGAGGAAGGGCAGGATAATGTACATATACGGTGGTGTGAGGGGGAGGGCAGGATTATGTACCTGTACAGGTGAGTGAGGGGGAGGGGGAGAGCAGGATAATGTACCTGTACAGGTGTGTGAGGGGGAGGGCAGGATAATGTACCTGTACAGGTGTGTGAGGGGGAGGGCAGGATAATGTGCCTGTACAGGTGTGTGAGGGGGAGGGCAGGATAATGTACCTGTACAGGTGTGTGAGGGGGAGAGCAGGATAATGTACCTGTACAGGTGTGTGAGGTGGAGGGCTGGATAATGTACCTGTACAGGTGAGTGAGGGGGCGGGCAGGATAATGTACCTGTACAGGTGTGTGAGGAGGAAGGCAGGATAATGTACCTGTACAGGTGTGTGAGGGGGAGGGTAGGATAATGTACCTGTACAGGTGTGTGAGGAGGAGGGTAGGATAATGTACCTGTACAGGTGTGTGAGGAGGAAGGCAGGATAATGTTTCAGTACAGGTGAGAGAGTGGGAGGGCAGGATAATGGACCTGTACAGGTGTGTGAGGGGGAGGGCAGGATAATGTACCTGTTCAGGTGTGTGAGGGGGAGGGCAGGATAATGTACCTGTACAGGAATGTGAAGTGGGGGACGGGATAATGTACGTGTACACTTGTGTGAGGTGGAGGGCAGGATAATGTACCTGTACAGGTGTGTGAGGGGGAGGGCAGGATAATGTACCTGTACAGCTGTGTGAGGGGGAGGGCAGCATAATGTACCTGTACAGGTGTGTGAGGGGGAGGGCAGGATAATGTACTGTACAGGTGTGTGAGGTGCAGGGCAGGATAATGTACCTGTACAGGTGAGTGAGGGGTAGGGCAGGATAATGTACCTGTACAGGTGAGTGAGGGGGTTGGCAGGATAATGTACCTGTACCGGTGAGTGATGGGGAGGGCAGGATAATGTACCTGTACAGGTGTGTGAGGGGGAGGGCAGGATAATGTACTGTACAGGTGTGTGAGGGGGAGGGCAGGATAATGTACTGTACAGGCGTTTGAGGTGGAGGGCAGGATAATGTACCTGTACAGGTGAGTGAGCAGGGGGGCAGGATAATGTAACTGTACATCTGTGTGAGGGGGATGGCAGGATAATGTACCTGTACAGGTGGGTGAGGCGGAGGGCAGGATAATGTATCTGTACAGGTGAGTGAGGGGGAGGGCAGGATAATGTACCTGTACTGGTGAGTGAGGTGGAGGGTAGAATAATGTATCTGTACAGGTGAGTGAGGTGGAGGGCAGGATAATGTACCTGTACAGGTGAGTGACAGAGAGGGCAGGATAACGCACCTGTACAGGTGAGTGAGGGGGAGGGCAGGATAATGTACCAGTACAGGTGAGTGAGGGGGAGGGCAGGATAATGTACCTGTACTGGTGAGTGAGGGGGAGGGCAGGATAATAGACCTGTCCAGGTGAGTGAGGGGAAGGGCAGGATAATGTACCAGTACAGGTGAGTGAGGGGGAGGGCAGGATAATGTACCTGTACAGGTGAGCGAGGGTGAGAGCAGGATAATGTACCTGTACAGGTGTTTGAGGTGGAGGGCAGGATCATGTACCTGTACAGGTGTGTGAGGGGGAGGGCAGGATAATGTACTGTACAGGTGTGTGAGGTGCAGGGCAGGATAATGTACCTGTACAGGTGAGTGAGGGGTAGGGCAGGATAATGTAGCTGTACAGGTGAGTGAGGGGGTGGGCAGGATAATGTAAGTGTACAGGTGAGTGATGGGGAGGGCAGGATAATGTACCTGTACAGGTGTGTGAGGGGGAGGGCAGGATAATGTACTGTACAGGTGTTTGAGGTGGAGGGCAGGATAATGTACCTGTACAGGTGAGTGAGCAGGAGGGCAGGATAATGTAACTGTACATGTGAGTGAGGGGGAGGGCAGGGTAATGTACCTGTACAGGTGAGTGAGGGGGAGCGCAGGATAATGTACCTGTACAGGTGGGTGAGGTGGAGGGCAGGATAATGCATCTGTACAGGTGAGTGAGGGGGAGGGCAGGATAATGTACCTGTACTGGTGAGTGATGGGGAGGGTAGAATAATGTATCTGTACAGGTGAGTGAGGAGGAGGGCAGGATAATGTACCTGTACAGGTGAGTGACAGAGAGGGCAGGATAACGCACCTGTACAGGTGAGTGAGAGGGAGGGCAGGATAATGTACCAGTACAGGTGAGTGAGGGGGAGGGCAGGATAATGTACCTATACAGGTGAATGAGGGGGAGGGCAGGATAATAGACCTGTCCAGTTGAGTGAGGGGAAGGGCAGGATAATGTAACAGTACAGGTGAGTGAGGGGGAGGGCAGGATAATGTACCTGTACAGGTGAGTGAGGGGGAGGGCAGGATAATAGACCTGCACAGGAGAATGAGGGGAAGGGCGGGATAATGTACCTGTACAGGTGTGTGAGGGGGAGGGAAGGATAATGTACCTGTACAGGCGTGTGAGCGGGTGGGCAGGATAATGTACCCGTACAGGTGTGTGAGGTGGAGGGCAGGTTAATATACCTGTACAGGAGAGTGAGAGGGATGGCAGGATAATGTATCTGTACAGGTGTGTGAGGGGGAGGGCAGGATAATGTACCTGTACAGGTGAGTGAGAGGGATGGCAGGATAATGTATCTGTACAGGTGTGTGAGGTGGAGGGCAGGATAATGCACATGTACAGGTGTGTAAGGGGGAGGGCAGGATAATGTACCTGTACAGGTGAGTGTGGGGGAGGGCAGGATTATGTACCTGTACAGGAGTGTGTGGGGGGGGACAGGATAATGTATTTATACTGGTGAGTGAGAGGGAGGGCAGGATAATGTAACTCTAGAGGTTTGTGAGGGGGCGGGCAGGATAATGTACCTTTACAGGTGATTGAGGGGGAGGGCAGGATAATGTAACTCTAGAGGTTTGTGAGGGGGCGGGCAGGATAATGTACCTGTACAGGTGAATGAGCGGGAGGGCAGAATAATGTACCTGTACAGGAGTGTGAGGCGTGGGACAGGATAATGTACGTGTACAGGTCAGTGAGAGGAAGGGCAGGATAATGTACATATACGGTGGTGTCAGGGGGAGGGCAGGATTATGTACCTGTACAGGTGAGTGAGGGGGAGGGGGAGAGCAGGATAATGTACCTGTACAGGTGTGTGAGGGGGAGGGCAGGATAATGTACCTGTACAGGTGTGTGAGGGGGAGGGCAGGATAATGTGCCTGTACAGGTGTGTGAGGGGGAGGGCAGGATAATGTACCTGTACAGGTGTGTGAGGGGGAGAGCAGGATAATGTACCTGTACAGGTGTGTGAGGTGGAGGGCTGGATAATGTACCTGTACAGGTGAGTGAGGGGGCGGGCAGGATAATGTACCTGTACAGGTGTGTGAGGAGGAAGGCAGGATAATGTACCTGTACAGGTGTGTGAGGGGGAGGGTAGGATAATGTACCTGTACAGGTGTGTGAGGAGGAGGGTAGGATAATGTACCTGTACAGGTGTGTGAGGAGGAAGGCAGGATAATGTTTCAGTACAGGTGAGAGAGTGGGAGGGCAGGATAATGGACCTGTACAGGTGTGTGAGGGGGAGGGCAGGATAATGTACCTGTTCAGGTGTGTGAGGGGGAGGGCAGGATAATGTACCTGTACAGGAATGTGAAGTGGGGGACGGGATAATGTACGTGTACACTTGTGTGAGGTGGAGGGCAGGATAATGTACCTGTACAGGTGTGTGAGGGGGAGGGCAGGATAATGTACCTGTACAGCTGTGTGAGGGGGAGGGCAGCATAATGTACCTGTACAGGTGTGTGAGGGGGAGGGCAGGATAATGTACTGTACAGGTGTGTGAGGGGGAGGGCAGGATAATGTACTGTACAGGCGTTTGAGGTGGAGGGCAGGATAATGTACCTGTACAGGTGAGTGAGCAGGGGGGCAGGATAATGTAACTGTACATCTGTGTGAGGGGGATGGCAGGATAATGTACCTGTACAGGTGGGTGAGGCGGAGGGCAGGATAATGTATCTGTACAGGTGAGTGAGGGGGAGGGCAGGATAATGTACCTGTACTGGTGAGTGAGGTGGAGGGTAGAATAATGTATCTGTACAGGTGAGTGAGTTGGAGGGCAGGATAATGTACCTGTACAGGTGAGTGACAGAGAGGGCAGGATAACGCACCTGTACAGGTGAGTGAGGGGGAGGGCAGGATAATGTACCAGTACAGGTGAGTGAGGGGGAGGGCAGGATAATGTACCTGTACTGGTGAGTGAGGGGGAGGGCAGGATAATAGACCTGTCCAGGTGAGTGAGGGGAAGGGCAGGATAATGTACCAGTACAGGTGAGTGAGGGGGAGGGCAGGATAATGTATCTGTACAGGTGAGTGAGGGGGAGGGCAGGATAATAGACCTGCACAGGAGAATGAGGGGAAGGGCAGGATAATGTACCTGTACAGGTGTGTGAGGGGGAGGGAAGGATAATGTATCTGTACAGGCGTGTGAGGGGGAGGGAAGGATAATGTACCTGTACAGGCGTGTGAGCGGGTGGGCAGGATAATGTACCCGTACAGGTGTGTGAGGTGGAGGGCAGGATAATGTACCTGTACAGGAGAGTGAGAGGGATGGCAGGATAATGTATCTGTACAGGTGTGTGAGGGGGAGGGCAGGATAATGTACCTGTACATGTGAGTGAGAGGGATGGCAGGATAATGTATCTGTACAGGTATGTGAGGGGGAGGGCAGGATAATGTACATGTACAGGTGTGTGAGGGGGAGGGCAGGATAATGTACCTGTACAGGTGAGTGTGGGGGAGGGCAGGATTATGTGCCTGTACAGGAGTGTGAGGGGGGAGACAGGATAGTGTATGTATACTGGTGTTAGAGGGAGGGCAGGATAATGTAACTCTAGAGGTTTGTGAGGGGGAGGGCAGGATAATGTACCTGTACAGGTGAGTGAGCGGGAGGGCAGAATAATGTAACTGTACAGGAGTGTGAGGGGTGGGACACGATAATGTACGTGTACAGGTCAGTGAGAGGAAGGGCAGGATAATGTACATATACGGTGGTGAGAGGGGGAGGGCAGGATTATGTACCTGTACAGTTGAGTGAGGGGGAGGGGAGAGCAGGATAACGTAGCTGTACAGGTGTGTGAGGGGGAGGGCAGGATAATGTTCCTGTACAGGTGTTTGTGGTGGAGGGCAGGATAATGTAACTGTACAGGTGAGTGAGGGGTAGGGCAGGATAATGTACCTGTACAGGTGAGTGAGGGGGCGGGCAGGACAATGTACCTTTACAGGAGATTGAGGGGAGAGCAGGATAATGTAACTCTAGAGGTTTGTGAGGGGGCGGGCAGGATAATGTACCTGTACAAGTGTGTGAGCAGCAGGGCCGGATAATGTACCTTTACAGGTGAGTGAGGGCGAGGGCACGATAATATACCTGTAGTGCTGAGTGAGGGGGAGGGCAGGATAATGTACCTGTACAGGTGTGTGAGCGGGAGGGTAGGAAAATGTACCTGTACAGGTGAGTGAGGGGGAGGGCAGGATAATGTAACTCTAGAGGTTTGTGAGGGGGAGGGCAGGATAATGTACCTGTACAGGTGTGTGAGGGGGTGGGCAGGATAATGTACCTGTACAAGTGTGTGAACAGCAGGGCCGGATAATGTACCTGTACAGGTGAGTGAGGGCGAGGGCACGATAATGTACCTGTACAGGTGTGTGTGAGCGGGATGCAAGGATAATGGACCTGTACAGGTCTGTGAGGGGGAGGGCAGGATAATGTACCTGTACAGGTGTGTGTGGGGGAGGGCAGGATAATGTACCTGTACAGGTGTGTGAGGAGGAAGGCAGGATAATGTACCTGTACAGCTGGGTGAGGTAGAGGGCAGGATAATGTACCTCTACAGGTGAGTGAGAGGGATGCCAGGATAATGTACTTGCACAGGTGTGTGAGGTGGAGGGCAGGATAATGTACCTGTACAGGTGAGTGAGCAGGTGGGCAGAATAATGTACATGTCGATGTGTTTGAGGGGGAGGGCAGGATAATGTACCTGTACAGCTGTGTGAGGGGGAAGGCAGGATAATGTTTCTGTACAGGTGAGTGAGGGGGAGGGCAGGATAATGTACCTGTACTGTTGAGTGAGGGGGAGAGCAGGATAATCTACCTGTACAGGTGTGTGAGGGGGAGGGCAGGATAATGTACCTGTACAGGAGTGTGAGGGGTGGGACAGGATAATATACGTGTACAGGTCAGTGACAGATAGGGCAGGATAATGTACCTGTACGGCGGTGTGAGGTGGAGGGCAGGATTATGTACCTGTACAGGTGAGTGAGGGGGAGGGGAGATCAGGATAACGTAGCTGTACAGGTGAGTGAGGGGGAGGCCAGGATAATGTACTGTACAGGTGTGTGAGTGGGGGGCAGGTTAATGTACCTGTACAAGTGAGTGAGGGGTAGGGCAGGATAATGTACCTGTACAGGTGAGTGAGGGGGAGGGCAGGATAATGTACCTGTACAGGTGAGTGAGGGGGAGGGCATATAATGTACCTGTACAGGTGTGTGAGCGGGAGGGCAGGATAATTTTCCTGTACAGGTGAGTGAGGGGGAGGGCAGGATAATGTACCTGTACAGGTGAGTGAGGGGGAGGGCAGGATAATGTACCTGTACAGGTGTGTGAGGGCGAGGGCAGGATAATGTACTGTACAGGTGTGTGAGGTGGAGGGCAGGATAATGTACGTCTACAGGTGTGTGAGTGGGAGGGCAGGAAAATGTACCTGTACAGGTGAGTGAGTGGAGGGCAGGATAATGTACCTGGACAGGTGATGAGGGGGAGGGCAGGATAATGTACCTGTGCAGGTGAGTGAGGTGGAGGGTTGGATTATGTACCTGTACAGGTGAGTGAGCGGGAGGGCAGGATAATGTACTGTACAGGTGTTTGAGGTGGAGGGCAGGATATTGTACCTGTACAGGTGAGTGAGCAGGAGGGCAGGATAATGTAACTGTACATGTGAGTGAGGGGGAGGGCAGGATAATGTACCTGTACAGGTGAGTGAGGGGGAGCGCAGGATAATGTACCTGTACAGGTGGGTGAGGCAGAGGGCAGGATAATGTACCTGTACAGGTGAGTGAGGGGGAGGGGGAGAGCAGGATAATGTACCTGTACAGGTGTGTCAGGGGGAGGGCAGGATAATGTACCTGTACAGGTGTGTGAGGGGGAGGGCAGGATAATGTACCTGTAAAGGTGAGTGATGGGGAGGGCAGGATAATGTACCTGTACAGGTGAGTGAGGGGGAGGGGGAGAGCAGGATAATGTACCTGTACAGGTGAGTGAGGGGGAGGGGGAGAGCAGGATAATGTACCTGTACAGGTGTGTGAGGTGGAGGGCAGGATAATGTACCTGTACAGGTGAGTGAGCAGGAGGGCAGGATAATGTACCTGTAGATGTGTGTGAGGGGGAGGGCAGGATAATGTACCTGTACAGGTCAGTGAGGGTGAGAGCAGGATAATGTACCTGTACAGGTGTTTGAGGTGGAGGGCTGGATAATGTACCTGTACAGGTGAGGGCAGGGGAGGGCTGGATAATGTACCTGTACAGGTGGGTGAGGTAGAGGGCAGGATAATGTACCTCTACAGGTGAGTGAGAGGGATGCCAGGATAATGTACTTGCACAGGTGTGTGAGGTGGAGGGCAGGATAATGTACCTGTAGAGGTGAGTGAGCAGGAGGGCAGAATAATGTACATGTCGATGTGTTTGAGGGGGAGGGCAGGATAATGTACCTGTACAGCTGTGTGAGGGGGAAGGCAGGATAATGTTTCTGTACAGGTGAGTGAGGGGGAGGGCAGGATAATGTACCTGTACAGTTGAGTGAGGGGGAGAGCAGGATAATCTACCTGTACAGGTGTGTGAAGGGGAGGGCAGGATAATGTACCTGTACAGGAGTGTGAGGAGTGGGACAGGATAATATACGTGTACAGGTCATTGAGAGATAGGGCAGGATAATGTACCTGTACGGCGGTGTGAGGGGGAGGGCAGGATTATGTACCTGTACAGGTGATGAGGGGGAGGGGAGGATAATGTACCTGTACAGGTGAGTGAGGTGGAGGGTAGGATAATGTACCTGTACATGTGAGTGAGCGGGAGGGCAGGATAATGTACCTGTACAGGTGAGTGAGGGGGAGGGCAGGATAATGTATCTGTACAGGTGAGTGAGGGGGAGGGCAGGATAATGTACCTGTACAGGTGTGTGAGGGGGAGGGCAGGATAATGAACCTGTACAGGTGAGTGAGGGGGCGGGCAGTATAATGAATGTGTACAGGTGAGTGAGGGGGAGGGCAGGATAATGTACCTGTACTGGTGAGTAAGGGGCAGGGCAGGATGATGTACCTGTACAGGTGAGTGAGTGGAGGGCAGGATAATGTACCTGCACTGGTGAGTGAGGGGGAGGGCAGGATAATGTACCTGTACAGGTGAGTGAGGTGTAGGGCAGGATAATGTACCTGTACTGGTGAGTGAGCGGGAGGGCAGAATAATGTACCTTTACAGGAGTGTGACGGGTGGGACAGGATATTGTACGTGTACAGGTCCGTGAGAGGAAGGGCAGAATAATGTACATATCCGGTGGTGTGAGGTGGAGGGCAGGATTATGTACCTGTACAGGAGAGTGAGGGGGAGGGGAGAGCAGGATAACGTAGCTGTACAGGTGTGTGAGGGGGAGGGCAGGATAATGTACCTGTACAGGTGAGCGAGGGTGAGAGCAGGATGATGTACCTGTACAGGAGTTTGAGGTGGAGGGCAGGATCATGTACCTGTACAGGTGTGTGAGGGGGAGGGCAGGATAATGTACTGTACAGGTGTGTGAGGTGCAGGGCAGGATAATGTACCTGTACAGCTGAGTGAGGGGTAGGGCAGGATAATGTACCTGTACAGGTGAGTGAGGGGGTGGGCAGGATAAAGTACCTGTACAGGTGAGTGATGGGGAGGGCAGGATAATGTACCTGTACAGGTGTGTGAGAGGGAGGGCAGGATAATGTACTGTACAGGTGTTTGAGGTGGAGGGCAGGATAATGTACCTGTACAGGTGAGTGAGCAGGAGGGCAGGATAATGTAACTGTACATGTGAGTGAGGGGGAGGGCAGGATAATGTACCTGTACAGGTGAGTGAGGGGGAGCGCAGGATAATGTACCTGTACAGGTGGGTGAGGCGGAGGGCAGGATAATGTATCTGTACAGGTGAGTGAGGGGGAGGGCAGGATAATGTACCTGTACTGGTGAGTGAGGGGGAGGGTAGAATAATGTATCTGTATAGGTGAGTGAGATGGAGGGCAGGATAATGTACCTGTACAGGGGAGTGACAGAGAGGGCAGGATAACGCACCTGTACAGGTGAGTGAGGCGGAGGGCAGGATAATGTACCAGTACAGGTGAGTGAGGGGGAGGGCAGGATAATGTACCTGTACTGGTGAGTGAGGGGGAGGGCAGGATAATAGACCTGTCCAGGTGAGTGAGGGGAAGGGCAGGATAATGTACCAGTACAGGTGAGTGAGGGGGAGGGCAGGATAATGTACCTGTACAGGTGAGTGAGGGGGAGGGCAGGATAATAGACCTGCAAAGGAGAATGAGGGGAAGGGCGGGATAATGTAGCTGTACAGGTGCGTGAGGGGGAGGGAAGGATAATGTACCTGTACAGGCGTGTGAGGTGGAGGGCAGGAGAATGTACCTGTACAGGAGAGTGAGAGGGATGGCAGGATAATGTATCTGTACAGGTGAGTGAGGGGGCGGGCCGGATAATGAATGTGTACAGGTGAGTGAGGGGGGAGGGCAGGATAATGTACCTGTACTGGTGAGTTTGGGGGAGGGCAGGATAATGTACCTGTACAGGAGAGTGATTGGAGGGCAGGATAATGTACCTGCACTGGTGAGTGAGGGGGAGGGCAGGATAATGCAGCTGTACAGGTGAGTGAGGTGTAGGGCAGGATAATGTACCTGTACAGGTGAGTGAGCGGGAGGGCAGAATAATGTACCTGTACAGGAGTGTGACGGGTGGGACAGGATATTGTACGTGTACAGGTCAGTGAGAGGAAGGGCAGGATAATGTACATATCCGGTGGTGTGAGGGGGAGGGCAGGATTATGTACCTGTACAGGAGAGTGAGGGGGAGGGGAGAGCAGGATAATGTAGCTGTACAGGTGTGTGAGGGGGGAGGGCAGGATAATGTACCTGTACAGGTGAGCGAGGGTGAGAGCAGGATAATGTACCTGTACAGGTGTTTGAGGTGGAGGGCAGGATAATAGACCTGCACAGGAGAATGAGGGGAAGGGCGGGATAATGTACCTGTACAGGTGTGTGAGGGGGAGGGAAGGATAATGTACCTGTACAGGCGTGTGAGGTGGAGGGCAGGATAATGTACCTGTACAGGAGAGTGAGTGGGATGGCAGGATAATGTATCTGTACAGGTGTGTGAGGGCGAGGGCAGGATAATGTACTGTACAGGTGTGTGAGGTGGAGGGCAGGATAATGTACGTCTACAGGTGTGTGAGTGGGAGGGCAGGAAAATGTACCTGTACAGGTGAGTGAGCGGAGGGCAGGATAATGTACCTGGACAGGTGATGAGGGGGCGGGCAGGATAATGTACCTGTACAGGTGAGTGAGGTGGAGGGTAGGATAATGTACCTGTACAGGTGAGTGAGCGGGAGGGCAGGATAATGTACCTGTACAGGTGAGTGAGGTGGAGGGTAGGATAATGTACCTGTACATGTGAGTGAGCGGGAGGGCAGGATAATGTACCTGTACAGGTGAGTGAGGGGGAGGGCAGGATAATGTATCTGTACAGGTGAGTGAGGGGGAGGGCAGGATAATGTACCTGTACAGGTGTGTGAGGGGGAGGGCAGGATAATGAACCTGTACAGGTGAGTGAGGGGGCGGGCAGTATAATGAATGTGTACAGGTGAGTGAGGGGGAGGGCAGGATAATGTACCTGTACTGGTGAGTAAGGGGCAGGGCAGGATGATGTACCTGTACAGGTGAGTGAGTGGAGGGCAGGATAATGTACCTGCACTGGTGAGTGAGGGGGAGGGCAGGATAATGTACCTGTACAGGTGAGTGAGGTGTAGGGCAGGATAATGTACCTGTACTGGTGAGTGAGCGGGAGGGCAGAATAATGTACCTTTACAGGAGTGTGACGGGTGGGACAGGATATTGTACGTGTACAGGTCCGTGAGAGGAAGGGCAGAATAATGTACATATCCGGTGGTGTGAGGTGGAGGGCAGGATTATGTACCTGTACAGGAGAGTGAGGGGGAGGGGAGAGCAGGATAACGTAGCTGTACAGGTGTGTGAGGGGGAGGGCAGGATAATGTACCTGTACAGGTGAGCGAGGGTGAGAGCAGGATGATGTACCTGTACAGGAGTTTGAGGTGGAGGGCAGGATCATGTACCTGTACAGGTGTGTGAGGGGGAGGGCAGGATAATGTACTGTACAGGTGTGTGAGGTGCAGGGCAGGATAATGTACCTGTACAGCTGAGTGAGGGGTAGGGCAGGATAATGTACCTGTACAGGTGAGTGAGGGGGTGGGCAGGATAAAGTACCTGTACAGGTGAGTGATGGGGAGGGCAGGATAATGTACCTGTACAGGTGTGTGAGAGGGAGGGCAGGATAATGTACTGTACAGGTGTTTGAGGTGGAGGGCAGGATAATGTACCTGTACAGGTGAGTGAGCAGGAGGGCAGGATAATGTAACTGTACATGTGAGTGAGGGGGAGGGCAGGATAATGTACCTGTACAGGTGAGTGAGGGGGAGTGCAGGATAATGTACCTGTACAGGTGGGTGAGGCGGAGGGCAGGATAATGTATCTGTACAGGTGAGTGAGGGGGAGGGCAGGATAATGTACCTGTACTGGTGAGTGAGGGGGAGGGTAGAATAATGTATCTGTATAGGTGAGTGAGATGGAGGGCAGGATAATGTACCTGTACAGGGGAGTGACAGAGAGGGCAGGATAACGCACCTGTACAGGTGAGTGAGGCGGAGGGCAGGATAATGTACCAGTACAGGTGAGTGAGGGGGAGGGCAGGATAATGTACCTGTACTGGTGAGTGAGGGGGAGGGCAGGATAATAGACCTGTCCAGGTGAGTGAGGGGAAGGGCAGGATAATGTACCAGTACAGGTGAGTGAGGGGGAGGGCAGGATAATGTACCTGTACAGGTGAGTGAGGGGGAGGGCAGGATAATAGACCTGCAAAGGAGAATGAGGGGAAGGGCGGGATAATGTAGCTGTACAGGTGCGTGAGGGGGAGGGAAGGATAATGTACCTGTACAGGCGTGTGAGGTGGAGGGCAGGAGAATGTACCTGTACAGGAGAGTGAGAGGGATGGCAGGATAATGTATCTGTACAGGTGAGTGAGGGGGCGGGCCGGATAATGAATGTGTACAGGTGAGTGAGGGGGAGGGCAGGATAATGTACCTGTACTGGTGAGTTTGGGGGAGGGCAGGATAATGTACCTGTACAGGAGAGTGATTGGAGGGCAGGATAATGTACCTGCACTGGTGAGTGAGGGGGAGGGCAGGATAATGCAGCTGTACAGGTGAGTGAGGTGTAGGGCAGGATAATGTACCTGTACAGGTGAGTGAGCGGGAGGGCAGAATAATGTACCTGTACAGGAGTGTGACGGGTGGGACAGGATATTGTACGTGTACAGGTCAGTGAGAGGAAGGGCAGGATAATGTACATATCCGGTGGTGTGAGGGGGAGGGCAGGATTATGTACCTGTACAGGAGAGTGAGGGGGAGGGGAGAGCAGGATAATGTAGCTGTACAGGTGTGTGAGGGGGAGGGCAGGATAATGTACCTGTACAGGTGAGCGAGGGTGAGAGCAGGATAATGTACCTGTACAGGTGTTTGAGGTGGAGGGCAGGATAATAGACCTGCACAGGAGAATGAGGGGAAGGGCGGGATAATGTACCTGTACAGGTGTGTGAGGGGGAGGGAAGGATAATGTACCTGTACAGGCGTGTGAGGTGGAGGGCAGGATAATGTACCTGTACAGGAGAGTGAGTGGGATGGCAGGATAATGTATCTGTACAGGTGTGTGAGGGCGAGGGCAGGATAATGTACTGTACAGGTGTGTGAGGTGGAGGGCAGGATAATGTACGTCTACAGGTGTGTGAGTGGGAGGGCAGGAAAATGTACCTGTACAGGTGAGTGAGCGGAGGGCAGGATAATGTACCTGGACAGGTGATGAGGGGGCGGGCAGGATAATGTACCTGTACAGGTGAGTGAGGTTGAGGGTAGGATAATGTACCTGTACAGGTGAGTGAGCGGGAGGGCAGGATAATGTACCTGTACAGGTGAGTGAGGGGGAGGGCAGGATAATGTACCTGTACTGGTGAGTGAGGGGAAGGGCAGGATAATGTATCTGTACAGGTGAGTGAGGGGGAGGGCAGGATAATGTACCTGTACTGATGAGTGAGGGGGAGGGCAGGATAATGTACCTGTACAGGTGTGTGAGGAGGAGGGCAGGATAATGAACCTGTGCATGTGAGTAAGGGGGCGGGCAGGATAATGAATGTGTACAGGTGAGTGAGGGGGAGGGCAGGATAATGTACCTGTACTGGTGAGTAAGGGGGAGGGCAGTATGATGTACCTGTACAGGTGAGTGAGTGGAGGGCAGGATAATGTACCTGCACTGGTGAGTGAGTGGGAGGGCAGGATAATGTACCTGTACAGGTGAGTGAGGTGTAAGGCAGGATAATGTACCTGTACAGGTGAGTGAGCGGGAGGGCAGAATAATGTACCTGTACAGGAGTGTGACGAGTGGGACAGGATATTGTACGTGTACAGGTCCGTGAGAGGAAGGGCAGGATAATGTACATATCCGGTGGTGTGAGGTGGAGGGCAGGATTATGTCCCTGTACAGGAGAGTGAGGGGGAGGGGAGAGCAGGATAACGTAGCTGTACAGGTGTGTGAGGGGGAGGGCAGGATAATGTACCTGTACAGGTGAGCGAGGGTGAGAGCAGGATAATGTACCTGTACAGGTGTTTGAGGTGGAGGGCAGGATCATGTACCTGTACAGGTGTGTGAGGGGGAGGGCAGGATAATGTACTGTACAGGTGTGTGAGGTGCAGGGCAGGATAATGTACCTGTACAGCTGAGTGAGGTGTAGGGCAGGATAATGTACCTGTACAGGTGAGTGAGGGGGTGGGCAGGATAAAGTACCTGTACAGGTGAGTGATGGGGAGGGCAGGATAATGTACCTGTACAGGTGTGTGAGGGGGAGGGCAGGATAATGTACTGTACAGGTGTTTGAGGTGGAGGGCAGGATAATGTACCTGTACAGGTGAGTGAGCAGGAGGGCAGGATAATATAACTGTACATGTGAGTGAGGGGGACGGCAGGATAATGTACCTGTACAGGTGAGTGAGGGGGAGCGCAGGATAATGTACCTGTACAGGTGGGTGAGGCGGAGGGCAGGATAATGTACCTGTACTGGTGAGTGAGGGGGAGGGTAGAATAATGTATCTGTATAGGTGAGTGAGGTGGAGGGCAGGATAATGTACCTGTACAGGTGAGTGACAGAGAGGGCAGGATAATGTACCTGTACAGGTGAGTGACAGAGAGGGCAGGATAACGCACCTGTACAGGTGAGTGAGGGGGAGGGCAGGATAATGTACCATTACAGTTGAGTGAGGGGGAGGGCAGGATAATGTACCTGTACAGGTGAGTGAGGGGGAGGGCAGGATAATAGACCTGTCCAGGTGAGTGAGGGGAAGGGCAGGATAATGTACCAGTACAGGTGAGTGAGGGGGAGGGCAGGATAATGTACCTGTACAGGTGAGTGAGGGCGAGGGCAGGATAATAGACCTGCACAGGAGAATGAGGGGAAGGGCGGGATAATGTACCTGTACAGGTGTGTGAGGGGGAGGGAAGGATAATGTACCTGTACAGGCGTGTGAGGTGGAGGGCAGGATAATGTACCTGTACAGGTGAGTGAGGGGGTGGGCAGGATAAAGTACCTGTACTGGTGAGTGAGCAGGAGGGCTGGATAACGTAACTGTACATGTGAGTGAGGGGGAGGGCAGGATAATGTACCTGTACAGGTGAGTGAGGGGGAGCGCAGGATAATGTAACTGTACATGTGGGTGAGGCGGAGGGCAGGATAATGTACCTGTACTGGTGAGTTAGGGGGAGGGCAGGATAATGTACCTGTACAGGTGAGTGAGTGGAGGGCAGGATAATGTACCTGCACTGGTGAGTGAGGGGGAGGGCAGGATAATGTACCTGTACAGGTGAGTGAGGTGTAGGGCAGGATAATGTTCCTGTACAGGTGAGTGAGCGGGAGGGCAGAATAATGTACCTGTACAGGAGTGTGACGGGTGGGACAGGATATTGTACGTGTACAGGTCAGTGAGAGGAAGGGCAGGATAATGTACATATCCGGTGGTGTGAGGGGGAGGGCAGGATTATGTACCTGTACAGGAGAGTGAGTGGGTGAGCAGGATAATGTACCTGTACAGGTGTTTGAGGTGGAGGGCAGGATCATGTACCTGTACAGGTGTGTGAGGGGGAGGGCAGGATAATGTACTGTACAGGTGTGTGAGGTGCAGGGCAGGATAATGTACCTGTACAGGTGAGTGAGGGGTAGGGCAGGATAATGTACCTGTACAGGTGAGTGAGGGGGTGGGCAGGATAATGTACTTGTACAGGTGAGAGATGGGGAGGGCAGGATAATGCACCTGTACAGGTGTGTGAGGGGGAGGGCAGGATAATGTACTGTACAGGTGTTTGAGGTGGAGGGCAGGATAATGTACCTGTACAGGTGAGTGAGCAGGAGGGTGAGGATAAAGTAACTGTACATGTGAGTGAGGGGGAGGGCAGGATAATGTACCTGTACAGGTGAGTGAGGGGGAGCGCAGGATAATGTACCTGTACAGGTGGGTGAGGCGGAGGGCAGGATAATGTATCTGTACAGGTGAATGAGGGGGAGGGCAGGATAATGTACCTGTACTGGTGAGTGAGGGGGAGGGTACAGTAATGTATCTGTATAGGTGAGTGAGGTGGAGGGCAGGATAATGTACCTGTACAGGTGAATGACAGAGAGGGCAGGATAACGCACCTGTACAGGTGAGTGAGGGGGAGGGCTGGATAATGTACCATTACAGTTGAGTGAGGGGGAGGGCAGGATAATGTACCTGTACAGGTGAGTGAGGGGGAGGGCAGGATAATAGACCTGTCCAGGTGAGTGAGGGGAAGGGCAGGATAATGTACCAGTACAGGTGAGTGAGGGGGAGGGCAGGATAATGTACCTGTACAGGTGAGTGAGGGCGAGGGCAGGATAATAGACCTGCACAGCAGAATGACGGGAAGGGCGGGATAATGTACCTGTACAGGTGTGTGAGGGGGAGGGAAGGATAATGTACCTGTACAGGCGTGTGAGGTGGAGGGCAGGATAATGTACCTGTACAGGAGAGTGAGTGGGATGGCAGGATAAAGTATCTGTACAGGTGTGTGAGGGGGAGGGCAGGATAATATACCTGTACAGGTGAGTGAGGGGGAGGGCAGGATAATGTACCTGTACAGGAGTGTGAGGGCGAGGGCAGGATAATGTACTGTACAGGTGTGTGAGGTGGAGGGCAGGATAATGTACGTCTACAGGTGTGTGAGTGGGAGGGCAGGAAAATGTACCTGTACAGGTGAGTGAGCGGAGGGCAGGATAATGTACCTGGACAGGTGATGAGGGGGAGGGCAGGATAATGTACCTGTACAGGTGAGTGAGGTGGAGGGTAGGATAATGTACCTGTACAGGTGAGTGAGCGGGAGGGCAGGATAATGTACCTGTACAGGTGAGTGAGGGGGAGGGCAGGATAATGTACCTGTACTGGTGAGTGAGGGGAAGGGCAGGATAATGTATCTGTACAGGTGAGTGAGGGGGAGGGCAGGATAATGTACCTGTACTGATGAGTGAGGGGGAGGGCAGGATAATGTACCTGTACAGGTGTGTGAGGAGGAGGGCAGGATAATGAACCTGTACAGGTGAGTGAGGGGGCGGGCAGGATAATGAATGTGTACAGGTGAGTGAGGGGGAGGGCAGGATAATGTACCTGTACTGGTGAGTAAGGGGGAGGGCAGTATGATGTACCTGTACAGGTGAGTGAGTGGAGGGCAGGATAATGTACCTGCACTGGTGAGTGAGGGGGAGGGCAGGATAATGTACCTGTACAGGTGAGTGAGGTGTAGGGCAGGATAATGTACCTGTACAGGTGAGTGAGCGGGAGGGCAGAATAATGTACCTGTACAGGAGTGTGACGAGTGGGACAGGATATTGTACGTGTACAGGTCCGTGAGAGGAAGGGCAGGATAATGTACATATCCGGTGGTGTGAGGTGGAGGGCAGGATTATGTACCTGTACAGGAGAGTGAGGGGGAGGGGAGAGCAGGATAACGTAGCTGTACAGGTGTTTGAGGTGGAGGGCAGGATCATGTACCTGTACAGGTGTGTGAGGGGGGAGGGCAGGATAATGTACTGTACAGGTGTGTGAGGTGCAGGGCAGGATAATGTACCTGTACAGCTAAGTGAGGTGTAGGGCAGGATAATGTACCTGTACAGGTGAGTGAGGGGGTGGGCAGGATAAAGTACCTGTACAGGTGTGTGAGGGGGAGGGCAGGATAATGTACTGTACAGGTGTTTGAGGTGGAGGGCAGGATAATGTACCTGTACAGGTGAGTGAGCAGGAGGGCAGGATAATATAACTGTACATGTGAGTGAGGGGGAGGGCAGGATAATGTACCTGTACAGGTGAGTGAGGGGGAGCGCAGGATAATGTACCTGTACAGGTGGGTGAGGCGGAGGGCAGGATAATGTACCTGTACTGGTGAGTGAGGGGGAGGGTAGAATAATGTATCTGTATAGGTGAGTGAGGTGGAGGGTTGAATAATGTATCTGTATAGGTGAGTGAGGTGGAGGGCAGGATAATGTACCTGTACAGGTGAGTGACAGAGAGGGCAGGATAACGCACCTGTACAGGTGAGTGAGGGGGAGGGCAGGATAATGTACCAGTACAGGTGAGTGAGGGGGAGGGCAGGATAATGTACCTGTACAGGTGAGTGAGGGGGAGGGCAGGATAATAGACCTGTCCAGGTGAGTGAGGGGTAGGGCAGGATAATGTACCAGTACAGGTGAGTGAGGGGGAGGGCAGGATAATGTACCTGTACAGGTGAGTGAGGGGGAGGGCAGGATAATAGACCTGCACAGGAGAATGAGGGGAAGGGCGGGATAATGTAGCTGTACAGGTGCGTGAGGGGGTGGGAAGGATAATGTACCTGTACAGGCGTGTGAGCGGGTGGGCAGGATAATGTACCTGTACAGGTGTGTGAGGTGGAGGGCAGGAGAATGTACCTGTACAGGAGAGTGAGAGGGATGGCAGGATAATGTATCTGTACAGGTGAGTGAGGGGGCGGGCAGGATAATGAATGTGTACAGGTGAGTGAGGGGGAGGGCAGGATAATGTACCTGTACTGGTGAGTTAGGGGGAGGGCAGGATAATGTACCTGTACAGGTGAGTGAGTGGAGGGCAGGATAATGTACCTGCACTGGTGAGTGAGGGGGAGGGCACGATAATGTACCTGTACAGGTGAGTGAGGTGTAGGGCAGGATAATGTACCTGTACAGGTGAGTGAGCGGGAGGGCAGAATAATGTACCTGTACAGGAGTGTGACGGGTGGGACAGGATATTGTACGTGTACAGGTCAGTGAGAGGAAGGGCAGGATAATGTACATATCCGGTGGTGTGAGGGGCAGGGCAGGATTATGTACCTGTACAGGAGAGTGAGGGGGTGAGCAGGATAATGTACCTGTACAGGTGTTTGAGGTGGAGGGCAGGATCATGTACCTGTACAGGTGTGTGAGGGGGAGGGCAGGATAATGTACTGTACAGGTGTGTGAGGTGCAGGGCAGGATAATGTACCTGTACAGGTGAGTGAGGGGTAGGGCAGGATAATGTACCTGTACAGGTGAGTGAGGGGGTGGGCAGGATAATGTACCTGTACAGGTGAGTGATGGGGAGGGCAGGATAATGTACCTGTACAGGTGTGTGAGGGGGAGGGCAGGATAATGTACTGTACAGGTGTTTGAGGTGGAGGGCAGGATAATGTACCTGTACAGGTGAGTGAGCAGGAGGGTGAGGATAATGTAACTGTACATGTGAGTGAGGGGGAGGGCAGAATAAAGTACCTGTACAGGTGAGTGAGGGGGAGCGCAGGATAATGTACCTGTACAGGTGGGTGAGGCGGAGGGCAGGATAATGTATCTGTACAGGTGAGTGAGGGGGAGGGCAGGATAATGTACCTGTACTGGTGAGTGAGGGGGAGGGTACAATAATGTACCTGTATAGGTGAGTGAGGTGGAGGGCAGGATAATGTACCTGTACAGGTGAATGACAGAGAGGGCAGGATAACGCACCTGTACAGGTGAGTGAGGGGGAGGGCAGGATAATGTACCATTACAGTTGAGTGAGCGGGAGGGCAGGATAATGTACCTGTACAGGTGAGTGAGGGGGAGGGCAGGATAATAGACCTGTCCAGGTGAGTGAGGGGAAGGGCAGGATAATGTACCAGTACAGGTGAGTGAGGGGGAGGGCAGGATAATGTACCTGTACAGGTGAGTGAGGGCGAGGGCAGGATAATAGACCTGCACAGGAGAATGAGGGGAAGGGCGGGATAATGTACCTGTACAGGTGTGTGAGGATGAGGGAAGGATAATGTACCTGTACAGGCGTGTGAGGTGGAGGGCAGGATAATGTACCTGTACAGGAGAGTGAGTGGGATGGCAGGATAATGTATCTGTACAGGTGTGTGAGGGGGAGGGCAGGATAATATACCTGTACAGGTGAGTGAGGGGGAGGGCAGGATAATGTACCAGTACAGGTGTGTGAGGGTGAGGGCAGGATAATGTACTGTACAGGTGTGTGAGGTGGAGGGCAGGATAATGTACGTCTACAGGTGTGTGAGTGGGAGGGCAGGAAAATGTACCTGTACAGGTGAGTGAGCAGAGGGCAGGATAATGTACCTGGACAGGTGATGAGGGGGAGGGCAGGATAATGTACCTGTACAGGTGAGTGAGGTGGAGGGTAGGATAATGTACCTGTACAGGTGAGTGAGCGGGAGGGCAGGATAATGTACCTGTACAGGTGAGTGAGGGGGAGGGCAGGATAATGTACCTGTACTGGTGAGTGAGGGGAAGGGCAGGATAATGTATCTGTACAGGTGAGTGAGGGGGAGGGCAGGATAATGTACCTGTACTGATGAGTGAGGGGGAGGGCAGGATAATGTACCTGTACAGGTGTGTGAGGAGGAGGGCAGGATAATGAACCTGTACAGGTGAGTGAGGGGGCGGGCAGGATAATGAATGTGTACAGGTGAGTGAGGGGGAGGGCAGGATAATGTACCTGTACTGGTGAGTAAGGGGGAGGGCAGTATGATGTACCTGTACAGGTGAGTGAGTGGAGGGCAGGATAATGTACCTGCACTGGTGAGTGAGGGGGAGGGCAGGATAATGTACCTGTACAGGTGAGTGAGGTGTAGGGCAGGATAATGTACCTGTACTGGTGAGTGAGCGGGAGGGCAGAATAATGTACCTGTACAGGAGTGTGACGAGTGGGACAGGATATTGTACGTGTACAGGTCCGTGAGAGGAAGGGCAGGATAATGTACATATCCGGTGGTGTGAGGTGGAGGGCAGGATTATGTACCTGTACAGGAGAGTGAGGGGGAGGGGAGAGCAGGATAACGTAGCTGTACAGGTGTGTGAGGGGGAGGGCAGGATAATGTACCTGTACAGGTGAGCGAGGGTGAGAGCAGGATAATGTACCTGTACAGGTGTTTCAGGTGGAGGGCAGTATCATGTACCTGTACAGGTGTGTGAGGGGGAGGGCAGGATAATGTACTGTACAGGTGTGTGAGGTGCAGGGCAGGATAATGTACCTGTACAGCTGAGTGAGGTGTAGGGCAGGATAATGTACCTGTACAGGTGAGTGAGGGGGTGGGCAGGATAAAGTACCTGTACAGGTGAGTGATGGGGAGGGCAGGATAATGTACCTGTACAGGTGTGTGAGGGGGAGGGCAGGATAATGTACTGTACAGGTGTTTGAGTTGGAGGGCAGGATAATGTACCTGTACAGGTGAGTGAGCAGGAGGGCAGGATAATATAACTGTACATGTGAGTGAGGGGGAGGGCAGGATAATGTACCTGTACAGGTGAGTGAGGGGGAGCGCAGGATAATGTACCTGTACAGGTGGGTGAGGCGGAGGGCAGGATAATGTACCTGTACTGGTGAGTGATGAGGAGGGTAGAATAATGTATCTGTATAGGTGAGTGAGGTGGAGGGCAGGATAATGTACCTGTACAGGTGAGTGACAGAGAGGGCAGGATAATGTACCTGTACAGGTGAGTGACAGAGAGGGCAGGATAACGCACCTGTACAGGTGAGTGAGGGGGAGGGCAGGATAATGTACCATTACAGTTGAGTGAGGGGGAGGGCAGGATAATGTACCTGTACAGGTGAGTGAGGGGGAGGGCAGGATAATAGACCTGTCCAGGTGAGTGAGGGGAAGGGCAGGAAAATGTACCAGTACAGGTGAGTGAGGGGGAGGGCAGGATAATGTACCTGTACAGGTGAGTGAGGGCGAGGGCAGGATAATAGACCTGCACAGGAGAATGAGGGGAAGGCCGGGATAATGTACCTGTACAGGTGTGTGAGGGGGAGGGAAGGATAATGTACCTGTACAGGCGTGTGAGGTGGAGGGCAGGATAATGTACCTGTACAGGAGAGTGAGTGGGATGGCAGGATAATGTATCTGTACAGGTGTGTGAGGGGGAGGGCAGGATAATATACCTGTACAGGTGAGTGAGGGGGGAGGGCAGGATAATGTACCTGTACAGGTGTGTGAGGGCGAGGGCAGGATAATTTACTGTACAGGTGTGTGAGGTGGAGGGCAGGATAATGTACGTCTACAGGTGTGTGAGTGGGAGGGCAGGAAAATGTACCTGTACAGGTGAGTGAGCGGAGGGCAGGATAATTTACCTGGACAGGTGATGAGGGGGAGGGCAGGATAATGTACCTGTACAGGTGAGTGAGGTGTAGGGCAGGATAATGTACCTGTACAGGTGTGTGAGGGGGAGGGCAGGATAATGTACTGTACAGGTGTTTGAGGTGGAGGGCAGGATAATGTACCTGTACAGGTGAGTGAGCAGGAGGGCAGGATAATATAACTGTACATGTGAGTGAGGGGGACGGCAGGATAATGTACCTGTACAGGTGAGTGAGGGGGAGCGCAGGATAATGTACCTGTACAGGTGGGTGAGGCGGAGGGCAGGATAATGTACCTGTACTGGTGAGTGAGGGGGAGGGTAGAATAATGTATCTGTATAGGTGAGTGAGGTGGAGGGCAGGATAATGTACCTGTACAGGTGAGTGACAGAGAGGGCAGGATAATGTACCTGTACAGGTGAGTGACAGAGAGGGCAGGATAACGCACCTGTACAGGTGAGTGAGGGGGAGGGCAGGATAATGTACCATTACAGTTGAGTGAGGGGGAGGGCAGGATAATGTACCTGTACAGGTGAGTGAGGGGGAGGGCAGGATAATAGACCTGTCCAGGTGAGTGAGGGGAAGGGCAGGATAATGTACCAGTACAGGTGAGTGAGGGGGAGGGCAGGATAATGTACCTGTACAGGTGAGTGAGGGCGAGGGCAGGATAATAGACCTGCACAGGAGAATGAGGGGAAGGGCGGGATAATGTACCTGTACAGGTGTGTGAGGGGGAGGGAAGGATAATGTACCTGTACAGGCGTGTGAGGTGGAGGGCAGGATAATGTACCTGTACAGGTGAGTGAGGGGGTGGGCAGGATAAAGTACCTGTACTGGTGAGTGAGCAGGAGGGCTGGATAACGTAACTGTACATGTGAGTGAGGGGGAGGGCAGGATAATGTACCTGTACAGGTGAGTGAGGGGGAGCGCAGGATAATGTAACTGTACATGTGGGTGAGGCGGAGGGCAGGATAATGTACCTGTACTGGTGAGTTAGGGGGAGGGCAGGATAATGTACCTGTACAGGTGAGTGAGTGGAGGGCAGGATAATGTACCTGCACTGGTGAGTGAGGGGGAGGGCAGGATAATGTACCTGTACAGGTGAGTGAGGTGTAGGGCAGGATAATGTTCCTGTACAGGTGAGTGAGCGGGAGGGCAGAATAATGTACCTGTACAGGAGTGTGACGGGTGGGACAGGATATTGTACGTGTACAGGTCAGTGAGAGGAAGGGCAGGATAATGTACATATCCGGTGGTGTGAGGGGGAGGGCAGGATTATGTACCTGTACAGGAGAGTGAGTGGGTGAGCAGGATAATGTACCTGTACAGGTGTTTGAGGTGGAGGGCAGGATCATGTACCTGTACAGGTGTGTGAGGGGGAGGGCAGGATAATGTACTGTACAGGTGTGTGAGGTGCAGGGCAGGATAATGTACCTGTACAGGTGAGTGAGGGGTAGGGCAGGATAATGTACCTGTACAGGTGAGTGAGGGGGTGGGCAGGATAATGTACTTGTACAGGTGAGAGATGGGGAGGGCAGGATAATGCACCTGTACAGGTGTGTGAGGGGGAGGGCAGGATAATGTACTGTACAGGTGTTTGAGGTGGAGGGCAGGATAATGTACCTGTACAGGTGAGTGAGCAGGAGGGTGAGGATAAAGTAACTGTACATGTGAGTGAGGGGGAGGGCAGGATAATGTACCTGTACAGGTGAGTGAGGGGGAGCGCAGGATAATGTACCTGTACAGGTGGGTGAGGTGGAGGGCAGGATAATGTATCTGTACAGGTGAATGAGGGGGAGGGCAGGATAATGTACCTGTACTGGTGAGTGAGGGGGAGGGTACAGTAATGTATCTGTATAGGTGAGTGAGGTGGAGGGCAGGATAATGTACCTGTACAGGTGAATGACAGAGAGGGCAGGATAACGCACCTGTACAGGTGAGTGAGGGGGAGGGCTGGATAATGTACCATTACAGTTGAGTGAGGGGGAGGGCAGGATAATGTACCTGTACAGGTGAGTGAGGGGGAGGGCAGGATAATAGACCTGTCCAGGTGAGTGAGGGGAAGGGCAGGATAATGTACCAGTACAGGTGAGTGAGGGGGAGGGCAGGATAATGTACCTGTACAGGTGAGTGAGGGCGAGGGCAGGATAATAGACCTGCACAGCAGAATGACGGGAAGGGCGGGATAATGTACCTGTACAGGTGTGTGAGGGGGAGGGAAGGATAATGTACCTGTACAGGCGTGTGAGGTGGAGGGCAGGATAATGTACCTGTACAGGAGAGTGAGTGGGATGGCAGGATAAAGTATCTGTACAGGTGTGTGAGGGGGAGGGCAGGATAATATACCTGTACAGGTGAGTGAGGGGGAGGGCAGGATAATGTACCTGTACAGGAGTGTGAGGGCGAGGGCAGGATAATGTACTGTACAGGTGTGTGAGGTGGAGGGCAGGATAATGTACGTCTACAGGTGTGTGAGTGGGAGGGCAGGAAAATGTACCTGTACAGGTGAGTGAGCGGAGGGCAGGATAATGTACCTGGACAGGTGATGAGGGGGAGGGCAGGATAATGTACCTGTACAGGTGAGTGAGGTGGAGGGTAGGATAATGTACCTGTACAGGTGAGTGAGCGGGAGGGCAGGATAATGTACCTGTACAGGTGAGTGAGGGGGAGGGCAGGATAATGTACCTGTACTGGTGAGTGAGGGGAAGGGCAGGATAATGTATCTGTACAGGTGAGTGAGGGGGAGGGCAGGATAATGTACCTGTACTGATGAGTGAGGGGGAGGGCAGGATAATGTACCTGTACAGGTGTGTGAGGAGGAGGGCAGGATAATGAACCTGTACAGGTGAGTGAGGGGGCGGGCAGGATAATGAATGTGTACAGGTGAGTGAGGGGGAGGGCAGGATAATGTACCTGTACTGGTGAGTAAGGGGGAGGGCAGTATGATGTACCTGTACAGGTGAGTGAGTGGAGGGCAGGATAATGTACCTGCACTGGTGAGTGAGGGGGAGGGCAGGATAATGTACCTGTACAGGTGAGTGAGGTGTAGGGCAGGATAATGTACCTGTACAGGTGAGTGAGCGGGAGGGCAGAATAATGTACCTGTACAGGAGTGTGACGAGTGGGACAGGATATTGTACGTGTACAGGTCCGTGAGAGGAAGGGCAGGATAATGTACATATCCGGTGGTGTGAGGTGGAGGGCAGGATTATGTACCTGTACAGGAGAGTGAGGGGGAGGGGAGAGCAGGATAACGTAGCTGTACAGGTGTTTGAGGTGGAGGGCAGGATCATGTACCTGTACAGGTGTGTGAGGGGGAGGGCAGGATAATGTACTGTACAGGTGTGTGAGGTGCAGGGCAGGATAATGTACCTGTACAGCTAAGTGAGGTGTAGGGCAGGATAATGTACCTGTACAGGTGAGTGAGGGGGTGGGCAGGATAAAGTACCTGTACAGGTGTGTGAGGGGGAGGGCAGGATAATGTACTGTACAGGTGTTTGAGGTGGAGGGCAGGATAATGTACCTGTACAGGTGAGTGAGCAGGAGGGCAGGATAATATAACTGTACATGTGAGTGAGGGGGAGGGCAGGATAATGTACCTGTACAGGTGAGTGAGGGGGAGCGCAGGATAATGTACCTGTACAGGTGGGTGAGGCGGAGGGCAGGATAATGTACCTGTACTGGTGAGTGAGGGGGAGGGTAGAATAATGTATCTGTATAGGTGAGTGAGGTGGAGGGTTGAATAATGTATCTGTATAGGTGAGTGAGGTGGAGGGCAGGATAATGTACCTGTACAGGTGAGTGACAGAGAGGGCAGGATAACGCACCTGTACAGGTGAGTGAGGGGGAGGGCAGGATAATGTACCAGTACAGGTGAGTGAGGGGGAGGGCAGGATAATGTACCTGTACAGGTGAGTGAGGGGGAGGGCAGGATAATAGACCTGTCCAGGTGAGTGAGGGGTAGGGCAGGATAATGTACCAGTACAGGTGAGTGAGGGGGAGGGCAGGATAATGTACCTGTACAGGTGAGTGAGGGGGAGGGCAGGATAATAGACCTGCACAGGAGAATGAGGGGAAGGGCGGGATAATGTAGCTGTACAGGTGCGTGAGGGGGTGGGAAGGATAATGTACCTGTACAGGCGTGTGAGCGGGTGGGCAGGATAATGTACCTGTACAGGTGTGTGAGGTGGAGGGCAGGAGAATGTACCTGTACAGGAGAGTGAGAGGGATGGCAGGATAATGTATCTGTACAGGTGAGTGAGGGGGCGGGCAGGATAATGAATGTGTACAGGTGAGTGAGGGGGAGGGCAGGATAATGTACCTGTACTGGTGAGTTAGGGGGAGGGCAGGATAATGTACCTGTACAGGTGAGTGAGTGGAGGGCAGGATAATGTACCTGCACTGGTGAGTGAGGGGGAGGGCACGATAATGTACCTGTACAGGTGAGTGAGGTGTAGGGCAGGATAATGTACCTGTACAGGTGAGTGAGCGGGAGGGCAGAATAATGTACCTGTACAGGAGTGTGACGGGTGGGACAGGATATTGTACGTGTACAGGTCAGTGAGAGGAAGGGCAGGATAATGTACATATCCGGTGGTGTGAGGGGCAGGGCAGGATTATGTACCTGTACAGGAGAGTGAGGGGGTGAGCAGGATAATGTACCTGTACAGGTGTTTGAGGTGGAGGGCAGGATCATGTACCTGTACAGGTGTGTGAGGGGGAGGGCAGGATAATGTACTGTACAGGTGTGTGAGGTGCAGGGCAGGATAATGTACCTGTACAGGTGAGTGAGGGGTAGGGCAGGATAATGTACCTGTACAGGTGAGTGAGGGGGTGGGCAGGATAATGTACCTGTACAGGTGAGTGATGGGGAGGGCAGGATAATGTACCTGTACAGGTGTGTGAGGGGGAGGGCAGGATAATGTACTGTACAGGTGTTTGAGGTGGAGGGCAGGATAATGTACCTGTACAGGTGAGTGAGCAGGAGGGTGAGGATAATGTAACTGTACATGTGAGTGAGGGGGAGGGCAGAATAAAGTACCTGTACAGGTGAGTGAGGGGGAGCGCAGGATAATGTACCTGTACAGGTGGGTGAGGCGGAGGGCAGGATAATGTATCTGTACAGGTGAGTGAGGGGGAGGGCAGGATAATGTACCTGTACTGGTGAGTGAGGGGGAGGGTACAATAATGTACCTGTATAGGTGAGTGAGGTGGAGGGCAGGATAATGTACCTGTACAGGTGAATGACAGAGAGGGCAGGATAACGCACCTGTACAGGTGAGTGAGGGGGAGGGCAGGATAATGTACCATTACAGTTGAGTGAGCGGGAGGGCAGGATAATGTACCTGTACAGGTGAGTGAGGGGGAGGGCAGGATAATAGACCTGTCCAGGTGAGTGAGGGGAAGGGCAGGATAATGTACCAGTACAGGTGAGTGAGGGGGAGGGCAGGATAATGTACCTGTACAGGTGAGTGAGGGCGAGGGCAGGATAATAGACCTGCACAGGAGAATGAGGGGAAGGGCGGGATAATGTACCTGTACAGGTGTGTGAGGATGAGGGAAGGATAATGTACCTGTACAGGCGTGTGAGGTGGAGGGCAGGATAATGTACCTGTACAGGAGAGTGAGTGGGATGGCAGGATAATGTATCTGTACAGGTGTGTGAGGGGGAGGGCAGGATAATATACCTGTACAGGTGAGTGAGGGGGAGGGCAGGATAATGTACCAGTACAGGTGTGTGAGGGTGAGGGCAGGATAATGTACTGTACAGGTGTGTGAGGTGGAGGGCAGGATAATGTACGTCTACAGGTGTGTGAGTGGGAGGGCAGGAAAATGTACCTGTACAGGTGAGTGAGCAGAGGGCAGGATAATGTACCTGGACAGGTGATGAGGGGGAGGGCAGGATAATGTACCTGTACAGGTGAGTGAGGTGGAGGGTAGGATAATGTACCTGTACAGGTGAGTGAGCGGGAGGGCAGGATAATGTACCTGTACAGGTGAGTGAGGGGGAGGGCAGGATAATGTACCTGTACTGGTGAGTGAGGGGAAGGGCAGGATAATGTATCTGTACAGGTGAGTGAGGGGGAGGGCAGGATAATGTACCTGTACTGATGAGTGAGGGGGAGGGCAGGATAATGTACCTGTACAGGTGTGTGAGGAGGAGGGCAGGATAATGAACCTGTACAGGTGAGTGAGGGGGCGGGCAGGATAATGAATGTGTACAGGTGAGTGAGGGGGAGGGCAGGATAATGTACCTGTACTGGTGAGTAAGGGGGAGGGCAGTATGATGTACCTGTACAGGTGAGTGAGTGGAGGGCAGGATAATGTACCTGCACTGGTGAGTGAGGGGGAGGGCAGGATAATGTACCTGTACAGGTGAGTGAGGTGTAGGGCAGGATAATGTACCTGTACTGGTGAGTGAGCGGGAGGGCAGAATAATGTACCTGTACAGGAGTGTGACGAGTGGGACAGGATATTGTACGTGTACAGGTCCGTGAGAGGAAGGGCAGGATAATGTACATATCCGGTGGTGTGAGGTGGAGGGCAGGATTATGTACCTGTACAGGAGAGTGAGGGGGAGGGGAGAGCAGGATAACGTAGCTGTACAGGTGTGTGAGGGGGAGGGCAGGATAATGTACCTGTACAGGTGAGCGAGGGTGAGAGCAGGATAATGTACCTGTACAGGTGTTTCAGGTGGAGGGCAGTATCATGTACCTGTACAGGTGTGTGAGGGGGAGGGCAGGATAATGTACTGTACAGGTGTGTGAGGTGCAGGGCAGGATAATGTACCTGTACAGCTGAGTGAGGTGTAGGGCAGGATAATGTACCTGTACAGGTGAGTGAGGGGGTGGGCAGGATAAAGTACCTGTACAGGTGAGTGATGGGGAGGGCAGGATAATGTACCTGTACAGGTGTGTGAGGGGGAGGGCAGGATAATGTACTGTACAGGTGTTTGAGTTGGAGGGCAGGATAATGTACCTGTACAGGTGAGTGAGCAGGAGGGCAGGATAATATAACTGTACATGTGAGTGAGGGGGAGGGCAGGATAATGTACCTGTACAGGTGAGTGAGGGGGAGCGCAGGATAATGTACCTGTACAGGTGGGTGAGGCGGAGGGCAGGATAATGTACCTGTACTGGTGAGTGATGAGGAGGGTAGAATAATGTATCTGTATAGGTGAGTGAGGTGGAGGGCAGGATAATGTACCTGTACAGGTGAGTGACAGAGAGGGCAGGATAATGTACCTGTACAGGTGAGTGACAGAGAGGGCAGGATAACGCACCTGTACAGGTGAGTGAGGGGGAGGGCAGGATAATGTACCATTACAGTTGAGTGAGGGGGAGGGCAGGATAATGTACCTGTACAGGTGAGTGAGGGGGAGGGCAGGATAATAGACCTGTCCAGGTGAGTGAGGGGAAGGGCAGGAAAATGTACCAGTACAGGTGAGTGAGGGGGAGGGCAGGATAATGTACCTGTACAGGTGAGTGAGGGCGAGGGCAGGATAATAGACCTGCACAGGAGAATGAGGGGAAGTCCGGGATAATGTACCTGTACAGGTGTGTGAGGGGGAGGGAAGGATAATGTACCTGTACAGGCGTGTGAGGTGGAGGGCAGGATAATGTACCTGTACAGGAGAGTGAGTGGGATGGCAGGATAATGTATCTGTACAGGTGTGTGAGGGGGAGGGCAGGATAATATACCTGTACAGGTGAGTGAGGGGGAGGGCAGGATAATGTACCTGTACAGGTGTGTGAGGGCGAGGGCAGGATAATTTACTGTACAGGTGTGTGAGGTGGAGGGCAGGATAATGTACGTCTACAGGTGTGTGAGTGGGAGGGCAGGAAAATGTACCTGTACAGGTGAGTGAGCGGAGGGCAGGATAATTTACCTGGACAGGTGATGAGGGGGAGGGCAGGATAATGTACCTGTACAGGTGAATGAGGTGTAGGGCAGGATAATGTACCTGTACAGGTGAGTGAGCGGGAGGGCAGAATAATGTACCTGTACAGGAGTGTGACGAGTGGGACAGGATATTGTACGTGTACAGGTCCGTGAGAGGAAGGGCAGGATAATATACATATCCGGTGGTGTGAGGTGGAGGGCAGGATTATGTACCTGTACAGGAGAGTGAGGGGGAGGGGAGAGCAGGATAACGTAGCTGTACAGGTGTGTGAGGGGGAGGGCAGGATAATGTACCTGTACAGGTGAGCGAGGGTGAGAGCAGGATAATTTACCTGTACAGGTGTTTGAGGTGGAGGGCAGGATCATGTACCTGTACAGGTGTGTGAGGGGGAGGGCAGGATAATGTACTGTACAGGTGTTTGAGGTGGAGGGCAGGATAATGTACCTGTACAGGTGAGTGAGCAGGAGGGCAGGATAATATAACTGTACATGTGAGTGAGGGGGACGGCAGGATAATGTACCTGTACAGGTGAGTGAGGGGGAGCGCAGGATAATGTACCTGTACAGGTGGGTGAGGCGGAGGGCAGGATAATGTACCTGTACTGGTGAGTGAGGGGGAGGGTAGAATAATGTATCTGTATAGGTGAGTGAGGTGGAGGGCAGGATAATGTACCTGTACAGGTGAGTGACAGAGAGGGCAGGATAATGTACCTGTACAGGTGAGTGACAGAGAGGGCAGGATAACGCACCTGTACAGGTGAGTGAGGGGGAGGGCAGGATAATGTACCATTACAGTTGAGTGAGGGGGAGGGCAGGATAATGTACCTGTACAGGTGAGTGAGGGGGAGGGCAGGATAATAGACCTGTCCAGGTGAGTGAGGGGAAGGGCAGGATAATGTACCAGTACAGGTGAGTGAGGGGGAGGGCAGGATAATGTACCTGTACAGGTGAGTGAGGGCGAGGGCAGGATAATAGACCTGCACAGGAGAATGAGGGGAAGGGCGGGATAATGTACCTGTACAGGTGTGTGAGGGGGAGGGAAGGATAATGTACCTGTACAGGCGTGTGAGGTGGAGGGCAGGATAATGTACCTGTACAGGTGAGTGAGGGGGTGGGCAGGATAAAGTACCTGTACTGGTGAGTGAGCAGGAGGGCTGGATAACGTAACTGTACATGTGAGTGAGGGGGAGGGCAGGATAATGTACCTGTACAGGTGAGTGAGGGGGAGCGCAGGATAATGTAACTGTACATGTGGGTGAGGCGGAGGGCAGGATAATGTACCTGTACTGGTGAGTTAGGGGGAGGGCAGGATAATGTACCTGTACAGGTGAGTGAGTGGAGGGCAGGATAATGTACCTGCACTGGTGAGTGAGGGGGAGGGCAGGATAATGTACCTGTACAGGTGAGTGAGGTGTAGGGCAGGATAATGTTCCTGTACAGGTGAGTGAGCGGGAGGGCAGAATAATGTACCTGTACAGGAGTGTGACGGGTGGGACAGGATATTGTACGTGTACAGGTCAGTGAGAGGAAGGGCAGGATAATGTACATATCCGGTGGTGTGAGGGGGAGGGCAGGATTATGTACCTGTACAGGAGAGTGAGTGGGTGAGCAGGATAATGTACCTGTACAGGTGTTTGAGGTGGAGGGCAGGATCATGTACCTGTACAGGTGTGTGAGGGGGAGGGCAGGATAATGTACTGTACAGGTGTGTGAGGTGCAGGGCAGGATAATGTACCTGTACAGGTGAGTGAGGGGTAGGGCAGGATAATGTACCTGTACAGGTGAGTGAGGGGGTGGGCAGGATAATGTACTTGTACAGGTGAGAGATGGGGAGGGCAGGATAATGCACCTGTACAGGTGTGTGAGGGGGAGGGCAGGATAATGTACTGTACAGGTGTTTGAGGTGGAGGGCAGGATAATGTACCTGTACAGGTGAGTGAGCAGGAGGGTGAGGATAAAGTAACTGTACATGTGAGTGAGGGGGAGGGCAGGATAATGTACCTGTACAGGTGAGTGAGGGGGAGCGCAGGATAATGTACCTGTACAGGTGGGTGAGGCGGAGGGCAGGATAATGTATCTGTACAGGTGAATGAGGGGGAGGGCAGGATAATGTACCTGTACTGGTGAGTGAGGGGGAGGGTACAGTAATGTATCTGTATAGGTGAGTGAGGTGGAGGGCAGGATAATGTACCTGTACAGGTGAATGACAGAGAGGGCAGGATAACGCACCTGTACAGGTGAGTGAGGGGGAGGGCTGGATAATGTACCATTACAGTTGAGTGAGGGGGAGGGCAGGATAATGTACCTGTACAGGTGAGTGAGGGGGAGGGCAGGATAATAGACCTGTCCAGGTGAGTGAGGGGAAGGGCAGGATAATGTACCAGTACAGGTGAGTGAGGGGGAGGGCAGGATAATGTACCTGTACAGGTGAGTGAGGGCGAGGGCAGGATAATAGACCTGCACAGCAGAATGACGGGAAGGGCGGGATAATGTACCTGTACAGGTGTGTGAGGGGGAGGGAAGGATAATGTACCTGTACAGGCGTGTGAGGTGGAGGGCAGGATAATGTACCTGTACAGGAGAGTGAGTGGGATGGCAGGATAAAGTATCTGTACAGGTGTGTGAGGGGGAGGGCAGGATAATATACCTGTACAGGTGAGTGAGGGGGAGGGCAGGATAATGTACCTGTACAGGAGTGTGAGGGCGAGGGCAGGATAATGTACTGTACAGGTGTGTGAGGTGGAGGGCAGGATAATGTACGTCTACAGGTGTGTGAGTGGGAGGGCAGGAAAATGTACCTGTACAGGTGAGTGAGCGGAGGGCAGGATAATGTACCTGGACAGGTGATGAGGGGGAGGGCAGGATAATGTACCTGTACAGGTGAGTGAGGTGGAGGGTAGGATAATGTACCTGTACAGGTGAGTGAGCGGGAGGGCAGGATAATGTACCTGTACAGGTGAGTGAGGGGGAGGGCAGGATAATGTACCTGTACTGGTGAGTGAGGGGAAGGGCAGGATAATGTATCTGTACAGGTGAGTGAGGGGGAGGGCAGGATAATGTACCTGTACTGATGAGTGAGGGGGAGGGCAGGATAATGTACCTGTACAGGTGTGTGAGGAGGAGGGCAGGATAATGAACCTGTACAGGTGAGTGAGGGGGCGGGCAGGATAATGAATGTGTACAGGTGAGTGAGGGGGAGGGCAGGATAATGTACCTGTACTGGTGAGTAAGGGGGAGGGCAGTATGATGTACCTGTACAGGTGAGTGAGTGGAGGGCAGGATAATGTACCTGCACTGGTGAGTGAGGGAGAGGGCAGGATAATGTACCTGTACAGGTGAGTGAGGTGTAGGGCAGGATAATGTACCTGTACAGGTGAGTGAGCGGGAGGGCAGAATAATGTACCTGTACAGGAGTGTGACGAGTGGGACAGGATATTGTACGTGTACAGGTCCGTGAGAGGAAGGGCAGGATAATGTACATATCCGGTGGTGTGAGGTGGAGGGCAGGATTATGTACCTGTACAGGAGAGTGAGGGGGAGGGGAGAGCAGGATAACGTAGCTGTACAGGTGTTTGAGGTGGAGGGCAGGATCATGTACCTGTACAGGTGTGTGAGGGGGAGGGCAGGATAATGTACTGTACAGGTGTGTGAGGTGCAGGGCAGGATAATGTACCTGTACAGCTAAGTGAGGTGTAGGGCAGGATAATGTACCTGTACAGGTGAGTGAGGGGGTGGGCAGGATAAAGTACCTGTACAGGTGTGTGAGGGGGAGGGCAGGATAATGTACTGTACAGGTGTTTGAGGTGGAGGGCAGGATAATGTACCTGTACAGGTGAGTGAGCAGGAGGGCAGGATAATATAACTGTACATGTGAGTGAGGGGGAGGGCAGGATAATGTACCTGTACAGGTGAGTGAGGGGGAGCGCAGGATAATGTACCTGTACAGGTGGGTGAGGCGGAGGGCAGGATAATGTACCTGTACTGGTGAGTGAGGGGGAGGGTAGAATAATGTATCTGTATAGGTGAGTGAGGTGGAGGGTTGAATAATGTATCTGTATAGGTGAGTGAGGTGGAGGGCAGGATAATGTACCTGTACAGGTGAGTGACAGAGAGGGCAGGATAACGCACCTGTACAGGTGAGTGAGGGGGAGGGCAGGATAATGTACCAGTACAGGTGAGTGAGGGGGAGGGCAGGATAATGTACCTGTACAGGTGAGTGAGGGGGAGGGCAGGATAATAGACCTGTCCAGGTGAGTGAGGGGTAGGGCAGGATAATGTACCAGTACAGGTGAGTGAGGGGGAGGGCAGGATAATGTACCTGTACAGGTGAGTGAGGGGGAGGGCAGGATAATAGACCTGCACAGGAGAATGAGGGGAAGGGCGGGATAATGTAGCTGTACAGGTGCGTGAGGGGGTGGGAAGGATAATGTACCTGTACAGGCGTGTGAGCGGGTGGGCAGGATAATGTACCTGTACAGGTGTGTGAGGTGGAGGGCAGGAGAATGTACCTGTACAGGAGAGTGAGAGGGATGGCAGGATAATGTATCTGTACAGGTGAGTGAGGGGGCGGGCAGGATAATGAATGTGTACAGGTGAGTGAGGGGGAGGGCAGGATAATGTACCTGTACTGGTGAGTTAGGGGGAGGGCAGGATAATGTACCTGTACAGGTGAGTGAGTGGAGGGCAGGATAATGTACCTGCACTGGTGAGTGAGGGGGAGGGCACGATAATGTACCTGTACAGGTGAGTGAGGTGTAGGGCAGGATAATGTACCTGTACAGGTGAGTGAGCGGGAGGGCAGAATAATGTACCTGTACAGGAGTGTGACGGGTGGGACAGGATATTGTACGTGTACAGGTCAGTGAGAGGAAGGGCAGGATAATGTACATATCCGGTGGTGTGAGGGGCAGGGCAGGATTATGTACCTGTACAGGAGAGTGAGGGGGTGAGCAGGATAATGTACCTGTACAGGTGTTTGAGGTGGAGGGCAGGATCATGTACCTGTACAGGTGTGTGAGGGGGAGGGCAGGATAATGTACTGTACAGGTGTGTGAGGTGCAGGGCAGGATAATGTACCTGTACAGGTGAGTGAGGGGTAGGGCAGGATAATGTACCTGTACAGGTGAGTGAGGGGGTGGGCAGGATAATGTACCTGTACAGGTGAGTGATGGGGAGGGCAGGATAATGTACCTGTACAGGTGTGTGAGGGGGAGGGCAGGATAATGTACTGTACAGGTGTTTGAGGTGGAGGGCAGGATAATGTACCTGTACAGGTGAGTGAGCAGGAGGGTGAGGATAATGTAACTGTACATGTGAGTGAGGGGGAGGGCAGAATAAAGTACCTGTACAGGTGAGTGAGGGGGAGCGCAGGATAATGTACCTGTACAGGTGGGTGAGGCGGAGGGCAGGATAATGTATCTGTACAGGTGAGTGAGGGGGAGGGCAGGATAATGTACCTGTACTGGTGAGTGAGGGGGAGGGTACAATAATGTACCTGTATAGGTGAGTGAGGTGGAGGGCAGGATAATGTACCTGTACAGGTGAATGACAGAGAGGGCAGGATAACGCACCTGTACAGGTGAGTGAGGGGGAGGGCAGGATAATGTACCATTACAGTTGAGTGAGCGGGAGGGCAGGATAATGTACCTGTACAGGTGAGTGAGGGGGAGGGCAGGATAATAGACCTGTCCAGGTGAGTGAGGGGAAGGGCAGGATAATGTACCAGTACAGGTGAGTGAGGGGGAGGGCAGGATAATGTACCTGTACAGGTGAGTGAGGGCGAGGGCAGGATAATAGACCTGCACAGGAGAATGAGGGGAAGGGCGGGATAATGTACCTGTACAGGTGTGTGAGGATGAGGGAAGGATAATGTACCTGTACAGGCGTGTGAGGTGGAGGGCAGGATAATGTACCTGTACAGGAGAGTGAGTGGGATGGCAGGATAATGTATCTGTACAGGTGTGTGAGGGGGAGGGCAGGATAATATACCTGTACAGGTGAGTGAGGGGGAGGGCAGGATAATGTACCAGTACAGGTGTGTGAGGGTGAGGGCAGGATAATGTACTGTACAGGTGTGTGAGGTGGAGGGCAGGATAATGTACGTCTACAGGTGTGTGAGTGGGAGGGCAGGAAAATGTACCTGTACAGGTGAGTGAGCAAAGGGCAGGATAATGTACCTGGACAGGTGATGAGGGGGAGGGCAGGATAATGTACCTGTACAGGTGAGTGAGGTGGAGGGTAGGATAATGTACCTGTACAGGTGAGTGAGCGGGAGGGCAGGATAATGTACCTGTACAGGTGAGTGAGGGGGAGGGCAGGATAATGTACCTGTACTGGTGAGTGAGGGGAAGGGCAGGATAATGTATCTGTACAGGTGAGTGAGGGGGAGGGCAGGATAATGTACCTGTACTGATGAGTGAGGGGGAGGGCAGGATAATGTACCTGTACAGGTGTGTGAGGAGGAGGGCAGGATAATGAACCTGTACAGGTGAGTGAGGGGGCGGGCAGGATAATGAATGTGTACAGGTGAGTGAGGGGGAGGGCAGGATAATGTACCTGTACTGGTGAGTAAGGGGGAGGGCAGTATGATGTACCTGTACAGGTGAGTGAGTGGAGGGCAGGATAATGTACCTGCACTGGTGAGTGAGGGGGAGGGCAGGATAATGTACCTGTACAGGTGAGTGAGGTGTAGGGCAGGATAATGTACCTGTACTGGTGAGTGAGCGGGAGGGCAGAATAATGTACCTGTACAGGAGTGTGACGAGTGGGACAGGATATTGTACGTGTACAGGTCCGTGAGAGGAAGGGCAGGATAATGTACATATCCGGTGGTGTGAGGTGGAGGGCAGGATTATGTACCTGTACAGGAGAGTGAGGGGGAGGGGAGAGCAGGATAACGTAGCTGTACAGGTGTGTGAGGGGGAGGGCAGGATAATGTACCTGTACAGGTGAGCGAGGGTGAGAGCAGGATAATGTACCTGTACAGGTGTTTCAGGTGGAGGGCAGTATCATGTACCTGTACAGGTGTGTGAGGGGGAGGGCAGGATAATGTACTGTACAGGTGTGTGAGGTGCAGGGCAGGATAATGTACCTGTACAGCTGAGTGAGGTGTAGGGCAGGATAATGTACCTGTACAGGTGAGTGAGGGGGTGGGCAGGATAAAGTACCTGTACAGGTGAGTGATGGGGAGGGCAGGATAATGTACCTGTACAGGTGTGTGAGGGGGAGGGCAGGATAATGTACTGTACAGGTGTTTGAGTTGGAGGGCAGGATAATGTACCTGTACAGGTGAGTGAGCAGGAGGGCAGGATAATATAACTGTACAGGTGAATGATGGGGAGGGCAGGATAATGTACCTGTACAGGTGAGTGAGGGGGAGCGCAGGATAATGTACCTGTACAGGTGGGTGAGGCGGAGGGCAGGATAATGTATCTGTACTGGTGAGTGAGGGGGAGGGTAGAATAATGTATCTGTATAGGTGAGTGAGGTGGAGGGCAGGATAATGTACCTGTACAGGTGAGTGACAGAGAGGGCAGGATAATGTACCTGTACAGGTGAGTGACAGAGAGGGCAGGATAACGCACCTGTACAGGTGAGTGAGGGGGAGGGCAGGATAATGTACCATTACAGTTGAGTGAGGGGGAGGGCAGGATAATGTACCTGTACAGGTGAGTGAGGGGGAGGGCAGGATAATAGACCTGTCCAGGTGAGTGAGGGGAAGGGCAGGATAATGTACCAGTACAGGTGAGTGAGGGGGAGGGCAGGATAATGTACCTGTACAGGTGAGTGAGGGCGAGGGCAGGATAATAGACCTGCACAGGAGAATGAGGGGAAGGGCGGGATAATGTACCTGTACAGGTGTGTGAGGGGGAGGGAAGGATAATGTACCTGTACAGGCGTGTGAGGTGGAGGGCAGGATAATGTACCTGTACAGGAGAGTGAGTGGGATGGCAGGATAATGTATCTGTACAGGTGTGTGAGGGTGAGGGCAGGATAATATACCTGTACAGGTGAGTGAGGGGGAGGGCAGGATAATGTACCTGTACAGGTGTGTGAGGGCGAGGGCAGGATAATTTACTGTACAGGTGTGTGAGGTGGAGGGCAGGATAATGTACGTCTACAGGTGTGTGAGTGGGAGGGCAGGAAAATGTACCTGTACAGGTGAGTGAGCGGAGGGCAGGATAATTTACCTGGACAGGTGATGAGGGGGAGGGCAGGATAATGTACCTGTACAGGTGAGTGAGGTGTAGGGCAGGATAATGTACCTGTACAGGTGAGTGAGCGGGAGGGCAGAATAATGTACCTGTACAGGAGTGTGACGAGTGGGACAGGATATTGTACGTGTACAGGTCCGTGAGTGGAAGGGCAGGATAATATACATATCCGGTGGTGTGAGGTGGAGGGCAGGATTATGTCCCTGTACAGGAGAGTGAGGGGGAGGGGAGAGCAGGATAACGTAGCTGTACAGGTGTGTGAGGGGGAGGGCAGGATAATGTACCTGTACAGGTGAGCGAGGGTGAGAGCAGGATAATTTACCTGTACAGGTGTTTGAGGTGGAGGGCAGGATCATGTACCTGTACAGGTGTGTGAGGGGGAGGGCAGGATAATGTACTGTACAGGTGTGTGAGGTGCAGGGCAGGATAATGTACCTGTACAGCTGAGTGAGGTGTAGGGCAGGATAATGTACCTGTACAGGTGAGTGAGGGGGTGGGCAGGATAATGTACTTGTACAGGTGAGAGATGGGGAGGGCAGGATAATGCACCTGTACAGGTGTGTGAGGGGGAGGGCAGGATAATGTACTGTACAGGTGTTTGAGGTGGAGGGCAGGATAATGTACCTGTACAGGTGAGTGAGCAGGAGGGTGAGGATAAAGTAACTGTACATGTGAGTGAGGGGGAGGGCAGGATAATGTACCTGTACAGGTGAGTGAGGGGGAGCGCAGGATAATGTACCTGTACAGGTGGGTGAGGCGGAGGGCAGGATAATGTATCTGTACAGGTGAGTGAGGGGGAGGGCAGGATAATGTACCTGTACTGGTGAGTGAGGGGGAGGGTACAGTAATGTATCTGTATAGGTGAGTGAGGTGGAGGGCAGGATAATGTACCTGTACAGGTGAATGACAGAGAGGGCAGGATAACGCACCTGTACAGGTGAGTGAGGGGGAGGGCTGGATAATGTACCATTACAGTTGAGTGAGGGGGAGGGCAGGATAATGTACCTGTACAGGTGAGTGAGGGGGAGGGCAGGATAATAGACCTGTCCAGGTGAGTGAGGGGAAGGGCAGGATAATGTACCAGTACAGGTGAGTGAGGGGGAGGGCAGGATAATGTACCTGTACAGGTGAGTGAGGGCGAGGGCAGGATAATAGACCTGCACAGCAGAATGACGGGAAGGGCGGGATAATGTACCTGTACAGGTGTGTGAGGGGGAGGGAAGGATAATGTACCTGTACAGGCGTGTGAGGTGGAGGGCAGGATAATGTACCTGTACAGGAGAGTGAGTGGGATGGCAGGATAAAGTATCTGTACAGGTGTGTGAGGGGGAGGGCAGGATAATATACCTGTACAGGTGAGTGAGGGGGAGGGCAGGATAATGTACCTGTACAGGAGTGTGAGGGCGAGGGCAGGATAATGTACTGTACAGGTGTGTGAGGTGGAGGGCAGGATAATGTACGTCTACAGGTGTGTGAGTGGGAGGGCAGGAAAATGTACCTGTACAGGTGAGTGAGCGGAGGGCAGGATACTGTACCTGGACAGGTGATGAGGGGGAGGGCAGGATAATGTACCTGTACAGGTGAGTGAGGTGGAGGGTAGGATAATGTACCTGTACAGGTGAGTGAGCGGGAGGGCAGGATAATGTACCTGTACAGGTGAGTGAGGGGGAGGGCAGGATAATGTACCTGTACTGGTGAGTGAGGGGAAGGGCAGGATAATGTATCTGTACAGGTGAGTGAGGGGGAGGGCAGGATAATGTACCTGTACTGATGAGTGAGGTGGAGGGCAGGATAATGTACCTGTACAGGTGTGTGAGGAGGAGGGCAGGATAATGAACCTGTACAGGTGAGTGAGGGGGCGGGCAGGATAATGAATGTGTACAGGTGAGTGAGGGGGAGGGCAGGATAATGTACCTGTACTGGTGAGTAAGGGGGAGGGCAGTATGATGTACCTGTACAGGTGAGTGAGTGGAGGGCAGGATAATGTACCTGCACTGGTGAGTGAGGGGGAGGGCAGGATAATGTACCTGTACAGGTGAGTGAGGTGTAGGGCAGGATAATGTACCTGTACAGGTGAGTGAGCGGGAGGGCAGAATAATGTACCTGTACAGGAGTGTGACGAGTGGGACAGGATATTGTACGTGTACAGGTCCGTGAGAGGAAGGGCAGGATAATATACATATCCGGTGGTGTGAGGTGGAGGGCAGGATTATGTACCTGTACAGGAGAGTGAGGGGGAGGGGAGAGCAGGATAACGTAGCTGTACAGGTGTGTGAGGGGGAGGGCAGGATAATGTACCTGTACAGGTGAGCGAGGGTGAGAGCAGGATAATGTACCTGTACAGGTGTTTGAGGTGGAGGGCAGGATCATGTACCTGTACAGGTGTGTGAGGGGGAGGGCAGGATAATATACTGTACAGGTGTGTGAGGTGCAGGGCAGGATAATGTACCTGTACAGCTAAGTGAGGTGTAGGGCAGGATAATGTACCTGTACAGGTGAGTGAGGGGGTGGGCAGGATAAAGTACCTGTACAGGTGTGTGAGGGGGAGGGCAGGATAATGTACTGTACAGGTGTTTGAGGTGGAGGGCAGGATAATGTACCTGTACAGGTGAGTGAGCAGGAGGGCAGGATAATATAACTGTACATGTGAGTGAGGGGGAGGGCAGGATAATGTACCTGTACAGGTGAGTGAGGGGGAGCGCAGGATAATGTACCTGTACAGGTGGGTGAGGCGGAGGGCAGGATAATGTACCTGTACTGGTGAGTGAGGGGGAGGGTAGAATAATGTATCTGTATAGGTGAGTGAGGTGGAGGGTTGAATAATGTATCTGTATAGGTGAGTGAGGTGGAGGGCAGGATAATGTACCTGTACAGGTGAGTGACAGAGAGGGCAGGATAACGCACCTGTACAGGTGAGTGAGGGGGAGGGCAGGATAATGTACCAGTACAGGTGAGTGAGGGGGAGGGCAGGATAATGTACCTGTACAGGTGAGTGAGGGGGAGGGCAGGATAATAGACCTGTCCAGGTGAGTGAGGGGTAGGGCAGGATAATGTACCAGTACAGGTGAGTGAGGGGGAGGGCAGGATAATGTACCTGTACAGGTGAGTGAGGGGGAGGGCAGGATAATAGACCTGCACAGGAGAATGAGGGGAAGGGCGGGATAATGTAGCTGTACAGGTGCGTGAGGGGGTGGGAAGGATAATGTACCTGTACAGGCGTGTGAGCGGGTGGGCAGGATAATGTACCTGTACAGGTGTGTGAGGTGGAGGGCAGGAGAATGTACCTGTACAGGAGAGTGAGAGGGATGGCAGGATAATGTATCTGTACAGGTGAGTGAGGGGGCGGGCAGGATAATGAATGTGTACAGGTGAGTGAGGGGGAGGGCAGGATAATGTACCTGTACTGGTGAGTTAGGGGGAGGGCAGGATAATGTACCTGTACAGGTGAGTGAGTGGAGGGCAGGATAATGTACCTGCACTGGTGAGTGAGGGGGAGGGCACGATAATGTACCTGTACAGGTGAGTGAGGTGTAGGGCAGGATAATGTACCTGTACAGGTGAGTGAGCGGGAGGGCAGAATAATGTACCTGTACAGGAGTGTGACGGGTGGGACAGGATATTGTACGTGTACAGGTCAGTGAGAGGAAGGGCAGGATAATGTACATATCCGGTGGTGTGAGGGGCAGGGCAGGATTATGTACCTGTACAGGAGAGTGAGGGGGTGAGCAGGATAATGTACCTGTACAGGTGTTTGAGGTGGAGGGCAGGATCATGTACCTGTACAGGTGTGTGAGGGGGAGGGCAGGATAATGTACTGTACAGGTGTGTGAGGTGCAGGGCAGGATAATGTACCTGTACAGGTGAGTGAGGGGTAGGGCAGGATAATGTACCTGTACAGGTGAGTGAGGGGGTGGGCAGGATAATGTACCTGTACAGGTGAGTGATGGGGAGGGCAGGATAATGTACCTGTACAGGTGTGTGAGGGGGAGGGCAGGATAATGTACTGTACAGGTGTTTGAGGTGGAGGGCAGGATAATGTACCTGTACAGGTGAGTGAGCAGGAGGGTGAGGATAATGTAACTGTACATGTGAGTGAGGGGGAGGGCAGAATAAAGTACCTGTACAGGTGAGTGAGGGGGAGCGCAGGATAATGTACCTGTACAGGTGGGTGAGGCGGAGGGCAGGATAATGTATCTGTACAGGTGAGTGAGGGGGAGGGCAGGATAATGTACCTGTACTGGTGAGTGAGGGGGAGGGTACAATAATGTACCTGTATAGGTGAGTGAGGTGGAGGGCAGGATAATGTACCTGTACAGGTGAATGACAGAGAGGGCAGGATAACGCACCTGTACAGGTGAGTGAGGGGGAGGGCAGGATAATGTACCATTACAGTTGAGTGAGCGGGAGGGCAGGATAATGTACCTGTACAGGTGAGTGAGGGGGAGGGCAGGATAATAGACCTGTCCAGGTGAGTGAGGGGAAGGGCAGGATAATGTACCAGTACAGGTGAGTGAGGGGGAGGGCAGGATAATGTACCTGTACAGGTGAGTGAGGGCGAGGGCAGGATAATAGACCTGCACAGGAGAATGAGGGGAAGGGCGGGATAATGTACCTGTACAGGTGTGTGAGGATGAGGGAAGGATAATGTACCTGTACAGGCGTGTGAGGTGGAGGGCAGGATAATGTACCTGTACAGGAGAGTGAGTGGGATGGCAGGATAATGTATCTGTACAGGTGTGTGAGGGGGAGGGCAGGATAATATACCTGTACAGGTGAGTGAGGGGGAGGGCAGGATAATGTACCAGTACAGGTGTGTGAGGGTGAGGGCAGGATAATGTACTGTACAGGTGTGTGAGGTGGAGGGCAGGATAATGTACGTCTACAGGTGTGTGAGTGGGAGGGCAGGAAAATGTACCTGTACAGGTGAGTGAGCAGAGGGCAGGATAATGTACCTGGACAGGTGATGAGGGGGAGGGCAGGATAATGTACCTGTACAGGTGAGTGAGGTGGAGGGTAGGATAATGTACCTGTACAGGTGAGTGAGCGGGAGGGCAGGATAATGTACCTGTACAGGTGAGTGAGGGGGAGGGCAGGATAATGTACCTGTACTGGTGAGTGAGGGGAAGGGCAGGATAATGTATCTGTACAGGTGAGTGAGGGGGAGGGCAGGATAATGTACCTGTACTGATGAGTGAGGGGGAGGGCAGGATAATGTACCTGTACAGGTGTGTGAGGAGGAGGGCAGGATAATGAACCTGTACAGGTGAGTGAGGGGGCGGGCAGGATAATGAATGTGTACAGGTGAGTGAGGGGGAGGGCAGGATAATGTACCTGTACTGGTGAGTAAGGGGGAGGGCAGTATGATGTACCTGTACAGGTGAGTGAGTGGAGGGCAGGATAATGTACCTGCACTGGTGAGTGAGGGGGAGGGCAGGATAATGTACCTGTACAGGTGAGTGAGGTGTAGGGCAGGATAATGTACCTGTACTGGTGAGTGAGCGGGAGGGCAGAATAATGTACCTGTACAGGAGTGTGACGAGTGGGACAGGATATTGTACGTGTACAGGTCCGTGAGAGGAAGGGCAGGATAATGTACATATCCGGTGGTGTGAGGTGGAGGGCAGGATTATGTACCTGTACAGGAGAGTGAGGGGGAGGGGAGAGCAGGATAACGTAGCTGTACAGGTGTGTGAGGGGGAGGGCAGGATAATGTACCTGTACAGGTGAGCGAGGGTGAGAGCAGGATAATGTACCTGTACAGGTGTTTCAGGTGGAGGGCAGTATCATGTACCTGTACAGGTGTGTGAGGGGGAGGGCAGGATAATGTACTGTACAGGTGTGTGAGGTGCAGGGCAGGATAATGTACCTGTACAGCTGAGTGAGGTGTAGGGCAGGATAATGTACCTGTACAGGTGAGTGAGGGGGTGGGCAGGATAAAGTACCTGTACAGGTGAGTGATGGGGAGGGCAGGATAATGTACCTGTACAGGTGTGTGAGGGGGAGGGCAGGATAATGTACTGTACAGGTGTTTGAGTTGGAGGGCAGGATAATGTACCTGTACAGGTGAGTGAGCAGGAGGGCAGGATAATATAACTGTACATGTGAGTGAGGGGGAGGGCAGGATAATGTACCTGTACAGGTGAGTGAGGGGGAGCGCAGGATAATGTACCTGTACAGGTGGGTGAGGCGGAGGGCAGGATAATGTACCTGTACTGGTGAGTGATGAGGAGGGTAGAATAATGTATCTGTATAGGTGAGTGAGGTGGAGGGCAGGATAATGTACCTGTACAGGTGAGTGACAGAGAGGGCAGGATAATGTACCTGTACAGGTGAGTGACAGAGAGGGCAGGATAACGCACCTGTACAGGTGAGTGAGGGGGAGGGCAGGATAATGTACCATTACAGTTGAGTGAGGGGGAGGGCAGGATAATGTACCTGTACAGGTGAGTGAGGGGGAGGGCAGGATAATAGACCTGTCCAGGTGAGTGAGGGGAAGGGCAGGAAAATGTACCAGTACAGGTGAGTGAGGGGGAGGGCAGGATAATGTACCTGTACAGGTGAGTGAGGGCGAGGGCAGGATAATAGACCTGCACAGGAGAATGAGGGGAAGGCCGGGATAATGTACCTGTACAGGTGTGTGAGGGGGAGGGAAGGATAATGTACCTGTACAGGCGTGTGAGGTGGAGGGCAGGATAATGTACCTGTACAGGAGAGTGAGTGGGATGGCAGGATAATGTATCTGTACAGGTGTGTGAGGGGGAGGGCAGGATAATATACCTGTACAGGTGAGTGAGGGGGAGGGCAGGATAATGTACCTGTACAGGTGTGTGAGGGCGAGGGCAGGATAATTTACTGTACAGGTGTGTGAGGTGGAGGGCAGGATAATGTACGTCTACAGGTGTGTGAGTGGGAGGGCAGGAAAATGTACCTGTACAGGTGAGTGAGCGGAGGGCAGGATAATTTACCTGGACAGGTGATGAGGGGGAGGGCAGGATAATGTACCTGTACAGGTGAGTGAGGTGTAGGGCAGGATAATGTACCTGTACAGGTGAGTGAGCGGGAGGGCAGAATAATGTACCTGTACAGGAGTGTGACGAGTGGGACAGGATATTGTACGTGTACAGGTCCGTGAGAGGAAGGGCAGGATAATATACATATCCGGTGGTGTGAGGTGGAGGGCAGGATTATGTACCTGTACAGGAGAGTGAGGGGGAGGGGAGAGCAGGATAACGTAGCTGTACAGGTGTGTGAGGGGGAGGGCAGGATAATGTACCTGTACAGGTGAGCGAGGGTGAGAGCAGGATAATTTACCTGTACAGGTGTTTGAGGTGGAGGGCAGGATCATGTACCTGTACAGGTGTGTGAGGGGGAGGGCAGGATAATGTACTGTACAGGTGTGTGAGGTGCAGGGCAGGATAATGTACCTGTACAGCTGAGTGAGGTGTAGGGCAGGATAATGTACCTGTACAGGTGAGTGAGGGGGTGGGCAGGATAAAGTACCTGTACAGGTGAATGATGGGGAGGGCAGGATAATGTACCTGTACAGGTGTGTGAGGGGGAGGGCAGGATAATGTACTGTACAGGTGTTTGAGGTGGAGGGCAGGATAATGTACCTGTACAGGTGAGTGAGCAGGAGGGCAGGATAATATAACTGTACATGTGAGTGAGGGGGAGGGCAGGATAATGTACCTGTACAGGTGAGTGAGGGGGAGCGCAGGATAATGTACCTGTACAGGTGGGTGAGGCGGAGGGCAGGATAATGTATCTGTACTGGTGAGTGAGGGGGAGGGTAGAATAATGTATCTGTATAGGTGAGTGAGGTGGAGGGCAGGATAATGTACCTGTACAGGTGAGTGACAGAGAGGGCAGGATAATGTACCTGTACAGGTGAGTGACAGAGAGGGCAGGATAACGCACCTGTACAGGTGAGTGAGGGGGAGGGCAGGATAATGTACCATTACAGTTGAGTGAGGGGGAGGGCAGGATACCTGTACAGGTGAGTGAGGGGGGAGGGGCAGGATAATAGACCTGTCCAGGTGAGTGAGGGGAAGGGCAGGATAATGTACCAGTACAGGTGAGTGAGGGGGAGGGCAGGATAATGTACCTGTACAGGTGAGTGAGGGCGAGGGCAGGATAATAGACCTGCACAGGAGAATGAGGGGAAGGGCGGGATAATGTACCTGTACAGGTGTGTGAGGGGGAGGGAAGGATAATGTAGTACCTGTCAGGGCGTGTGAGGTGGAGGGCAGGATAATGTACCTGTACAGGAGAGTGAGTGGGATGGCAGGATAATGTATCTGTACAGGTGTGTGAGGGTGAGGGCAGGATAATATACCTGTACAGGTGAGTGAGGGGGGAGGGCAGGATAATGTACCTGTACAGGTGTGTGAGGGCGAGGGCAGGATAATTTACTGTACAGGTGTGTGAGGTGGAGGGCAGGATAATGTACGTCTACAGGTGTGTGAGTGGGAGGGCAGGAAAATGTACCTGTACAGGTGAGTGAGCGGAGGGCAGGATAATTTACCTGGACAGGTGATGAGGGGGAGGGCAGGATAATGTACCTGTACAGGTGAGTGAGGTGTAGGGCAGGATAATGTACCTGTACAGGTGAGTGAGCGGGAGGGCAGAATAATGTACCTGTACAGGAGTGTGACGAGTGGGACAGGATATTGTACGTGTACAGGTCCGTGAGAGGAAGGGCAGGATAATATACATATCCGGTGGTGTGAGGTGGAGGGCAGGATTATGTCCCTGTACAGGAGAGTGAGGGGGGGAGGGGAGAGCAGGATAACGTAGCTGTACAGGTGTGTGAGGGGGGGAGGGCAGGATAATGTACCTGTACAGGTGAGCGAGGGTGAGAGCAGGATAATTTACCTGTACAGGTGTTTGAGGTGGAGGGCAGGATCATGTACCTGTACAGGTGTGTGAGGGGGAGGGCAGGATAATGTACTGTACAGGTGTGTGAGGTGCAGGGCAGGATAATGTACCTGTACAGCTGAGTGAGGTGTAGGGCAGGATAATGTACCTGTACAGGTGAGTGAGGGGGGTGGGCAGGATAAAGTACCTGTACAGGTGAATGATGGGGAGGGCAGGATAATGTACCTGTACAGGTGTGTGAGGGGGAGGGCAGGATAATGTACTGTACAGGTGTTTGAGGTGGAGGGCAGGATAATGTACCTGTACAGGTGAGTGAGCAGGAGGGCAGGATAATATAACTGTACATGTGAGTGAGGGGGAGGGCAGGATAATGTACCTGTACAGGTGAGTGAGGGGGAGCGCAGGATAATGTACCTGTACAGGTGGGTGAGGCGGAGGGCAGGATAATGTACCTGTACTGGTGAGTGAGGGGGAGGGTAGAATAATGTATCTGTATAGGTGAGTGAGGTGGAGGGCAGGATAATGTACCTGTACAGGTGAGTGACAGAGAGGGCAGGATAATGTACCTGTACAGGTGAGTGACAGAGAGGGCAGGATAACGCACCTGTACAGGTGAGTGAGGGGGAGGGCAGGATAATGTACCATTACAGTTGAGTGAGGGGGAGGGCAGGATAATGTACCTGTACAGGTGAGTGAGGGGGAGGGCAGGATAATAGACCTGTCCAGGTGAGTGAGGGGAAGGGCAGGATAATGTACCAGTACATGTGAGTGAGGGGGAGGGCAGGATAATGTACCTGTACAGGTGAGTGAGGGCGAGGGCAAGATAATAGACCTGCACAGGAGAATGAGGGGAAGGGCGGGATAATGTACCTGTACAGGTGTGTGAGGGGGAGGGAAGGATAATGTACCTGTACAGGCGTGTGAGGTGGAGGGCAGGATAATGTACCTGTACAGGAGAGTGAGTGGGATGGCAGGATAATGTATCTGTACAGGTGTGTGAGGGGAGGGCAGGATAATATACCTGTGCAGGTGAGTGAGGGGGAGGGCAGGATAATGTACCTGTACAGGTGTGTGAGGGCGAGGGCAGGATAATGTACTGTACAGGTGTGTGAGGTGGAGGGCAGGATAATGTACGTCTACAGGTGTGTGAGTGGGAGGGCAGGAAAATGTACCTGTACAGGTGAGTGAGCGGAGGGCAGGATAATGTACCTGGACAGGTGATGAGGGGGAGGGCAGGATAATGTACCTGTACAGGTGAGTGAGGTGGAGGGTAGGATAATGTACCTGTACAGGTGAGTGAGCGGGAGGGCAGGATAATGTACCTGTACAGGTGAATGACAGAGAGGGCAGGATAACGCACCTGTACAGGTGAGTGAGGGGGAGGGCAGGATAATGTACCATTACAGTTGAGTGAGCGGGAGGGCAGGATAATGTACCTGTACAGGTGAGTGAGGGGGAGGGCAGGATAATAGACCTGTCCAGGTGAGTGAGGGGAAGGGCAGGATAATGTACCAGTACAGGTGAGTGAGGGGGAGGGCAGGATAATGTACCTGTACAGGTGAGTGAGGGCGAGGGCAGGATAATAGACCTGCACAGGAGAATGAGGGGAAGGGCGGGATAATGTACCTGTACAGGTGTGTGAGGATGAGGGAAGGATAATGTACCTGTACAGGCGTGTGAGGTGGAGGGCAGGATAATGTACCTGTACAGGAGAGTGAGTGGGATGGCAGGATAATGTATCTGTACAGGTGTGTGAGGGGGAGGGCAGGATAATATACCTGTACAGGTGAGTGAGGGGGAGGGCAGGATAATGTACCAGTACAGGTGTGTGAGGGTGAGGGCAGGATAATGTACTGTACAGGTGTGTGAGGTGGAGGGCAGGATAATGTACGTCTACAGGTGTGTGAGTGGGAGGGCAGGAAAATGTACCTGTACAGGTGAGTGAGCAGAGGGCAGGATAATGTACCTGGACAGGTGATGAGGGGGAGGGCAGGATAATGTACCTGTACAGGTGAGTGAGGTGGAGGGTAGGATAATGTACCTGTACAGGTGAGTGAGCGGGAGGGCAGGATAATGTACCTGTACAGGTGAGTGAGGGGGAGGGCAGGATAATGTACCTGTACTGGTGAGTGAGGGGAAGGGCAGGATAATGTATCTGTACAGGTGAGTGAGGGGGAGGGCAGGATAATGTACCTGTACTGATGAGTGAGGGGGAGGGCAGGATAATGTACCTGTACAGGTGTGTGAGGAGGAGGGCAGGATAATGAACCTGTACAGGTGAGTGAGGGGGCGGGCAGGATAATGAATGTGTACAGGTGAGTGAGGGGGAGGGCAGGATAATGTACCTGTACTGGTGAGTAAGGGGGAGGGCAGTATGATGTACCTGTACAGGTGAGTGAGTGGAGGGCAGGATAATGTACCTGCACTGGTGAGTGAGGGGGAGGGCAGGATAATGTACCTGTACAGGTGAGTGAGGTGTAGGGCAGGATAATGTACCTGTACTGGTGAGTGAGCGGGAGGGCAGAATAATGTACCTGTACAGGAGTGTGACGAGTGGGACAGGATATTGTACGTGTACAGGTCCGTGAGAGGAAGGGCAGGATAATGTACATATCCGGTGGTGTGAGGTGGAGGGCAGGATTATGTACCTGTACAGGAGAGTGAGGGGGAGGGGAGAGCAGGATAACGTAGCTGTACAGGTGTGTGAGGGGGAGGGCAGGATAATGTACCTGTACAGGTGAGCGAGGGTGAGAGCAGGATAATGTACCTGTACAGGTGTTTCAGGTGGAGGGCAGTATCATGTACCTGTACAGGTGTGTGAGGGGGAGGGCAGGATAATGTACTGTACAGGTGTGTGAGGTGCAGGGCAGGATAATGTACCTGTACAGCTGAGTGAGGTGTAGGGCAGGATAATGTACCTGTACAGGTGAGTGAGGGGGTGGGCAGGATAAAGTACCTGTACAGGTGAGTGATGGGGAGGGCAGGATAATGTACCTGTACAGGTGTGTGAGGGGGAGGGCAGGATAATGTACTGTACAGGTGTTTGAGTTGGAGGGCAGGATAATGTACCTGTACAGGTGAGTGAGCAGGAGGGCAGGATAATATAACTGTACATGTGAGTGAGGGGGAGGGCAGGATAATGTACCTGTACAGGTGAGTGAGGGGGAGCGCAGGATAATGTACCTGTACAGGTGGGTGAGGCGGAGGGCAGGATAATGTACCTGTACTGGTGAGTGATGAGGAGGGTAGAATAATGTATCTGTATAGGTGAGTGAGGTGGAGGGCAGGATAATGTACCTGTACAGGTGAGTGACAGAGAGGGCAGGATAATGTACCTGTACAGGTGAGTGACAGAGAGGGCAGGATAACGCACCTGTACAGGTGAGTGAGGGGGAGGGCAGGATAATGTACCATTACAGTTGAGTGAGGGGGAGGGCAGGATAATGTACCTGTACAGGTGAGTGAGGGGGAGGGCAGGATAATAGACCTGTCCAGGTGAGTGAGGGGAAGGGCAGGAAAATGTACCAGTACAGGTGAGTGAGGGGGAGGGCAGGATAATGTACCTGTACAGGTGAGTGAGGGCGAGGGCAGGATAATAGACCTGCACAGGAGAATGAGGGGAAGGCCGGGATAATGTACCTGTACAGGTGTGTGAGGGGGAGGGAAGGATAATGTACCTGTACAGGCGTGTGAGGTGGAGGGCAGGATAATGTACCTGTACAGGAGAGTGAGTGGGATGGCAGGATAATGTATCTGTACAGGTGTGTGAGGGGGAGGGCAGGATAATATACCTGTACAGGTGAGTGAGGGGGAGGGCAGGATAATGTACCTGTACAGGTGTGTGAGGGCGAGGGCAGGATAATTTACTGTACAGGTGTGTGAGGTGGAGGGCAGGATAATGTACGTCTACAGGTGTGTGAGTGGGAGGGCAGGAAAATGTACCTGTACAGGTGAGTGAGCGGAGGGCAGGATAATTTACCTGGACAGGTGATGAGGGGGAGGGCAGGATAATGTACCTGTACAGGTGAGTGAGGTGTAGGGCAGGATAATGTACCTGTACAGGTGAGTGAGCGGGAGGGCAGAATAATGTACCTGTACAGGAGTGTGACGAGTGGGACAGGATATTGTACGTGTACAGGTCCGTGAGAGGAAGGGCAGGATAATATACATATCCGGTGGTGTGAGGTGGAGGGCAGGATTATGTACCTGTACAGGAGAGTGAGGGGGAGGGGAGAGCAGGATAACGTAGCTGTACAGGTGTGTGAGGGGGAGGGCAGGATAATGTACCTGTACAGGTGAGCGAGGGTGAGAGCAGGATAATTTACCTGTACAGGTGTTTGAGGTGGAGGGCAGGATCATGTACCTGTACAGGTGTGTGAGGGGGAGGGCAGGATAATGTACTGTACAGGTGTGTGAGGTGCAGGGCAGGATAATGTACCTGTACAGCTGAGTGAGGTGTAGGGCAGGATAATGTACCTGTACAGGTGAGTGAGGGGGTGGGCAGGATAAAGTACCTGTACAGGTGAATGATGGGGAGGGCAGGATAATGTACCTGTACAGGTGTGTGAGGGGGAGGGCAGGATAATGTACTGTACAGGTGTTTGAGGTGGAGGGCAGGATAATGTACCTGTACAGGTGAGTGAGCAGGAGGGCAGGATAATATAACTGTACATGTGAGTGAGGGGGAGGGCAGGATAATGTACCTGTACAGGTGAGTGAGGGGGAGCGCAGGATAATGTACCTGTACAGGTGGGTGAGGCGGAGGGCAGGATAATGTATCTGTACTGGTGAGTGAGGGGGAGGGTAGAATAATGTATCTGTATAGGTGAGTGAGGTGGAGGGCAGGATAATGTACCTGTACAGGTGAGTGACAGAGAGGGCAGGATAATGTACCTGTACAGGTGAGTGACAGAGAGGGCAGGATAACGCACCTGTACAGGTGAGTGAGGGGGAGGGCAGGATAATGTACCATTACAGTTGAGTGAGGGGGAGGGCAGGATAATGTACCTGTACAGGTGAGTGAGGGGGAGGGCAGGATAATAGACCTGTCCAGGTGAGTGAGGGGAAGGGCAGGATAATGTACCAGTACAGGTGAGTGAGGGGGAGGGCAGGATAATGTACCTGTACAGGTGAGTGAGGGCGAGGGCAGGATAATAGACCTGCACAGGAGAATGAGGGGAAGGGCGGGATAATGTACCTGTACAGGTGTGTGAGGGGGAGGGAAGGATAATGTACCTGTACAGGCGTGTGAGGTGGAGGGCAGGATAATGTACCTGTACAGGAGAGTGAGTGGGATGGCAGGATAATGTATCTGTACAGGTGTGTGAGGGTGAGGGCAGGATAATATACCTGTACAGGTGAGTGAGGGGGAGGGCAGGATAATGTACCTGTACAGGTGTGTGAGGGCGAGGGCAGGATAATTTACTGTACAGGTGTGTGAGGTGGAGGGCAGGATAATGTACGTCTACAGGTGTGTGAGTGGGAGGGCAGGAAAATGTACCTGTACAGGTGAGTGAGCGGAGGGCAGGATAATTTACCTGGACAGGTGATGAGGGGGAGGGCAGGATAATGTACCTGTACAGGTGAGTGAGGTGTAGGGCAGGATAATGTACCTGTACAGGTGAGTGAGCGGGAGGGCAGAATAATGTACCTGTACAGGAGTGTGACGAGTGGGACAGGATATTGTACGTGTACAGGTCCGTGAGAGGAAGGGCAGGATAATATACATATCCGGTGGTGTGAGGTGGAGGGCAGGATTATGTCCCTGTACAGGAGAGTGAGGGGGAGGGGAGAGCAGGATAACGTAGCTGTACAGGTGTGTGAGGGGGAGGGCAGGATAATGTACCTGTACAGGTGAGCGAGGGTGAGAGCAGGATAATTTACCTGTACAGGTGTTTGAGGTGGAGGGCAGGATCATGTACCTGTACAGGTGTGTGAGGGGGAGGGCAGGATAATGTACTGTACAGGTGTGTGAGGTGCAGGGCAGGATAATGTACCTGTACAGCTGAGTGAGGTGTAGGGCAGGATAATGTACCTGTACAGGTGAGTGAGGGGGTGGGCAGGATAAAGTACCTGTACAGGTGAATGATGGGGAGGGCAGGATAATGTACCTGTACAGGTGTGTGAGGGGGAGGGCAGGATAATGTACTGTACAGGTGTTTGAGGTGGAGGGCAGGATAATGTACCTGTACAGGTGAGTGAGCAGGAGGGCAGGATAATATAACTGTACATGTGAGTGAGGGGGAGGGCAGGATAATGTACCTGTACAGGTGAGTGAGGGGGAGCGCAGGATAATGTACCTGTACAGGTGGGTGAGGCGGAGGGCAGGATAATGTACCTGTACTGGTGAGTGAGGGGGAGGGTAGAATAATGTATCTGTATAGGTGAGTGAGGTGGAGGGCAGGATAATGTACCTGTACAGGTGAGTGACAGAGAGGGCAGGATAATGTACCTGTACAGGTGAGTGACAGAGAGGGCAGGATAACGCACCTGTACAGGTGAGTGAGGGGGAGGGCAGGATAATGTACCATTACAGTTGAGTGAGGGGGAGGGCAGGATAATGTACCTGTACAGGTGAGTGAGGGGGAGGGCAGGATAATAGACCTGTCCAGGTGAGTGAGGGGAAGGGCAGGATAATGTACCAGTACATGTGAGTGAGGGGGAGGGCAGGATAATGTACCTGTACAGGTGAGTGAGGGCGAGGGCAAGATAATAGACCTGCACAGGAGAATGAGGGGAAGGGCGGGATAATGTACCTGTACAGGTGTGTGAGGGGGAGGGAAGGATAATGTACCTGTACAGGCGTGTGAGGTGGAGGGCAGGATAATGTACCTGTACAGGAGAGTGAGTGGGATGGCAGGATAATGTATCTGTACAGGTGTGTGAGGGGAGGGCAGGATAATATACCTGTGCAGGTGAGTGAGGGGGAGGGCAGGATAATGTACCTGTACAGGTGTGTGAGGGCGAGGGCAGGATAATGTACTGTACAGGTGTGTGAGGTGGAGGGCAGGATAATGTACGTCTACAGGTGTGTGAGTGGGAGGGCAGGAAAATGTACCTGTACAGGTGAGTGAGCGGAGGGCAGGATAATGTACCTGGACAGGTGATGAGGGGGAGGGCAGGATAATGTACCTGTACAGGTGAGTGAGGTGGAGGGTAGGATAATGTACCTGTACAGGTGAGTGAGCGGGAGGGCAGGATAATGTACCTGTACAGGTGAGTGAGGGGGAGGGCAGGATAATGTACCTGTACTGGTGAGTGAGGGGAAGGGCAGGATAATGTATCTGTACAGGTGAGTGAGGGGGAGGGCAGGATAATGTACCTGTACTGATGAGTGAGGGGGAGGGCAGGATAATGTACCTGTACAGGTGTGTGAGGAGGAGGGCAGGATAATGAACCTGTACAGGTGTGTGAGGGGGAGGGCAGGATAATGTACTGTACAGGTGTGTGAGGTGCAGGGCAGGATAATGTACCTGTACAGCTGAATGAGGTGTAGGGCAGGATAATGTACCTGTACAGGTGAGTGAGGGGGTGGGCAGGTTAAAGTACCTGTACAGGGGAGTGAGGGGGAGGGCAGGATAATGTACCTGTACAGGTGAGTGAGGTGTAGGGCAGGATAATGTACCTGTACAGGTGAGTGAGCGGGAGGGCAGAATAATGTACCTGTACAGGAGTGTGACGAGTGGGACAGGATATTGTACGTGTACAGGTCCGTGAGAGGAAGGGCAGGATAATGTACATATCCGGTGGTGTGAGGTGGAGGGCAGGATTATGTACCTGTACAGGAGAGTGAGGGGGAGGGGAGAGCAGGATAACGTAGCTGTACAGGTGTGTGAGGGGGAGGGCAGGATAATGTACCTGTACAGGTGAGCGAGGGTGAGAGCAGGATAATGTACCTGTACAGGTGTTTGAGGTGGAGGGCAGGATCATGTACCTGTACAGGTGTGTGAGGGGGAGGGCAGGATAATGTACTGTACAGGTGTGTGAGGTGCAGGGCAGGATAATGTACCTGTACAGCTGAGTGAGCTGTAGGGCAGGATAATGTACCTGTACAGGTGAGTGAGGGGGTGGGCAGGATAAAGTACCTGTACAGGTGAGTGATGGGGAGGGCAGGATAATGTACCTGTACAGGTGTGTGAGGGGGAGGGCAGGATAATGTACTGTACAGGTGTTTGAGTTGGAGGGCAGGATAATGTACCTGTACAGGTGAGTGAGCAGGAGGGCAGGATAATATAACTGTACATGTGATTGAGGGGGAGGGCAGGATAATGTACCTGTACAGGTGAGTGAGGGGGGAGCGCAGGATAATGTACCTGTACAGGTGGGTGAGGCGGAGGGCAGGATAATGTACCTGTACTGGTGAGTGAGGGGGAGGGTAGAATAATGTATCTGTATAGGTGAGTGAGGTGGAGGGCAGGATAATGTACCTGTACAGGTGAGTGACAGAGAGGGCAGGATAATGTACCTGTACAGGTGAGTGACAGAGAGGGCAGGATAACGCACCTGTACAGTTGAGTGAGGGGGAGGGCAGGATAATGTACCATTACAGTTGAGTGAGGGGGAGGGCAGGATAATGTACCTGTACAGGTGAGTGAGGGGGAGGGCAGGATAATAGACCTGTCCAGGTGAGTGAGGGGAAGGGCAGGATAATGTACCAGTACAGGTGAGTGAGGGGGAGGGCAGGATAATGTACCTGTACAGGTGAGTGAGGGCGAGGGCAGGATAATAGACCTGCACAGGAGAATGAGGGGAAGGGCGGGATAATGTACCTGTACAGGTGTGTGAGGGGGAGGGAAGGATAATGTACCTGTACAGGCGTGTGAGGTGGAGGGCAGGATAATGTACCTGTACAGGAGAGTGAGTGGGATGGCAGGATAATGTATCTGTACAGGTGTGTGATGGGGAGGGCAGGATAATATACCTGTACAGGTGAGTGAGGGGGAGGGCAGGATAATGTACCTGTACAGGAGAGTGAGTGGGATGGCAGGATAATGTATCTGTACAGGTGTGTGAGGGGGAGGGCAGGATAATATACCTGTACAGGTGAGTGAAGGGGAGGGCAGGATAATGTACCTGTACAGGTGTGAGAGGGCGAGGGCAGGATAATGTACTGTACAGGTGTGTGAGGTGGAGGGCAGGATAATGTACCTGGACAGGTGATGAGGGGGAGGGCAGGATAATGTACCTGTACAGGTGAGTGAGGTGGAGGGTAGGATAATGTACCTGTACAGGTGAGTGAGCGGGAGGGCAGGATAATGTACCTGTACAGGTGAGTGAGGGGGAGGGCAGGATAATGTACCTGTACTGGTGAGTGAGGGGAAGGGCAGGAAAATGTATCTGTACAGGTGAGTGAGGGGGAGGGCAGGATAATGTACCATTACAGTTGAGTGAGGGGGAGGGCAGGATAATGTACCTGTACAGGTGTGTGAGGAGGAGGGCAGGATAATGAACCTGTACAGGTGTGTGAGGTGCAGGGCAGGATAATGTACCTGTACAGCTGAGTGAGGTGCAGGGCAGGATAATGTACCTGTACAGCTGAGTGAGGTGTAGGGCAGGATAATGTACCTGTACAGGTGAGTGAGGGGGTGGGCAGGATAAAGTACCTGTACAGGTGAGTGAGGGGGAGGGCAGGACAATGTACCTGTACAGGTGAGTGAGGTGTAGGGCAGGATAATGTACCTGTACAGGTGAGTGAGCGGGAGGGCAGAATAATATACCTGTACAGGAGTGTGACGAGTGGGACAGGATATTGTACGTGTACAGGTCCGTGAGAGGAAGGGCAGGATAATGTACATATCCGGTGGTGTGAGGTGGAGGGCAGGATTATGTACCTGTACAGGAGAGTGAGGGGGAGGGGAGAGCAGGATAACGTAGCTGTACAGGTGTGTGAGGGGGAGGGCAGGATAATGTACCTGTACAGGTGAGCGAGGGTGAGAGCAGGATAATGTACCTGTACAGAGTTTGAGGTGGAGGGCAGGATCATGTACCTGTACAGGTGTGTGAGGGGGAGGGCAGGATAATGTACTGTACAGGTGTGTGAGGTGCAGGGCAGGATAATGTACCTGTACAGCTGAGTGAGGTGTAGGGCAGGATAATGTACCTGTACAGGTGAGTGAGGGGGTGGGCAGGATAAAGTACCTGTACAGGTGAGTGATGGGGAGGGCAGGATAATGTACCTGTACAGGTGTGTGAGGGGGAGGGCAGGATAATGTACTGTACAGGTGTTTGAGGTGGAGGGCAGGATAATGTACCTGTACAGGTGAGTGAGCAGGAGGGCAGGATAATATAACTGTACATGTGAGTGAGGGGGAGGGCAGGATAATGTACCTGTACAGGTGAGTGAGGGGGAGCGCAGGATAATGTACCTGTACAGGTGGGTGAGGCGGAGGGCAGGATAATGTACCTGTACTGGTGAGTGAGGGGGAGGGTAGAATAATGTATCTGTATAGGTGAGTGAGGTGGAGGGCAGGATAATGTACCTGTACAGGTGAGTGACAGAGAGGGCAGGATAATGTACCTGTACAGGTGAGTGACAGAGAGGGCAGGATAACGCACCTGTACAGGTGAGTGAGGGGGTGGGCAGGATAATGTACCATTACAGTTGAGTGAGGGGGAGGGCAGGATAATGTACCTGTACAGGTGAGTGAGGGGGAGGGCAGGATAATAGACCTGTCCAGGTGAGTGAGGGGAAGCTCAGGATAATGTACCAGTACAGGTGAGTGAGGGGGAGGGCAGGATAATGTACCTGTACAGGTGAGTGAGGGCGAGGGCAGGATAATAGACCTGCACAGGAAAATGAGGGGAAGGCCGGGATAATGTACCTGTACAGGTGTGTGAGGGGGAGGGAAGGATAATGTACCTGTACAGGCGTGTGAGGTGGAGGGCAGGATAATGTACCTGTACAGGAGAGTGAGTGGGATGGCAGGATAATGTATCTGTACAGGTGTGTGATGGGGAGGGCAGGATAATATACCTGTACAGGTGAGTGAGGGGGAGGGCAGGATAATGTACCTGTACAGGTGTGTGAGGGCGAGGGCAGGATAATGTACTGTACAGGTGTGTGAGGTGGAGGGCAGGATAATGTACGTCTACAGGTGTGTGAGTGGGAGGGCAGGAAAATGTACCTGTACAGGTGAGTGAGCGGAGGGCAGGATAATGTACCTGGACAGGTGATGAGGGGGAGGGCAGGATAATGTACCTGTACAGGTGAGTGAGGTGTAGGGCAGGATAATGTACCTGTACAGGTGAGTGAGCGGGAGGGCAGAATAATGTACCTGTACAGGAGTGTGACGAGTGGGACAGGATATTGTACGTGTACAGGTCCGTGAGAGGAAGGGCAGGATAATGTACATATCCGGTGGTGTGAGGTGGAGGGCAGGATTATGTCCCTGTACAGGAGAGTGAGGGGGAGGGGGAGAGCAGGATAACGTAGCTGTACAGGTGTGTGAGGGGGAGGGCAGGATAATGTACCTGTACAGGTGAGCGAGGGTGAGAGCAGGATAATGTACCTGTACAGGTGTTTGAGGTGGAGGGCAGGATCATGTACCTGTACAGGTGTGTGAGGGGGAGGGCAGGATAATGTACTGTACAGGTGTGTGAGGTGCAGGGCAGGATAATGTACCTGTACAGCTGAGTGAGGTGTAGGGCAGGATAATGTACCTGTACAGGTGAGTGAGGGGGTGGGCAGGATAAAGTACCTGTACAGGTGAGTGATGGGGAGGGCAGGATAATGTACCTGTACAGGTGTGTGAGGGGGGAGGGCAGGATAATGTACTGTACAGGTGTTTGAGGTGGAGGGCAGGATAATGTACCTGTACAGGTGAGTGAGCAGGAGGGCAGGATAATATAACTGTACATGTGAGTGAGGGGGACGGCAGGATAATGTACCTGTACAGGTGAGTGAGGGGGAGCGCAGGATAATGTACCTGTACAGGTGGGTGAGGCGGAGGGCAGGATAATGTACCTGTACTGGTGAGTGAGGGGGAGGGTAGAATAATGTATCTGTATAGGTGAGTGAGGTGGAGGGCAGGATAATGTACCTGTACAGGTGAGTGACAGAGAGGGCAGGATAATGTACCTGTACAGGTGAGTGACAGAGAGGGCAGGATAACGCACCTGTACAGGTGAGTGAGGGGGAGGGCAGGATAATGTACCATTACAGTTGAGTGAGGGGGAGGGCAGGATAATGTACCTGTACAGGTGTGTGAGGAGGAGGGCAGGATAATGAACCTGTACAGGTGTGTGAGGGGGAGGGCAGGATAATGTACTGTACAGGTGTGTGAGGTGCAGGGCAGGATAATGTACCTGTACAGCTGAGTGAGGTGTAGGGCAGGATAATGTACCTGTACAGGTGAGTGAGGGGGTGGGCAGTATAAAGAACCTGTACAGGTGAGTGAGGGGGAGGGCAGGATAATGTACCTGTACAGGTGAGTGAGGTGTAGGGCAGGATAATGTACCTGTACAGGTGAGTGAGCGGGAGGGCAGAATAATATACCTGTACAGGAGTGTGACGAGTGGGACAGGATATTGTACGTGTACAGGTCCGTGAGAGGAAGGGCAGGATAATGTACATATCCGGTGGTGTGAGGTGGAGGGCAGGATTATGTACCTGTACAGGAGAGTGAGGGGGAGGGGAGAGCAGGATAACGTAGCTGTACAGGTGTGTGAGGGGGAGGGCAGGATAATGTACCTGTACAGGTGAGCGAGGGTGAGAGCAGGATAATGTACCTGTACAGGTGTTTGAGGTGGAGGGCAGGATCATGTACCTGTACAGGTGTGTGAGGGGGAGGGCAGGATAATGTACTGTACAGGTGTGTGAGGTGCAGGGCAGGATAATGTACCTGTACAGCTGAGTGAGGTGTAGGGCAGGATAATGTACCTGTACAGGTGAGTGAGGGGGTGGGCAGGATAAAGTACCTGTACAGGTGAGTGATGGGGAGGGCAGGATAATGTACCTGTACAGGTGTGTGAGGGGGAGGGCAGGATAATGTACTGTACAGGTGTTTGAGGTGGAGGGCAGGATAATGTACCTGTACAGGTGAGTGAGCAGGAGGGCAGGATAATATAACTGTACATGTGAGTGAGGGGGAGGGCAGGATAATGTACCTGTACAGGTGAGTGAGGGGGAGCGCAGGATAATGTACCTGTACAGATGGGTGAGGCGGAGGGCAGGATAATGTACCTGTACTGGTGAGTGAGGGGGAGGGTAGAATAATGTATCTGTATAGGTGAGTGAGGTGGAGGGCAGGATAATGTACCTGTACAGGTGAGTGACAGAGAGGGCAGGATAATGTACCTGTACAGGTGAGTGACAGAGAGGGTAGGATAACGCACCTGTACAGGTGAGTGAGGGGGAGGGCAGGATAATGTAACATTACAGTTGAGTGAGGGGGAGGGCAGGATAATGTACCTGTACAGGTGAGTGAGGGGGAGGGCAGGATAATAGACCTGTCCAGGTGAGTGAGGGGAAGCTCAGGATAATGTACCAGTACAGGTGAGTGAGGGGGAGGGCAGGATAATGTACCTGTGCAGGTGAGTGAGGGCGAGGGCAGGATAATAGACCTGCACAGGAAAATGAGGGGAAGGCCGGGATAATGTACCTGTACAGGTGTGTGAGGGGGAGGGAAGGATCATGTACCTGTACAGGCGTGTGAGGTGGAGGGCAGGATAATGTACCTGTACAGGAGAGTGAGTGGGATGGCAGGATAATGTATCTGTACAGGTGTGTGATGGGGAGGGCAGGATAATATACCTGTACAGGTGAGTGAGGGGGAGGGCAGGATAATGTACCTGTACAGGTGTGTGAGGGCGAGGGCAGGATAATGTACTGTACAGGTGTGTGAGGTGGAGGGCAGGATAATGTACGTCTACAGGTGTGTGAGTGGGAGGGCAGGAAAATGTACCTGTACAGGTGAGTGAGCGGAGGGCAGGATAATGTACCTGGACAGGTGATGAGGGGGAGGGCAGGATAATGTACCTGTACAGGTGAGTGAGGTGTAGGGCAGGATAATGTACCTGTACAGGTGAGTGAGCGGGAGGGCAGAATAATGTACCTGTACAGGAGTGTGACGAGTGGGACAGGATATTGTACGTGTACAGGTCCGTGAGAGGAAGGGCAGGATAATGTACATATCCGGTGGTGTGAGGTGGAGGGCAGGATTATGTACCTGTACAGGAGAGTGAGGGGGAGGGGAGAGCAGGATAACGTAGCTGTACAGGTGTGTGAGGGGGAGGGCAGGATAATGTACCTGTACAGGTGAGCGAGGGTGAGAGCAGGATAATGTACCTGTACAGGTGTTTGAGGTGGAGGGCAGGATCATGTACCTGTACAGGTGTGTGAGGGGGAGGGCAGGATAATGTACTGTACAGGTGTGTGAGGTGCAGGGCAGGATAATGTACCTGTACAGCTGAGTGAGGTGTAGGGCAGGATAATGTACCTGTACAGGTGAGTGAGGGGGTGGGCAGGATAAAGTACCTGTACAGGTGAGTGATGGGGAGGGCAGGATAATGTACCTGTACAGGTGTGTGAGGGGGAGGGCAGGATAATGTACTGTACAGGTGTTTGAGGTGGAGGGCAGGATAATGTACCTGTACAGGTGAGTGAGCAGGAGGGCAGGATATTATAACTGTACATGTGAGTGAGGGGGACGGCAGGATAATGTACCTGTACAGGTGAGTGAGGGGGAGCGCAGGATAATGTACCTGTACAGGTGGGTGAGGCGGAGGGCAGGATAATGTTCCTGTACTGGTGAGTGAGGGGGAGGGTAGAATAATGTATCTGTATAGGTGAGTGAGGTGGAGGGCAGGATAATGTACCTGTACAGGTGAGTGACAGAGAGGGCAGGATAATGTACCTGTACAGGTGAGTGACAGAGAGGGCAGGATAACGCACCTGTACAGGTGAGTGAGGGGGAGGGCAGGATAATGTACCATTACAGTTGAGTGAGGGGGAGGGCAGGATAATGTACCTGTACAGGTGAGTGAGGGGGAGGGCAGGATAATAGACCTGTCCAGGTGAGTGAGGGGAAGGGCAGGATAATGTACCAGTACAGGTGAGTGAGGGGGAGGGCAGGATAATGTGCCTGTACAGGTGAGTGAGGGCGAGGGCAGGATAATAGACCTGCACAGGAGAATGAGGGGAAGGGCGGGATAATGTACCTGTACAGGTGTGTGAGGGGGAGGGAAGGATAATGTACCTGTACAGGCGTGTGAGGTGGAGGGCAGGATAATGTACCTGTACAGGAGAGTGAGTGGGATGGCATTATAATGTATCTGTACAGGTGTGTGAGGGGGAGGGCAGGATAATATACCTGTACAGGTGAGTGAGGGGGAGGGCAGGATAATGTACCTGTACAGGTGTGTGAGGGCGAGGGCAGGATAATGTACTGTACAGGTGTGTGAGGTGGAGGGCAGGATAATGTACGTCTACAGGTGTGTGAGTGGGAGGGCAGGAAAATGTACCTGTACAGGTGAGTGAGCGGAGGGCAGGATAATGTACCTGGACAGGTGATGAGGGGGAGGGCAGGATAATGTACCTGTACAGGTGAGTGAGGTGGAGGGTAGGATAATGTACCTGTACAGGTGAGTGAGCGGGAGGGCAGGATAATGTACCTGTACAGGTGAGTGAGGGGGAGGGCAGGATAATGTACCTGTACTGGTGAGTGAGGGGAAGGGCAGGATAATGTATCTGTGCAGGTGAGTGAGGGGGAGGGCAGGATAATGTCCCTGTACTGATGAGTGAGGGGGAGGGCTGGATAATGTACCTGTACAGGTGTGTGAGGAGGAGGGCAGGATAATGAACCTGTACAGGTGAGTGAGGGGGCGGGCAGGATAATGAATGTGTACAGGTGAGTGAGGGGGAGGGCAGGATAATGTACCTGTACTGGTGAGTAAGGGGGAGGGCAGTATGATGTTCCTGTACAGGTGAGTGAGTGGAGGGCAGGATAATGTACCTGCACTGGTGAGTGAGGGGGAGGGCAGGATAATGTACCTGTTCAGGTGAGTGAGGTGTAGGGCAGGATAATGTACCTGTACAGGTGAGTGAGCGGGAGGGCAGAATAATGTACCTGTACAGGAGTGTGACGAGTGGGACAGGATATTGTACGTGTACAGGTCCATGAGAGGAAGGGCAGGATAATGTACATATCCGGTGGTGTGAGGTGGAGGGCAGGATTATGTACCTGTACAGGAGAGTGAGGGGGAGGGGAGAGCAGGATAACGTAGCTGTACAGGTGTGTGAGGGGGAGGGCAGGATAATGTACCTGTACAGGTGAGCGAGGGTGAGAGCAGGATAATGTACCTGTACAGGTGTTTGAGGTGGAGGGCAGGATCATGTACCTGTACAGGTGTGTGAGGGGGAGGGCAGGATAATGTACTGTACAGGTGTGTGAGGTGCAGGGCAGGATAATGTACCTGTACAGCTGAGTGAGGTGTAGGGCAGGATAATGTACCTGTACAGGTGAGTGAGGGGGTGGGCAGGATAAAGTACCTGTACAGGTGAGTGATGGGGAGGGCAGGATAATGTACCTGTACAGGTGTGTGAGGGGGAGGGCAGGATAATGTACTGTACAGGTGTTTGAGGTGGAGGGCAGGATAATGTACCTGTACAGGTGAGTGAGCAGGAGGGCAGGATAATATAACTGTACATGTGAGTGAGGGGGAGGGCAGGATAATGTACCTGTACAGGTGAGTGAGGGGGAGCGCAGGATAATGTACCTGTACAGGTGGGTGATGCGGAGGGCAGGATAATGTACCTGTACTGGTGAGTGAGGGGGAGGGTAGAATAATGTATCTGTATAGGTGAGTGAGGTGGAGGGCAGGATAATGTACCTGTACAGGTGAGTGACAGAGAGGGCAGGATAATGTACCTGTACAGGTGAGTGACAGAGAGGGCAGGATAACGCACCTGTACAGGTGAGTGAGGGGGAGGGCAGGATAATGTACCATTACAGTTGAGTGAGGGGGAGGGCAGGATAATGTACCTGTACAGGTGAGTGAGGGCGAGGGCAGGATAATAGACCTGTCCAGGTGAGTGAGGGGAAGGGCAGGATAATATACCAGTACAGGTGTGTGAGGGGGAGGGAAGGATAATGTACCTGTACAGGCGTGTGAGGTGGAGGGCAGGATAATGTACCTGTACAGGAGAGTGAGTGGGATGGCAGGATAATGTATCTGTACAGGTGTGTGAGTGGGAGGGCAGGATAATATACCTGTACAGGTGAGTGAGGGGTGAGGGCAGGATAATGTACCTGTACAGGTGTGTGAGGGCGAGGGCAGGATAATGTACTGTACAGGTGTGTGAGGTGGAGGGCAGGATAATGTACGTCTACAGGTGTGTGAGTGGGAGGGCAGGAAAATGTACCTGTACAGGTGAGTGAGCAGAGGGCAGGATAATGTACCTGGACAGGTGATGAGGGGGAGGGCAGGATAATGTACCTGTACAGGTGAGTGAGGTGGAGGGTAGGATAATGTACCTGTACAGGTGAGTGAGCGGGAGGGCAGGATAATGTACCTGTACAGGTGAGTGAGGGGGAGGGCAGGATAGTGTACCTGTACTGGTGAGTGAGGGGAAGGGCAGGATAATGTATCTGTACAGGTGAGTGAGGGGGAGGGCAGGATAATGTACCTGTACTGATGAGTGAGGGGGAGGGCAGGATAATGTACCTGTACAGGTGTGTGAGGAGGAGGGCAGGATAATGAACCTGTACAGGTGAGTGAGGGGGCGGGCAGGATAATGAATGTGTACAGGTGAGTGAGGGGGAGGGCAGGATAATGTACCTGTACTGGTGAGTAAGGGGGAGGGCAGTATGATGTACCTGTACAGGTGAGTGAGTGGAGGGCAGGATAATGTACCTGCACTGGTGAGTGAGGGGGAGGGCAGGATAATGTACCTGTACAGGTGAGTGAGGTGTAGGGCAGGATAATGTACCTGTACAGGTGAGTGAGCGGGAGGGCAGAATAATGTACCTGTACAGGAGTGTGACGAGTGGGACAGGATATTGTACGTGTACAGGTCCGTGAGAGGAAGGGCAGGATAATGTACATATCCGGTGGTGTGAGGTGGAGGGCAGGATTATGTACCTGTACAGGAGAGTGAGGGGGAGGGGAGAGCAGGATAACGTAGCTGTACAGGTGTGTGAGGGGGAGGGCAGGATAATGTACCTGTACAGGTGAGCGAGGGTGAGAGCAGGATAATGTACCTGTACAGTTGTTTGAGGTGGAGGGCAGGATCATGTACCTGTACAGGTGTGTGAGGGGGAGGGCAGGATAATGTACTGTACAGGTGTGTGAGGTGCAGGGCAGGATAATGTACCTGTACAGCTGAGTGAGGTGTAGGGCAGGATAATGTACCTGTACAGGTGAGTGAGGGGGTGGGCAGGATAAAGTACCTGTACAGGTGAGTGATGGGGAGGGCAGGATAATGTACCTGTACAGGTGTGTGAGGGGGAGGGCAGGATAATGTACTGTACAGGTGTTTGAGGTGGAGGGCAGGATAATGTACCTGTACAGGTGAGTGAGCAGGAGGGCAGGATAATATAACTGTACATGTGAGTGAGGGGGAGGGCAGGATAATGTACCTGTACAGGTGAGTGAGGGGGAGCGCAGGATAATGTACCTGTACAGGTGGGTGAGGCGGAGGGCAGGATAATGTACCTGTACTGGTGAGTGAGGGGGTGGGTAGAATAATGTATCTGTATAGGTGAGTGAGGTGGAGGGCAGGATAATGTACCTGTACAGGTGAGTGACAGAGAGGGCAGGATAATGTACCTGTACAGGTGAGTGACAGAGAGGGCAGGATAACGCACCTGTACAGGTGAGTGAGGGGGAGGGCTGGATAATGTACCATTACAGTTGAGTGAGGGGGAGGGCAGGATAATGTACCTGTACAGGTGAGTGAGGGGGAGGGCAGGATAATAGACCTGTCCAGGTGAGTGAGGGGAAGGGCAGGATATTGTACCAGTACAGGTGAGTGAGGGGGAGGGCAGGATAATGTACCTGTACAGGTGAGTGAGGGCGAGGGCTGGATAATAGACCTGCACAGGAGAATGAGGGGAAGGGCGGGATAATGTACCTGTACAGGTGTGTGAGGGGGAGGGAAGGATAATGTACCTGTACAGGCGTGTGAGGTGGAGGGCAGGATAATGTACCTGTACAGGAGAGTGAGTGGGATGGCAGGATAATGTATCTGTACAGGTGTGTGAGTGGGAGGGCAGGATAATATACCTGTACAGGTGAGTGAGGGGGAGGGCAGGATAATGTACCTGTACAGGTGTGTGAGGGCGAGGGCAGGATAATGTACTGTACAGGTTTGTGAGGTGGAGGGCAGGATAATGTACGTCTACAGGTGTGTGAGTGGGAGGGCAGGAAAATGTACCTGTACAGGTGAGTGAGCGGAGGGCAGGATAATGTACCTGGACAGGTGATGAGGGGGAGGGCAGGATAATGTATCTGGACAGGTGAGTGAGGTGGAGGGTAGGATAATGTACCTGTACAGGTGAGTGAGCGGGAGGGCAGGATAATGTACCTGTACAGGTGAGTGAGGGGGAGGGCAGGATAATGTACCTGTACTGGTGAGTGAGGGGAAGGGCAGGATAATGTATCTGTACAGGTGAGTGAGGGGGAGGGCAGGATAATGTACCTGTACTGATGAGTGAGGGGGAGGGCAGGATAATGTACCTGTACAGGTGTGTGAGGAGGAGGGCAGGATAATGAACCTGTACAGGTGAGTGAGGGGGCGGGCAGGATAATGAATGTGTACAGGTGAGTGAGGGGGAGGGCAGGATAATGTACCTGTACTGGTGAGTAAGGGGGAGGGCAGTATGATGTACCTGTACAGGTGAGTGAGTGGAGGGCAGGATAATGTACCTGCACTGGTGAGTGAGGGGGAGGGCAGGATAATGTACCTGTACAGGTGAGTGAGGTGTAGGGCAGGATAATGTACCTGTACAGGTGAGTGAGCGGGAGGGCAGAATAATGTACCTGTACAGGAGTGTGACTGGTGGGACAGGATATTGTACGTGTACAGGTCCATGAGAGGATGGGCAGGATAATGTACATATCCGGTGGTGTGAGGTGGAGGGCAGGATAATGTACCTGTACAGGAGAGTGAGGGGAAGGGGAGAGCAGGATAACGTAGCTGTACAGGTGTGTGAGGGGGAGGGCAGGATAATGTACCTGTACAGGTGAGCGAGGGTGAGAGCAGGATAATGTACCTGTACAGGTGTTTGAGGTGGAGGGCAGGATCATGTACCTGTACAGGTGTGTGAGGGGGAGGGCAGGATAATGTACTGTACAGGTGTGTGAGGTGCAGGGCAGGATAATGTACCTGTACAGCTGAGTGAGGTGTAGGGCAGGATAATGTACCTGTACAGGTGAGTGAGGGGGTGGGCAGGATAAAGTACCTGTACAGGTGTGTGAGGGGGAGGGCAGGATAATGTACTGTACAGGTGTTTGAGGTGGAGGGCAGGATAATGTACCTGTACAGGTGAGTGAGCAGGAGGGCTGGATAATATAACTGTACATGTGAGTGAGGGGGAGGGCAGGATAATGTACCTGTACAGGTGAGTGAGGGGGAGCACCGGATAATGTACCTGTACAGGTGGGTGAGGCGGAGGGCAGGATAATGTACCTGTACTGGTGAGTGAGGGGGAGGGTAGAATAATGTATCTGTATAGGTGAGTGAGGTGGAGGGCAGGATGATGTACCTGTACAGGTGAGTGACAGAGAGGGCAGGATAAAGCACCTGTACAGGTGAGTGAGGGGGAGGGCAGGATAATGTACCAGTACAGGTGAGTGAGGGGGAGGACAGGATAATGTACCTGTACAGGTGAGTGAGCAGGAGGGCAGGATAATGTAACTGTACATTTGAGTGAGGGGGAGGGCAGAATAATGTACCTGTACACGTGAGTGAGGGGGAGCGCAGGATAATGTACCTGTACAGGTGGGTGAGGCGGAGGGCAGGATAATGTAACTGTACATGTGAGTGAGGGGGAGGGCAGAATAATGTACCTGTACAGGTGAGTGAGGGGGAGTGCAGGATAATGTACCTGTACAGGTGGGTGAAGCGGAGGGCAGGATAATGTATCTGTACAGGCGAGTGAGGGGGAGGGCAGGATAATGTACCTGTACTGGTGAGTGAGGGGGAGGGTACAATAATGTATCTGTATAGGTGAGTGAGGTGGAGGGCAGAAAAATGTACCTGTACAGGTGAATGACAGAGAGGGCAGGATAACACACCTGTACAGGTGAGTGAGGGGGAGGGCAGGATAATGTACCATTACAGTTGAGTGAGGGGGAGGGCAGGATAATGTACCTGTACAGGTGAGTGAGGGGGAGGGTAGGATAATAGACCTGTCCAGGTGAGTGAGGGGAAGGGCAGGATAATGTACCAGTACAGGTGAGTGAGGGGGAGGGCAGGATAATGTACCTGTACAGGTGAGTGAGGGCGAGGGCAGGATAATAGACCTGCACAGGAGAATGAGGGGAAGCGCGTGATAATGTACCTGTACAGGTGTGTGAGGGGGAGGGCAGGATAATGTACCTGTACAGGTGAGTGAGGTGTAGGGCAGGATAATGTACCTGTACAGGTGAGTGAGCGGGAGGGCAGAATAATGTACCTGTACAGGAGTGTGACGACTGGGACAGGATATTGTACGTGTACAGGTCCGTGAGAGGAAGGGCAGGATAATGTACATATCCGGTGGTGTGAGGTGGAGGGCAGGATTATGTACCTGTACAGGAGAGTGAGGGGGAGGGGAGAGCAGGATAACGTAGCTGTACAGGTGTGTGAGGGGGAGGGCAGGATAATGTACCTGTACAGGTGAGCGAGGGTGAGAGCAGGATAATGTACCTGTACAGGTGTTTGAGGTGGAGGGCAGGATCATGTACCTGTACAGGTGTGTGAGGGGGAGGGCAGGATAATGTACTGTACAGGTGTGTGAGGTGCAGGGCAGGATAATGTACCTGTACAGCTGAGTGAGGTGTAGGGCAGGATAATGTACCTGTACAGGTGAGTGAGGGGGTGGGCAGGATAAAGTACCTGTACAGGTGAGTGATGGGGAGGGCAGGATAATGTACCTGTACAGGTGTGTGAGGGGGAGGGCAGGATAATGTACTGTACAGGTGTTTGAGGTGGAGGGCAGGATAATGTACCTGTACAGGTGAGTGAGCAGGAGGGCAGGATAATATAACTGTACATGTGAGTGAGGGGGACGGCAGGATAATGTACCTGTACAGGTGAGTGAGGGGGAGCGCAGGATAATGTACCTGTACAGGTGGGTGAGGCGGAGGGCAGGATAATGTTCCTGTACTGGTGAGTGAGGGGGAGGGTAGAATAATGTATCTGTATAGGTGAGTGAGGTGGAGGGCAGGATAATGTACCTGTACAGGTGAGTGACAGAGAGGGCAGGATAATGTACCTGTACAGGTGAGTGACAGAGAGGGCAGGATAACGCACCTGTACAGGTGAGTGAGGGGGAGGGCAGGATAATGTACCATTACAGTTGAGTGAGGGGGAGGGCAGGATAATGTACCTGTACAGGTGAGTGAGGGGGAGGGCAGGATAATAGACCTGTCCAGGTGAGTGAGGGGAAGGGCAGGATAATGTACCAGTACAGGTGAGTGAGGGGGAGGGCAGGATAATGTACCTGTACAGGTGAGTGAGGGCGAGGGCAGGATAATAGACCTGCACAGGAGAATGAGGGGAAGGGCGGGATAATGTACCTGTACAGGTGTGTGAGGGGGAGGGAAGGATAATGTACCTGTACAGGCGTGTGAGGTGGAGGGCAGGATAATGTACCTGTACAGGAGAGTGAGTGGGATGGCAGGATAATGTATCTGTACAGGTGTGTGAGGGGGAGGGCAGGATAATATACCTGTACAGGTGAGTGAGGGGGAGGGCAGGATAATGTACCTGTACAGGTGTGTGAGGGCGAGGGCAGGATAATGTACTGTACAGGTGTGTGAGGTGGAGGGCAGGATAATGTACGTCTACAGGTGTGTGAGTGGGAGGGCAGGAAAATGTACCTGTACAGGTGAGTGAGCGGAGGGCAGGATAATGTACCTGGACAGGTGATGAGGGGGAGGGCAGGATAATGTACCTGTACAGGTGAGTGAGGTGGAGGGTAGGATAATGTACCTGTACAGGTGAGTGAGCGGGAGGGCAGGATAATGTACCTGTACAGGTGAGTGAGGGGGAGGGCAGGATAATGTACCTGTACTGGTGAGTGAGGGGAAGGGCAGGATAATGTATCTGTGCAGGTGAGTGAGGGGGAGGGCAGGATAATGTCCCTGTACTGATGAGTGAGGGGGAGGGCTGGATAATGTACCTGTACAGGTGTGTGAGGAGGAGGGCAGGATAATGAACCTGTACAGGTGAGTGAGGGGGCGGGCAGGATAATGAATGTGTACAGGTGAGTGAGGGGGAGGGCAGGATAATGTACCTGTACTGGTGAGTAAGGGGGAGGGCAGTATGATGTTCCTGTACAGGTGAGTGAGTGGAGGGCAGGATAATGTACCTGCACTGGTGAGTGAGGGGGAGGGCAGGATAATGTACCTGTTCAGGTGAGTGAGGTGTAGGGCAGGATAATGTACCTGTACAGGTGAGTGAGCGGGAGGGCAGAATAATGTACCTGTACAGGAGTGTGACGAGTGGGACAGGATATTGTACGTGTACAGGTCCATGAGAGGAAGGGCAGGATAATGTACATATCCGGTGGTGTGAGGTGGAGGGCAGGATTATGTACCTGTACAGGAGAGTGAGGGGGAGGGGAGAGCAGGATAACGTAGCTGTACAGGTGTGTGAGGGGGAGGGCAGGATAATGTACCTGTACAGGTGAGCGAGGGTGAGAGCAGGATAATGTACCTGTACAGGTGTTTGAGGTGGAGGGCAGGATCATGTACCTGTACAGGTGTGTGAGGGGGAGGGCAGGATAATGTACTGTACAGGTGTGTGAGGTGCAGGGCAGGATAATGTACCTGTACAGCTGAGTGAGGTGTAGGGCAGGATAATGTACCTGTACAGGTGAGTGAGGGGGTGGGCAGGATAAAGTACCTGTACAGGTGAGTGATGGGGAGGGCAGGATAATGTACCTGTACAGGTGTGTGAGGGGGAGGGCAGGATAATGTACTGTACAGGTGTTTGAGGTGGAGGGCAGGATAATGTACCTGTACAGGTGAGTGAGCAGGAGGGCAGGATAATATAACTGTACATGTGAGTGAGGGGGAGGGCAGGATAATGTACCTGTACAGGTGAGTGAGGGGGAGCGCAGGATAATGTACCTGTACAGGTGGGTGATGCGGAGGGCAGGATAATGTACCTGTACTGGTGAGTGAGGGGGAGGGTAGAATAATGTATCTGTATAGGTGAGTGAGGTGGAGGGCAGGATAATGTACCTGTACAGGTGAGTGACAGAGAGGGCAGGATAATGTACCTGTACAGGTGAGTGACAGAGAGGGCAGGATAACGCACCTGTACAGGTGAGTGAGGGGGAGGGCAGGATAATGTACCATTACAGTTGAGTGAGGGGGAGGGCAGGATAATGTACCTGTACAGGTGAGTGAGGGCGAGGGCAGGATAATAGACCTGTCCAGGTGAGTGAGGGGAAGGGCAGGATAATATACCAGTACAGGTGTGTGAGGGGGAGGGAAGGATAATGTACCTGTACAGGCGTGTGAGGTGGAGGGCAGGATAATGTACCTGTACAGGAGAGTGAGTGGGATGGCAGGATAATGTATCTGTACAGGTGTGTGAGTGGGAGGGCAGGATAATATACCTGTACAGGTGAGTGAGGGGGAGGGCAGGATAATGTACCTGTACAGGTGTGTGAGGGCGAGGGCAGGATAATGTACTGTACAGGTGTGTGAGGTGGAGGGCAGGATAATGTACGTCTACAGGTGTGTGAGTGGGAGGGCAGGAAAATGTACCTGTACAGGTGAGTGAGCAGAGGGCAGGATAATGTACCTGGACAGGTGATGAGGGGGAGGGCAGGATAATGTACCTGTACAGGTGAGTGAGGTGGAGGGTAGGATAATGTACCTGTACAGGTGAGTGAGCGGGAGGGCAGGATAATGTACCTGTACAGGTGAGTGAGGGGGAGGGCAGGATAGTGTACCTGTACTGGTGAGTGAGGGGAAGGGCAGGATAATGTATCTGTACAGGTGAGTGAGGGGGAGGGCAGGATAATGTACCTGTACTGATGAGTGAGGGGGAGGGCAGGATAATGTACCTGTACAGGTGTGTGAGGAGGAGGGCAGGATAATGAACCTGTACAGGTGAGTGAGGGGGCGGGCAGGATAATGAATGTGTACAGGTGAGTGAGGGGGAGGGCAGGATAATGTACCTGTACTGGTGAGTAAGGGGGAGGGCAGTATGATGTACCTGTACAGGTGAGTGAGTGGAGGGCAGGATAATGTACCTGCACTGGTGAGTGAGGGGGAGGGCAGGATAATGTACCTGTACAGGTGAGTGAGGTGTAGGGCAGGATAATGTACCTGTACAGGTGAGTGAGCGGGAGGGCAGAATAATGTACCTGTACAGGAGTGTGACGAGTGGGACAGGATATTGTACGTGTACAGGTCCGTGAGAGGAAGGGCAGGATAATGTACATATCCGGTGGTGTGAGGTGGAGGGCAGGATTATGTACCTGTACAGGAGAGTGAGGGGGAGGGGAGAGCAGGATAACGTAGCTGTACAGGTGTGTGAGGGGGAGGGCAGGATAATGTACCTGTACAGGTGAGCGAGGGTGACAGCAGGATAATGTACCTGTACAGTTGTTTGAGGTGGAGGGCAGGATCATGTACCTGTACAGGTGTGTGAGGGGGAGGGCAGGATAATGTACTGTACAGGTGTGTGAGGTGCAGGGCAGGATAATGTACCTGTACAGCTGAGTGAGGTGTAGGGCAGGATAATGTACCTGTACAGGTGAGTGAGGGGGTGGGCAGGATAAAGTACCTGTACAGGTGAGTGATGGGGAGGGCAGGATAATGTACCTGTACAGGTGTGTGAGGGGGAGGGCAGGATAATGTACTGTACAGGTGTTTGAGGTGGAGGGCAGGATAATGTACCTGTACAGGTGAGTGAGCAGGAGGGCAGGATAATATAACTGTACATGTGAGTGAGGGGGAGGGCAGGATAATGTACCTGTACAGGTGAGTGAGGGGGAGCGCAGGATAATGTACCTGTACAGGTGGGTGAGGCGGAGGGCAGGATAATGTACCTGTACTGGTGAGTGAGGGGGTGGGTAGAATAATGTATCTGTATAGGTGAGTGAGGTGGAGGGCAGGATAATGTACCTGTACAGGTGAGTGACAGAGAGGGCAGGATAATGTACCTGTACAGGTGAGTGACAGAGAGGGCAGGATAACGCACCTGTACAGGTGAGTGAGGGGGAGGGCTGGATAATGTACCATTACAGTTGAGTGAGGGGGAGGGCAGGATAATGTACCTGTACAGGTGAGTGAGGGGGAGGGCAGGATAATAGACCTGTCCAGGTGAGTGAGGGGAAGGGCAGGATATTGTACCAGTACAGGTGAGTGAGGGGGAGGGCAGGATAATGTACCTGTACAGGTGAGTGAGGGCGAGGGCTGGATAATAGACCTGCACAGGAGAATGAGGGGAAGGGCGGGATAATGTACCTGTACAGGTGTGTGAGGGGGAGGGAAGGATAATGTACCTGTACAGGCGTGTGAGGTGGAGGGCAGGATAATGTACCTGTACAGGAGAGTGAGTGGGATGGCAGGATAATGTATCTGTACAGGTGTGTGAGTGGGAGGGCAGGATAATATACCTGTACAGGTGAGTGAGGGGGAGGGCAGGATAATGTACCTGTACAGGTGTGTGAGGGCGAGGGCAGGATAATGTACTGTACAGGTTTGTGAGGTGGAGGGCAGGATAATGTACGTCTACAGGTGTGTGAGTGGGAGGGCAGGAAAATGTACCTGTACAGGTGAGTGAGCGGAGGGCAGGATAATGTACCTGGACAGGTGATGAGGGGGAGGGCAGGATAATGTATCTGGACAGGTGAGTGAGGTGGAGGGTAGGATAATGTACCTGTACAGGTGAGTGAGCGGGAGGGCAGGATAATGTACCTGTACAGGTGAGTGAGGGGGAGGGCAGGATAATGTACCTGTACTGGTGAGTGAGGGGAAGGGCAGGATAATGTATCTGTACAGGTGAGTGAGGGGGAGGGCAGGATAATGTACCTGTACTGATGAGTGAGGGGGAGGGCAGGATAATGTACCTGTACAGGTGTGTGAGGAGGAGGGCAGGATAATGAACCTGTACAGGTGAGTGAGGGGGCGGGCAGGATAATGAATGTGTACAGGTGAGTGAGGGGGAGGGCAGGATAATGTACCTGTACTGGTGAGTAAGGGGGAGGGCAGTATGATGTACCTGTACAGGTGAGTGAGTGGAGGGCAGGATAATGTACCTGCACTGGTGAGTGAGGGGGAGGGCAGGATAATGTACCTGTACAGGTGAGTGAGGTGTAGGGCAGGATAATGTACCTGTACAGGTGAGTGAGCGGGAGGGCAGAATAATGTACCTGTACAGGAGTGTGACTGGTGGGACAGGATATTGTACGTGTACAGGTCCATGAGAGGAAGGGCAGGATAATGTACATATCCGGTGGTGTGAGGTGGAGGGCAGGATAATGTACCTGTACAGGAGAGTGAGGGGGAGGGGAGAGCAGGATAACGTAGCTGTACAGGTGTGTGAGGGGGAGGGCAGGATAATGTACCTGTACAGGTGAGCGAGGGTGAGAGCAGGATAATGTACCTGTACAGGTGTTTGAGGTGGAGGGCAGGATCATGTACCTGTACAGGTGTGTGAGGGGGAGGGCAGGATAATGTACTGTACAGGTGTGTGAGGTGCAGGGCAGGATAATGTACCTGTACAGCTGAGTGAGGTGTAGGGCAGGATAATGTACCTGTACAGGTGAGTGAGGGGGTGGGCAGGATAAAGTACCTGTACAGGTGTGTGAGGGGGAGGGCAGGATAATGTACTGTACAGGTGTTTGAGGTGGAGGGCAGGATAATGTACCTGTACAGGTGAGTGAGGGGGAGCACCGGATAATGTACCTGTACAGGTGGGTGAGGCGGAGGGCAGGATAATGTACCTGTACTGGTGAGTGAGGGGGAGGGTAGAATAATGTATCTGTATAGGTGAGTGAGGTGGAGGGCAGGATGATGTACCTGTACAGGTGAGTGACAGAGAGGGCAGGATAAAGCACCTGTACAGGTGAGTGAGGGGGAGGGCAGGATAATGTACCAGTACAGGTGAGTGAGGGGGAGGACAGGATAATGTACCTGTACAGGTGAGTGAGCAGGAGGGCAGGATAATGTAACTGTACATTTGAGTGAGGGGGAGGGCAGAATAATGTTCCTGTACACGTGAGTGAGGGGGAGCGCAGGATAATGTACCTGTACAGGTGGGTGAGGCGGAGGGCAGGATAATGTAACTGTACATGTGAGTGAGGGGGAGGGCAGAATAATGTACCTGTACAGGTGAGTGAGGGGGAGTGCAGGATAATGTACCTGTACAGGTGGGTGAAGCGGAGGGCAGGATAATGTATCTGTACAGGCGAGTGAGGGGGAGGGCAGGATAATGTACCTGTACTGGTGAGTGAGGGGGAGGGTACAATAATGTATCTGTATAGGTGAGTGAGGTGGAGGGCAGAAAAATGTACCTGTACAGGTGAATGACAGAGAGGGCAGGATAACACACCTGTACAGGTGAGTGAGGGGGAGGGCAGGATAATGTACCATTACAGTTGAGTGAGGGGGAGGGCAGGATAATGTACCTGTACAGGTGAGTGAGGGGGAGGGTAGGATAATAGACCTGTCCAGGTGAGTGAGGGGAAGGGCAGGATAATGTACCAGTACAGGTGAGTGAGGGGGAGGGCAGGATAATGTACCTGTACAGGTGAGTGAGGGCGAGGGCAGGATAATAGACCTGCACAGGAGAATGAGGGGAAGCGCGTGATAATGTACCTGTACAGGTGTGTGAGGGGGAGGGCAGGATAATGTACCTGTACAGGTGAGTGAGGGGGAGGGCAGGATAATGTACCTGTACAGGTGTGTGAGGGCGAGGGCAGGATAATGTACTGTACAGGTGTGTGAGGTGGAGGGCAGGATAATGTACGTCTACAGGTGTGTGAGTGGGAGGGCAGGAAAATGTACCTGTACAGGTGAGTGAGCGGAGGGCAGGATAATGTACCTGGACAGGTGATGAGGGGGAGGGCAGGATAATGTACCTGTACAGGTGAGTGAGGTGGAGGGTAGGATAATGTACCTGTACTGGTGAGTGAGCGGGAGGGCAGGATAATGTACCTGTACAGGTGAGTGAGGGGGAGGGCAGGATAATGTACCTGTACTGGTGAGTGAGGGGAAGGGCAGGATAATGTATCTGTACAGGTGAGTGAGGGGGAGGGCAGGATAATGTACCTGTACTGATGAGTGAGGGGGAGGGCAGGATAATGTACCTGTACAGGTGTGTGAGGAGGAGGGCAGGATAATGAACCTGTACAGGTGAGTGAGGGTGCGGGCAGGATAATGAATGTGTACAGGTGAGTGAGGGGGAGGGCAGGATAATGTACCTGTACAGGTGTGTGAGGGGGAGGGCAGGATAATGTACTGTACAGGTGTGTGAGGTGCAGGGCAGGATAATGTACCTGTACAGCTGAGTGAGGTGTAGGGCAGGATAATGTACCTGTACAGGTGAGTGAGGGGGTGGGCAGGATAAAGTACCTGTACAGGTGAGTGATGGGGAGGGCAGGATAATGTACCTGTACAGGTGTGTGAGGGGGAGGGCAGGATAATGTACTGTACAGGTGTTTGAGGTGGAGGGCAGGATAATGTACCTGTACAGGTGAGTGAGCAGGAGGGCAGGATAATATAACTGTACATGTGAGTGAGGGGGAGGGCAGGATAATGTACCTGTACAGGTGAGTGAGGGGGAGCGCAGGATAATGTACCTGTACAGGTGGGTGAGGCGGAGGGCAGGATAATGTACCTGTACTGGTGAGTGAGGGGGAGGGTAGAATAATGTATCTGTATAGGTGAGTGAGGTGGAGGGCAGGATAATGTACCTGTACAGGTGAGTGACAGAGAGGGCAGGATAATGTACCTGTACAGGTGAGTGACAGAGAGGGCAGGATAATATAACTGTACAGGTGAGTGAGGGGGAGCGCAGGATAATGTACCTGTACAGGTGGGTGAGGCGGAGGGCAGGATAATGTACCTGTACTGGTGAGTGAGGGGGAGGGTAGAATAATGTATCTGTATAGGTGAGTGAGGTGGAGGGCAGGATAATGTACCTGTACAGGTGAGTGACAGAGAGGGCAGGATAATGTACCTGTACAGGTGAGTGACAGAGAGGGCAGGATAACGCACCTGTACAGGTGAGTGAGGGGGAGGGCAGGATAATGTACCATTACAGTTGAGTGAGGGGGAGGGCAGGATAATGTACCTGTCCAGGTGAGTGAGGGGGAGGGCAGGATAATAGACCTGTCCAGGTGAGTGAGGGGAAGGGCAGGATAATGTACCTGTACAGGTGAGTGAGGGCGAGGGCAGGATAATAGACCTGCACAGGAGAATGAGGGGAAGGGCGGGATAATGTACCTGTACAGGTGTGTGAGGGGGAGGGAAGGATAATGTACCTGTACAGGCGTGTGAGGTGGAGGGCAGGATAATGTACCTGTACAGGAGAGTGAGTGGGATGGCAGGATAATGTATCTGTACAGGTGTGTGAGTGGGAGGGCAGGATAATATACCTGTACAGGTGAGTGAGGGGGAGGGCAGGATAATGTACCTGTACAGGTGTGTGAGGGCGAGGGCAGGATAATGTACTGTACAGGTTTGTGAGGTGGAGGGCAGGATAATGTACGTCTACAGGTGTGTGAGTGGGAGGGCAGGAAAATGTACCTGTACAGGTGAGTGAGCGGAGGGCAGGATAATGTACCTGCACAGGTGATGAGGGGGAGGGCAGGATAATGTATCTGGACAGGTGAGTGAGGTGGAGGGTAGGATAATGTACCTGTACAGGTGAGTGAGCGGCAGGGCAGGATAATGTACCTGTACAGGTGAGTGAGGGGGAGGGCAGGATAATGTACCTGTACTGGTGAGTGAGGGGAAGGGCAGGATAATGTATCTGTACAGGTGAGTGAGGGGGAGGGCAGGATAATGTACCTGTACTGATGAGTGAGGGGGAGGGCAGGATAATGTACCTGTACAGGTGTGTGAGGAGGAGGGCAGGATAATGAACCTGTACAGGTGAGTGAGGGGGCGGGCAGGATAATGAATGTGTACAGGTGAGTGAGGGGGAGGGCAGGATAATGTACCTTTACTGGTGAGTAAGGGGGAGGGCAGTATGATGTACCTGTACAGGTGAGTGAGTGGAGGGCAGGATAATGTACCTGCACTGGTGAGTGAGGGGGAGGGCAGGATAATGTACCTGTACAGGTGAGTGAGGTGTAGGGCAGGATAATGTACCTGTACAGGTGAGTGAGCGGGAGGGCAGAATAATGTACCTGTACAGGAGTGTGACTGGTGGGACAGGATATTGTACGTGTACAGGTCCGTGAGAGGAAGGGCAGGATAATGTACATATCCGGTGGTGTGAGGTGGAGGGCAGGATTATGTACCTGTACAGGAGAGTGAGGGGGAGGGGAGAGCAGGATAACGTTGCTGTACAGGTGTGTGAGGGGGAGGGCAGGATAATGTACCTGTACAGGTGAGCGAGGGTGAGAGCAGGATAATGTACCTGTACAGGTGTTTGAGGTGGAGGGCAGGATCATGTACCTGTACAGGTGTGTGAGGTGCAGGGCAGGATAATGTACCTGTACAGCTGAGTGAGGTGTAGGGCAGGATAATGTACCTGTACAGGTGAGTGAGGGGGTGGGCAGGATAAAGTACCTTTACAGGTGAGTGATGGGGAGGGCAGGATAATGTACCTGTACAGGTGTGTGAGGGGGAGGGCAGGATAATGTACTGTACAGGTGTTTGAGGTGGAGGGCAGGATAATGTACCTGTACAGGTGAGTGAGCAGGAGGGCAGGATAATATAACTGTACATGTGAGTGAGGGGGAGGGCAGGATAATGTACCTGTACAGGTGAGTGAGGGGGAGCGCAGGATAATGTACCTGTACAGGTGGGTGAGGCGGAGGGCAGGATAATGTACCTGTACTGGTGAGTGAGGGGGAGGGTAGAATAATGTATCTGTATAGGTGAGTGAGGTGGAGGGCAGGATAATGTACCTGTACAGGTGAGTGACAGAGACGGCAGGATAATGTACCTGTACAGGTGAGTGACAGAGAGGGCAGGATAACGCACCTGTACAGGTGAGTGAGGGGGAGGGCAGGATAATGTACCATTACAGTTGAGTGAGGGGGAGGGCAGGATAATGTACCTGTACAGGTGAGTGAGGGGGAGGGCAGGATAATATACCTGTACAGGTGAGTGAGGGGGAGGGCAGGATAATGTACCTGTACAGGTGTGTGAGGGCGAGGGCAGGATAATGTACTGTACAGGTGTGTGAGGTGGAGGGCAGGATAATGTACGTCTACAGGTGTGTGAGTGGGAGGGCAGGAAACTGTACCTGTACAGGTGAGTGAACGGAGTGCAGGATAATGTACCTGGACAGGTGATGAGGGGGAGGGCAGGATAATGTACCTGTACAGGTGAGTGAGGTGGAGGGTAGGATAATGTACCTGTACAGGTGAGTGAGCGGGAGGGCAGGATAATGTGTCTGTACAGGTGAGTGAGGGGGAGGGCAGGGTAATGTACCTGTACTGGTGAGTGAGGGGAAGGGCAGGATAATGTATCTGTACAGGTGAGTGAGGGGGAGGGCAGGATAATGTACCTGTACTGATGAGTGAGGGGGAGGGTAGGAAAATGTACCTGTACAGGTGTGTGAGGGGGAGGGCAGGATAATGAACTTGTACAGGTGAGTGAGGGGGCGGGCAGGATAATGAATGTGTACAGGTGAGTGAGGGGGAGGGCAGGATAATGTACCTGTACTGGTGAGTAAGGGGGAGGGCAGTATGATGTACCTGTACAGGTGAGTGAGTGGAGGGCAGGATAATGTACATGCACTGGTGAGTGAGGGGGAGGGCAGGATAATGTACCTGTACAGGTGAGTGAGGTGTAGGGCAGGATAATGTACCTGTACAGGTGAGTGAGCGGGAGGGCAGAATAATGTACCTGTACAGGAGTGTGACGGGTGGGACAGGATATTGTACGTGTACAGGTCCGTGAGAGGAAGGGCAGGATAATGTACATATCCGGTGGTGTGAGGTGGAGGGCAGGATTATGTACCTGTACAGGAGAGTGAGGGGGAGGGGGAGAGCAGGATAACGTAGCTGTACAGGTGTGTGAGGGGGAGGGCAGGATAATGTACCTGTACAGGTGAGCGAGGGTGAGAGCAGGATAATGTACCTGTACAGGTGTTTGAGGTGGAGGGCAGGATCATGTACCTGTACAGGTGTGTGAGGCGGAGGGCAGGATAATGTACTGTACAGATGTGTGAGGTGCAGGGCAGGATAATGTACCTGTACAGCTGAGTGAGGGGGTGGGCAGGATAAAGTACCTGTACAGGTGAGTGATGGGGAGGGCAGGATAATGTACCTGTACAGGTGAGTGAGGGCGAGGGCAGGATAATAGACCTGCACAGGAGAATGAGGGGAAGCGCGTGATAATGTACCTGTACAGGTGTGTGAGGGGGAGGGCAGGATAATGTACCTGTACAGGTGAGTGAGGGGGAGGGCAGGATAATGTACCTGTACAGGTGTGTGAGGGCGAGGGCAGGATAATGTACTGTACAGGTGTGTGAGGTGGAGGGCAGGATAATGTACGTCTACAGGTGTGTGAGTGGGAGGGCAGGAAAATGTACCTGTACAGGTGAGTGAGCGGAGGGCAGGATAATGTACCTGGACAGGTGATGAGGGGGAGGGCAGGATAATGTACCTGTACAGGTGAGTGAGGTGGAGGGAAGGATAATGTACCTGTACTGGTGAGTGAGCGGGAGGGCAGGATAATGTACCTGTACAGGTGAGTGAGGGGGAGGGCAGGATAATGTACCTGTACTGGTGAGTGAGGGGAAGGGCAGGATAATGTATCTGTACAGGTGAGTGAGGGGGAGGGCAGGATAATGTACCTGTACTGATGAGTGAGGGGGAGGGCAGGATAATGTACCTGTACAGGTGTGTGAGGAGGAGGGCAGGATAATGAACCTGTACAGGTGAGTGAGGGTGCGGGCAGGATAATGAATGTGTACAGGTGAGTGAGGGGGAGGGCAGGATAATGTACCTGTACAGGTGTGTGAGGGGGAGGGCAGGATAATGTACTGCACAGGTGTGTGAGGTGCAGGGCAGGATAATGTACCTGTACAGCTGAGTGAGGTGTAGGGCAGGATAATGTACCTGTACAGGTGAGTGAGGGGGTGGGCAGGATAAAGTACCTGTACAGGTGAGTGATGGGGAGGGCAGGATAATGTACCTGTACAGGTGTGTGAGGGGGAGGGCAGGATAATGTACTGTACAGGTGTTTGAGGTGGAGGGCAGGATAATGTACCTGTACAGGTGAGTGAGCAGGAGGGCAGGATAATATAACTGTACATGTGAGTGAGGGGGAGGGCAGGATAATGTACCTGTACAGGTGAGTGAGGGGGAGCGCAGGATAATGTACCTGTACAGGTGGGTGAGGCGGAGGGCAGGATAATGTACCTGTACTGGTGAGTGAGGGGGAGGGTAGAATAATGTATCTGTATAGGTGAGTGAGGTGGAGGGCAGGATAATGTACCTGTACAGGTGAGTGACAGAGAGGGCAGGATAATGTACCTGTACAGGTGAGTGACAGAGAGGGCAGGATAATATAACTGTACATGTGAGTGAGGGGGAGGGCAGGATAATGTACCTGTACAGGTGAGTGAGGGGGAGCGCAGGATAATGTACCTGTACAGGTGGGTGAGGCGGAGGGCAGGATAATGTACCTGTACTGGTGAGTGAGGGGGAGGGTAGAATAATGTATCTGTATAGGTGAGTGAGGTGGAGGGCAGGATAATGTACCTGTACAGGTGAGTGACAGAGAGGGCAGGATAATGTACCTGTACAGGTGAGTGACAGAGAGGGCAGGATAACGCACCTGTACAGGTGAGTGAGGGGGAGGGCAGGATAATGTACCATTACAGTTGAGTGAGGGGGAGGGCAGGATAATGTACCTGTACAGGTGAGTGAGGGGGAGGGCAGGATAATAGACCTGTCCAGGTGAGTGAGGGGAAGGGCAGGATAATGTACCAGTACAGGTGAGTGAGGGGGAGGGCAGGATAATGTACCTGTACAGGTGAGTGAGGGCGAGGGCAGGATAATAGACCTGCACAGGAGAATGAGGGGAAGGGCGGGATAATGTACCTGTACAGGTGTGTGAGGGGGAGGGAAGGATAATGTACCTGTACAGGCGTGTGAGGTGGAGGGCAGGATAATGTACCTGTACAGGAGAGTGAGTGGGATGGCAGGATAATGTATCTGTACAGGTGTGTGAGTGGGAGGGCAGGATAATATACCTGTACAGGTGAGTGAGGGGGAGGGCAGGATAATGTACCTGTACAGGTGTGTGAGGGCGAGGGCAGGATAATGTACTGTACAGGTTTGTGAGGTGGAGGGCAGGATAATGTACGTCTACAGGTGTGTGAGTGGGAGGGCAGGAAAATGTACCTGTACAGGTGAGTGAGCGGAGGGCAGGATAATGTACCTGCACAGGTGATGAGGGGGAGGGCAGGATAATGTATCTGGACAGGTGAGTGAGGTGGAGGGTAGGATAATGTACCTGTACAGGTGAGTGAGCGGCAGGGCAGGATAATGTACCTGTACAGGTGAGTGAGGGGGAGGGCAGGATAATGTACCTGTACTGGTGAGTGAGGGGAAGGGCAGGATAATGTATCTGTACAGGTGAGTGAGGGGGAGGGCAGGATAATGTACCTGTACTGATGAGTGAGGGGGAGGGCAGGATAATGTACCTGTACAGGTGTGTGAGGAGGAGGGCAGGATAATGAACCTGTACAGGTGAGTGAGGGGGCGGGCAGGATAATGAATGTGTACAGGTGAGTGAGGGGGAGGGCAGGATAATGTACCTTTACTGGTGAGTAAGGGGGAGGGCAGTATGATGTACCTGTACAGGTGAGTGAGTGGAGGGCAGGATAATGTACCTGCACTGGTGAGTGAGGGGGAGGGCAGGATAATGTACCTGTACAGGTGAGTGAGGTGTAGGGCAGGATAATGTACCTGTACAGGTGAGTGAGCGGGAGGGCAGAATAATGTACCTGTACAGGAGTGTGACTGGTGGGACAGGATATTGTACGTGTACAGGTCCGTGAGAGGAAGGGCAGGATAATGTACATATCCGGTGGTGTGAGGTGGAGGGCAGGATTATGTACCTGTACAGGAGAGTGAGGGGGAGGGGAGAGCAGGATAACGTAGCTGTACAGGTGTGTGAGGGGGAGGGCAGGATAATGTACCTGTACAGGTGAGCGAGGGTGAGAGCAGGATAATGTACCTGTACAGGTGTTTGAGGTGGAGGGCAGGATCATGTACCTGTACAGGTGTGTGAGGTGCAGGGCAGGATAATGTACCTGTACAGCTGAGTGAGGTGTAGGGCAGGATAATGTACCTGTACAGGTGAGTGAGGGGGTGGGCAGGATAAAGTACCTTTACAGGTGAGTGATGGGGAGGGCAGGATAATGTACCTGTACAGGTGTGTGAGGGGGAGGGCAGGATAATGTACTGTACAGGTGTTTGAGGTGGAGGGCAGGATAATGTACCTGTACAGGTGAGTGAGCAGGAGGGCAGGATAATATAACTGTACATGTGAGTGAGGGGGAGGGCAGGATAATGTACCTGTACAGGTGAGTGAGGGGGAGCGCAGGATAATGTACCTGTACAGGTGGGTGAGGCGGAGGGCAGGATAATGTACCTGTACTGGTGAGTGAGGGGGAGGGTAGAATAATGTATCTGTATAGGTGAGTGAGGTGGAGGGCAGGATAATGTACCTGTACAGGTGAGTGACAGAGACGGCAGGATAATGTACCTGTACAGGTGAGTGACAGAGAGGGCAGGATAACGCACCTGTACAGGTGAGTGAGGGGGAGGGCAGGATAATGTACCATTACAGTTGAGTGAGGGGGAGGGCAGGATAATGTACCTGTACAGGTGAGTGAGGGGGAGGGCAGGATAATATACCTGTACAGGTGAGTGAGGGGGAGGGCAGGATAATGTACCTGTACAGGTGTGTGAGGGCGAGGGCAGGATAATGTACTGTACAGGTGTGTGAGGTGGAGGGCAGGATAATGTACGTCTACAGGTGTGTGAGTGGGAGGGCAGGAAACTGTACCTGTACAGGTGAGTGAACGGAGTGCAGGATAATGTACCTGGACAGGTGATGAGGGGGAGGGCAGGATAATGTACCTGTACAGGTGAGTGAGGTGGAGGGTAGGATAATGTACCTGTACAGGTGAGTGAGCGGGAGGGCAGGATAATGTATCTGTACAGGTGAGTGAGGGGGAGGGCAGGGTAATGTACCTGTACTGGTGAGTGAGGGGAAGGGCAGGATAATGTATCTGTACAGGTGAGTGAGGGGGAGGGCAGGATAATGTACCTGTACTGATGAGTGAGGGGGAGGGTAGGAAAATGTACCTGTACAGGTGTGTGAGGAGGAGGGCAGGATAATGAACTTGTACAGGTGAGTGAGGGGGCGGGCAGGATAATGAATGTGTACAGGTGAGTGAGGGGGAGGGCAGGATAATGTACCTGTACTGGTGAGTAAGGGGGAGGGCAGTATGATGTACCTGTACAGGTGAGTGAGTGGAGGGCAGGATAATGTACCTGCACTGGTGAGTGAGGGGGAGGGCAGGATAATGTACCTGTACAGGTGAGTGAGGTGTAGGGCAGGATAATGTACCTGTACAGGTGAGTGAGCGGGAGGGCAGAATAATGTACCTGTACAGGAGTGTGACGGGTGGGACAGGATATTGTACGTGTACAGGTCCGTGAGAGGAAGGGCAGGATAATGTACATATCCGGTGGTGTGAGGTGGAGGGCAGGATTATGTACCTGTACAGGAGAGTGAGGGGGAGGGGAGAGCAGGATAACGTAGCTGTACAGGTGTGTGAGGGGGAGGGCAGGATAATGTACCTGTACAGGTGAGCGAGGGTGAGAGCAGGATAATGTACCTGTACAGGTGTTTGAGGTGGAGGGCAGGATCATGTACCTGTACAGGTGTGTGAGGCGGAGGGCAGGATAATGTACTGTACAGATGTGTGAGGTGCAGGGCAGGATAATGTACCTGTACAGCTGAGTGAGGGGGTGGGCAGGATAAAGTACCTGTACAGGTGAGTGATGGGGAGGGCAGGATAATGTACCTGTACAGGTGTGTGAGGGGGAGGGCAGGATAATGTACTGTACAGGTGTTTGAGGTGGAGGGCAGGATAATGTACCTGTACAGGTGTGTGAGCAGGAGGGCAGGATAATATAACTGTACATGTGAGTGAGGGGGAGGGCAGGATAATGTACCTGTACAGGTGAGTGAGGGGGAGCGCAGGCTAATGTACCTGTACAGGTGGGGTGAGGCGGAGCGCAGGATAATGTACCTGTACTGGTGAGTGAGGGGGAGGGTAGAATAATGTATCTGTATAGTTGAGTGAGGTGGAGGACAGGATAATGTACCTGTACAGGTGAGTGACAGAGAGGGCAGGATAACGCACCTGTACAGGTGAGTGAGGGGGAGGGCAGGATAATGTACCAGTACAGGTGAGTGAGGGGTAGGACAGGATAATGTACCTGTACAGGTGAGTGAGGGGGAGGGCAGGATAATAGACCTGTCCAGGTGAGTGAGGGGAAGGGCAGGATAATGTACCAGTACAGGTGAATGAGGGGGAGGGCAGGATAATGTACCTGTACAGGTGAGTGAGGGGGAGGGCAGGATAATAGACCTGCACAGGAGAATGAGGGGAAGCGCGGGATAATGTACCTGTACAGGTGCGTGAGGGAGAGGGAAGGATAATGTACCTGTACAGGCGTGTGAGCGGGTGGGCAGGATAATGTACCTGTACAGGTGTGTGAGGTGGAGGGCAGGAGAATGTAACTGTACAGGAGAGTGAGAGGGATGGCAGGATAATGTATCTGTACAGGTGAGTGAGGGGGCGGGCAGGATAATGAATGTGTACAGGTGAGTGAGTGGGAGGGCAGGATAATGTACCTGTACTGGTGAGTAAGGGGGAGGTCAGGATAATGTACCTGTACAGGTGAGTGAGTGGAGGGCAGGATAATGTACCTGCACTGGTGAGTGAGGGGGAGGGCAGGAAAATGTACCTGTACAGGTGAGTGAGGTGTAGGGCAGGATAATGTACCTGTACAGGTGAGTGAGCGGGAGGGCAGAATAATGTACCTGTACAGGAGTGTGACGGGTGGGACAGGATATTGTACATGTACAGATCAGTGAGAGGAAGGGCAGGATAATGTACATATCCGGCGGTGTGAGGGGGAGGGCAGGATTATGTACCTGTACAGGAGAGTGAGGGGGAGGGGAGAGCAGGATAACGTAGCTGTACAGGTGTGTGAGGGGGTGGGCAGGATAATGTACCTGTACAGGTGAGCGAGGGTGAGAGCAGGATAATGTACATGTACAGGTGTTTGAGGTGGAGGGCAGGATCATGTACCTGTACAGGTGTGTGAGGGGGAGGGCAGGATAATGTACTGTGCAGGTGTGTGAGGTGCAGGGCAGGATAATGCACCTGTACAGGTGAGTGAGGGGTAGGGCAGGATAATGTACCTGTACAGGTGAGTGAGGGGGTGGGCAGGATAATGTACCTGTACAGGTGAGTGATGGGGGGGGCAGGATAATGTACCTGTACAGGTGTATGAGGGGGAGGGCAGGATAATGTACTGTACAGGTGTTTGAGGTGGAGGGCAGGATAATGTACCTGTACATGTGAGTGAGCAGGAGGGCAGGATAATGTAACTGTACATGTGAGTGAGGGGGAGGGCAGGATAATGTACCTGTACAGGTGAGTGAGGGGGAGCGCAGGATAATGTACCTGTACAGGTGGGTGAGGCGGAGGACAGGATAATGTATCTGTACAGGTGAGTGAGGGGGAGGGCAGGATAATGTACCTGTACTGGTGAGTGATGGGGAGGGTAGAATAATGTATCTGTATATGTGAGTGAGGTGGAGGGCAGGATAATGTACCTGTACAGGTGAGTGACAGAGAGGGCAGGATAACGCACCTGTACAGGTGAGTGAGGGGGTGGGCAGGATAATGTACCAGTACAGGTGAGTGAGGGGGAGGGCCGGATAATGTACCTGTACAGGTGAATGAGGGGGAGGGCAGGATAATAGACCTGTTCAGGTGAGTGAGGGGAAGGGCAGGATAATGTACCAGTACAGGTGAGTGAGGGGGGAGGGCAGGATAATGTACCTGTACAGGTGAGTGAGGGGGAGGGCAGGATAATAGACCTGCACAGGAGAATGAGGGGAAGGGCGGGATAATGTACCTGTACAGGTGTGTGAGGTGGAGGGCAGGATAATGTACCTGTACAGGAGAGTGAGTGGGATGGCAGGATAATGTATCTGTACAGGTGTGTGAGGGGGAGGGCAGGAAAATGTACCTGTACAGGTGAGTGAGAGGGATGGTAGGATAATGTATCTGTACAGGAGTGTGAGGGGGGGGGGACAGGATAATGTATGTATACAGGTGAGTGAGAGGGAGGGCAGGGTAATGTAACTCTAGAGGTTTGTGAGGGGGCGGGAAGATAATGTACCTTTACAGGTGATTGAGGGGGAGGGCAGGAAAATGTAACTCTAGAGGTTTGTGAGGGGGCGGGCAGGATAATGTACCTGTACAAGTGTGTGAGCAGCAGGGCCGGATAATGTACCTGTACAGGTGAGTGAGGGCGAGCGCACGATAATATACCTGTACAGGTGAGTGAGGGGGAGGGCAGGATAATGTACCTGTACAGGTGTGTGAGCAGGAGGGCAGGATAATGTACCTGTACAGGTGAGTGAGGGTGAGGGCACGATAATATACCTGTACAGGTGAGCTGATGGGCGGGGCTGGATAATGTACCTGTACAGGTGAGTGAGCGAGAGGGCAGGATAATGGACCTGTACAGGTCTTTGAGGGGGAGGGTGGGATAATGTACCTGTACAGGTGAGTGAGGGGGAGGGGGAGAGCAGGATAATGTACCTGCACAGATGTGTGAGGGGGAGGGCAGGATAATGTACTGTACAGGTGAGTGAGCAGGAGGGCAGGATAATGTACCTGTACAGGTGACGGCAGGGGAAGGCAGGATAATGCACCTGTACAGGTGGGTGAGGTAGAGGGCAGGATAATGTACCTGTACAGGTGAGTGAGAGGGCGGGCAGGATAATGTACCTGTACAGGTGTGTGAGGGGGAAGGAAGGATAATGTTTCTGTACAGGTGAGTGCGGGGGAGGGCAGGATAATACACCTGTACAGTTGGGTGAGGGGGAGAGCAGGATAATCTACCTGTACTGGTGTGTGAGGGGGAGGGCTGGATAATGTACCTGTACAGGAGTGTGAGGGGTGGGACAGGATAATGTACATGTACAGGTCAGTGATAGGAAGGGCAGGATAATGTACCTGTACGGCGGTGTGAGGGGGAGGGCAGGATTATGTACCTGAACAGGTGAGTGAGGGGGAGGGGAGAGCAGGATAATGCAGCTGTACAGGTGTGTGAGGGGGAGGGCAGGATAATGTACTGTACAGGTGTGTGAGGGGGAGTGCAGGATAATGTACCTGTACAGGTGAGTGACGGGTAGGGCAGGATAATGTACCTGTACAGGTGAGTGAGGGGGAGGGCAGGATAATGTACCTGTGCAGGTGAGTGAGGGGGAGGGCATATAATGTACCTGTACAGGTGAGTGAGGGGGAGGGCAGGATAATGTACCTGTACAGCTGAGTGAGCGGAGGGCAGGATAATGTACCTGGACAGGTGATGAGTTGAGGGCAGGATAATGTACCTGTACAGATGATTGAGCGGGAGGGCAGGATAAAATAACCTGTACAGGTGAGTGAGGGGGAGGGCAGGATAATGTATCTGCTATGGTGAGTGATGGGGAGGGCTGGATAATGTAGCTGTACAGGTGAGTGAGGGGGAGGGCAGGATAATGTACCTGTACAGGTGAGTGAGGGGAAGGGCAGGATAATGAACCTGTACAGGTGAGTGAGGGGGAGGGCAGGATAATGAATGTGTACAGGTGAGCGAGGGGGAGCGCAGGATAATATACCTGTACAGGTGAGTGAGCGGAGGGCAGGATAATGTAACTGTACAGCTGAGTGAGGGGGAGGGCAGGATAATGTACCTGTACAGGTGAGTGAGGGGGAGGGCAGGATAATGTACCTGTACATGTGAGTGAGCGGGAGGGCATAACAATGTATCTGTACAGGTGAGTGAGGGGGAGGGCAGGATAATGTACCTGTACAGGTGAGTGAGGGGGAGGGCAGGATAATGTACCTGTACAGGTGAGTGATGGGGAGGGCAGGATAATGTATCTGTACAGGTGAGTGAGGGCGAGGGCAGGATAATGTACCTGTACAGGTGTGTGAGGGAGAGGGCAGGATAATGTACCTGTACAGGTGAGAGAGGGGGAGGGCAGGATAATGTATCTGTATAGGTGAGTGAGGCGAGGGCAGGATAATGTACCTGTACAGGTGTGTGTGGGGGAGGGCAGGATAATGTACCTGTACAGGTGAGTGAGGGGGAGGGCAGGATAATGAATCTGTACAGGTGAGTGAGGGTGAGGGCAGGATAATGTACCCGTACAGTTGTGTGAGGAGGAGGGCAGGATAATGTACCTCTACAGGTGAGTGAGGGGAGGGCAGGATAGTGTACCTGTACTGGTGAGTGAGGGGGAGGGCAGGATAATGTACCTGTACAGGTGAGTGTGGGGGAGGGCAGGATTATGTACATGTACAGGAGTGTGAGGGGGGGACAGGATAATGTATGTATACAGGTGAGTGAGAGGGAGGGCATGATAATGTACCTGTGCAGGAAAGTGACAGAGAGGGCAGGATAACGCACCTGTACAGTTGAGTGAGGGGGAGGGCAGGATAATGTACCAGTACAGGTGAGTGAGGGGGAGGGCAGGATAATGTACCTGTACAGTTGAGTGAGGGGTAGGGCAGGATAATAGACCTGTACAGGTGAGTGAGGGGAAGGGCAGGATAATGTACCAGTACAGGTGAGTGAGGGGGAGGGCAGGATAATGTACCTGTACAGGTGAGTGAGGGGGAGGGCAGGACAATAGACCTGCACAGGAGAATGAGGGGAAGGGCGGGATAATGTACCAGTACAGGTGTGTGAGGGGGAGGGAAGGATAATGTACCTGTACAGCCGTGTGAGCGGGTGGGCAGGATAATGTACCTGTACAGGTGTGTGAGGTGGAGGGCAGGATAATGTACCTGTACAGGTGAGTGAGAGGGATGGCAGCATAATGTATCTGTACAGGTTTGTGAGTGGGAGGGAAGGATAATGTACTTGTACAGGTGTGTGAGGTGGAGGGCAGGATAATGTACATGTACAGGTGTGTGAGGGGGAGGGCAGGTTAATGTACCTGTACAGGTGAGTGTGGGGGAGGGCAGGATTATGTACCTGTACAGGAGTGTGAGGGGGGGGACAGGATAATGTATGTATACAGGTGAGTGAGAGGGAGGGCAGGATAATGTAACTCGAGAGGTTTGTGAGGGGGCGGGCAGGATAATGTACCTTTGCAGGTGATTGTGGGGGAGGGCAGGATAATGTAACTCTAGAGGTTTGTGAGGGGGCGGGTAGGATAATGTACCTGTACAAGTGTGTGAGCAGCAGGGCTGGATAATGTACCTGTAAAGGTGAGTGAGGGTGAGGGCATGATAATACACCTGTACAGGTGAGTGAGGGGGAGGGCAGGATAATGTACCTGTACAGGTGAGGGAGCGGGAGGGCAGGATAATGGACCTGTACAGGTCTGTGAGGGGGAGGGCGGGATAATGTACCTGTACAGATGAGTGAGGGGGAGGGGGAGAGCAGGATAATGTACCTGCACAGGTGTGTGAGGGGGAGGGCAGGATAATGTACTGTACAGGTGAGTGAGCAGGAGGGCCGGATAATGTACCTGTACAGGTGAGGGCAGGGGAAGGCAGGATAATGTACCTGTACAGGTGGGTGAGGTAGAGGGCAGGATAATGTACCTGTACAGGTGATTGAGAGGGAGGGCAGGATAATGTACATGTACAAGTGTGTGAGGTGGATGGCAGGATAATGTAACTGTACAGGTGAGTGAGCACGAGGGCAGGATAATGTACCTGTCGATGTGTTTGAGGGGGAGGGAAGGATAATGTACCTGTACAGGTGTGTGAGGGGGAGGGCAGGATAATGTATCTGTACAGGTGAGTGAGGGCGAGGGCAGGATAATGTACGTGTACAGGTGAGTGAGGGGGAGGGCGGGATAATGTACCTGTACAGGTGAGTGAGCGGGAGGGCAGGATAATGGACCTGTACAGGTGTGTGAGCGGGAGGGTGGGATAATGTACCTATACAGGTGAGTGAGGGGGAGGGGGAGAGCAGGATAATGTACCTGCACAGTTGTGTGAGGGGGAGGGCAGGATAATGTACTGTACAGGTGAGTGAGCAGGAGGGCCGGATAATGTACCTGTACAGGTGAGGGCAGGGGAAGGCAGGATAATGTACCTGTACAGGTGGGTGAGGTAGAGGGCAGGATAATGTACCTGTACAGGTGAGTGAGAGGGAGGGCAGGATAATGTACATGTACAAGTGTGTGAGGTGGAGGGCAGGATAAAGTAACTGTACAGGTGAGTGAGCACGAGGGCAGGATAATGTACCTGTCGATGTGTTTGAGGGGGAGGGAAGGATAATGTACCTGTACAGGTGTGTGAGGGGGAGGGCAGGATAATGTATCTGTACAGGTGAGTGAGGGGGAGGGCAGGATAATGTACCTGTACAGGTGTGTGAGGGCGAGGGCAGGATAATGTACTGTACAGGTGTGTGAGGTGGAGGGCAGGATAATGTACGTCTACAGGTGTGTGAGGGGGAGGGTGGATAATGTACCTGTACAGGTGTGTGAGTGGGAGTGCAGGAAAATGTACCTGTACAGGTGAGTGAGGTGGAGGGCAGGATAATGTACCTGTACAGGTGAGTGAGCGGGAGGGCAGGATAATGTACCTGTACAGGTGAGTGAGGTGGAGGGCAGGATAATGTACCTGTACAGGTGAGTGAGCGGGAGGGCAGGATAATGTACCTGTACTGGTGAGTGAGGGGAAGGGCAGGATAATGTATCTGTACAGGTGAGTGAGGGGGAGGGCAGGATAATGTACCTGTCCATGTGAGTGAGGGGGAGGGCAGGATAATGTACCTGTACAGGTGTGTGAGGGGGAGGGCAGGATAATGAACCTGTACAGGTGAGTGAGGGGGCGGGCAGGATAATGAATGTGTACAGGTGAGTGAGGGGGAGGGCAGGATAATGTACCTGTACTGGTGAGTAAGGGGGAGGGCAGGATAATGTACCTGTACAGGCGAGTGAGTGGAGGGCAGGATAATGTACCTGCACTGGTGAGTGAGGGGGAGGGCAGAATAATGTACCTGTACAGGAGTGTGACGGGTGGGACAGGATATTGTACATGTACAGGTCAGTGAGAGGAAGGGCAGGATAATGTACATATCCGGTGGTGTGAGGGGGTGGGCAGGATTATGTACCTGTGCAGGAGAGTGAGGGGGAGGGGACAGCAGGATAACGTAGCTGTACAGGTGTGTGAGGGGGAGGGCAGGATAATGTACCTGTACAGGTGAGCGAGGGTGAGAGCAGGATAATGTACCTGTACAGGTGTTTGAGGTGGAGGGCAGGATCATGTACCTGTACAGGTGTGTGAGGGGGAGGGCAGGAAAATGTACTGTACAGGTGTGTGAGGTGCAGGGCAGGATAATGTACCTGTACAGGTGAGTGAGGGGGTGGGCAGGATAATGTACCTGTACAGGTGAGTGATGGGGAGGGCAGGATAATGTACCTGTACAGGTGTGTGAGGAGGAGGGCAGGATAATGTACTGTACAGGTGTTTGAGGTGGAGGGCAGGATAATGTACCTGTACAGGTGAGTGACAGAGAGGGCAGGATAACGCACCTGTACAGGTAAGTGAGGGGGAGGGCAGGATAATGTACCAGTACAGGTGAATGAGGGGGAGGGCAGGATAATGTACCTGCACAGGTGAGTGAGGGGGAGGGCAGGATAATAGACCTGTCCAAGTGAGTGAGGGGAAGGGCAGGATAATGTACCAGTACAGGTGAGTGAGGGGGAGGGCAGGATAATGTACCTGTACAGGTGAGTGAGGGGGAGGGCAGGATAATAGACCTGCACAGGAGAATGAGGGGAAGGGCGGGATAATGTACCTGTACAGGTGTGTGAGGGGGAGGGAAGGATAATGTACCTGTACAGGCGTGTGAGCGGGTGGGCAGGATAATGTACCTGTACAGGTGTGTGAGGTGGAGGGCAGGATAATGTACCTGTACAGGAGAGTGAGAGGGATGGCAGGATAATGTATCTGTACAGGTGTGTGAGGGGGAGGGCAGGATAATGTACCTGTACAGGTGAGTGAGAGGGATGGCAGGATAATGTATCTATACAGGTGAGTGAGAGGGAGGGCAGGATAATTTACCTGTACCTGTGTGTGAGGTGGAGGGCAGGATAATGTACATGTACAGGTGTGTGAGGGGGAAGGCAGGATAATGTACCTGTACAGGTGAGTGTGGGGGAGGGCAGGATTATGTACCTGTACAGGAGTGTGAGGGGGGGACAGGATAATGTATGTATACAGGTGAGTGAGAGGGAGGGCAGGATAATGTAACTCTAGAGGTTTGTGAGGGGGCGGGCAGGATAATGTACCTTTACAGGTGATTGAGGGGGAGGGCAGGAAAATGTAACTCTAGAGGTTTGTGAGGGGGCGGGCAGGATAATGTACTGTACAGGTGAGTGAGCAGGAGGGCAGGATAGTGTACCTGTACAGGTGAGGGCAGGGGAAGGCAGGATAATGTACCTGTTCAGGTGGGTGAGGTAGAGGGCAGGATAATGTACCTGTACAGGTGAATGAGAGGGAGGGCAGGATAATGTACCTGTACAGGTGTGTGAGGGTGAAGGCAGGATAATGTTTCTGTACAGCTGAGTGCGGGGGTGGGCAGGATAATGTACCTGTAAAGTTGAGTGAGGGGGAGAGCAGGATAATCTACCTGTACAGGTGTGTGAGGGGGAGGGCAGGATAATGTACCTGTACAGGAGTGTGAGGGGTGGGACAGGATAATGTACATGTACAGGTCAGTGAGAGGAAGGGCAGGATAAATTACCTGTACGGCGGTGTGAGGGGGAGGGCAGGATTATGTACCTGAACCGGTGAGTGAAGGGGAGGGGAGAGCAGGATAACGTAGCTGTACAGGTGTGTGAGGGTGAGGGCAGGATAATGTACTGTACAGGTGTGTGAGGGGGAGGGCAGGATAATGTACCTGTACAGGTGTGTGAGGGGGAGGGCAGGATAATGTACCTGTACAGGTGAGTGAGGGGTAGGGCAGGATAATGTACCTGTACAGGTGAGTGAGGGGGAGGGCAGGATAATGTTCCTGTACAGGTGAGTGAGGGGGAGGGCATATAATGTACCTGTACAGGTGAGTGAGGGGGAGGGCAGGATAATGTACCTGTACAGGTGAGTGAGCGGAGGGCAGGATAATGTACCTGGACAGGTGATGAGTTGAGGGCAGGATAATGTACCTGTACAGGTGAGTGAGGGGGAGGGCAGGATAATGTATCTGCACAGGTGAGTGATGGGGAGGGCAGGATAATGTAGCTGTACAGGTGAGTGAGCAGGAGGGCCGGATAATGTACCTGTACAGGTGAGGGCAGGGGAAGGCAGGATAATGTACCTGTACAGGTGGGTGAGGTAGAGGGCAGGATAATGTACCTGTACAGGTGAGTGAGAGGGAGGGCAGGATAATGTACATGTACAAGTGTGTGAGGTGGAGGGCAGGATAAAGTAACTGTACAGGTGAGTGAGCACGAGGGCAGGATAATGTACCTGTCGATTTGTTTGAGGGGGAGGGAAGGATAATGTACCTGTACAGGTGTGTGAGGGGGAGGGCAGGATAATGAATCTGTACAGGTGAGTGAGGGGGAGGGCAGGATAATGTACCTGTACAGGTGTGTGAGGGCGAGGGCAGGATAATGTACTGTACAGGTGTGTGAGGTGGAGGGCAGGATAATGTACGTCTACAGGTGTGTGAGGGGGAGGGTGGATAATGAACCTGTACAGGTGTGTGAGTGGGAGGGCAGTAAAATGTACCTGTACAGGTGAGTGAGGTGGAGGGCAGGATAATGTACCTGTACAGGTGAGTGAGCGGGAGGGCAGGATAATGTACCTGTACTGGTGAGTGAGGTGGAGGGCAGGATAATGTACCTGTACAGGTGAGTGAGCGGGAGGGCAGGATAATGTACCTGTACTGGTGAGTGAGGGGAAGGGCAGGATAATGTATCTGTACAGGTGAGTGAGGGGGAGGGCAGGATAATGTACCTGTCCATGTGAGTGAGGGGGAGGGCAGGATAATGTACCTGTACAGGAGTGTGAGGGGGAGGGCAGGATAATGAACCTGTACAGGTGAGTGAGGGGGCGGGCAGGATAATGAATGTGTACAGGTGAGTGAGGGGGAGGGCAGGATAATGTACCTGTACTGGTGAGTAAGGGGGAGGGCAGGATAATGTACCTGTACAGGCGAGTGAGTGGAGGGCAGGATAATGTACCTGCACTGGTGAGTGAGGGGGAGGGCAGAATAATGTACCTGTACAGGAGTGTGACGGGTGGGACAGGATATTGTACGTGCACAGGTCAGTGAGAGGAAGGGCAGGATAATGTACATATCCGGTGGTGTGAGGGGGTGGGCAGGATTATGTACCTGTACAGGAGAGTGAGGGGGAGGGGACAGCAGGATAACGTAGCTGTACAGGTGTGTGAGGGGGAGGGCAGGATAATGTACCTGTACAGGTGAGCGAGGGTGAGAGCAGGATAATGTACCTGTACAGGTGTTTGAGGTGGAGGGCAGGATCATGTACCTGAACAGGTGTGTGAGGGGGAGGGCAGGAAAATGTACTGTACAGGTGTGTGAGGTGCAGGGCAGGATAATGTACCTGTACAGGTGAGTGAGGGGGTGGGCAGGATAATGTACCTGTACAGGTGAGTGATGGGGAGGGCAGGATAATGTACCTGTACAGGTGTGTGAGGAGGAGGGCAGGATAATGTACTGTACAGGTGTTTGAGGTGGAGGGCAGGATAATGTACCTGTACAGGTGAGTGACAGAGAGGGCAGGATAACGCACCTGTACAGGTAAGTGAGGGGGAGGGCAGGATAATGTACCAGTACAGGTGAATGAGGGGGAGGGCAGGATAATGTACCTGCACAGGTGAGTGAGGGGGAGGGAAGGATAATAGACCTGTCCAAGTGAGTGAGGGGAAGGGCAGGATAATGTACCAGTACAGGTGAGTGAGGGGGAGGGCAGGATAATGTACCTGTACAGGTTAGTGAGGGGGAGGGCAGGATAATAGACCTGCACAGGAGAATGAGGGGAAGGGCGGGATAATGTACCTGTACAGGTGTGTGAGGGGGAGGGAAGGATAATGTACCTGTACAGGCGTGTGAGCGGGTGGGCAGGATAATGTACCTGTACAGGTGTGTGAGGTGGAGGGCAGGATAATGTACCTGTACAGGAGAGTGAGAGGGATGGCAGGATAATGTATCTGTACAGGTGTGTGAGGGGGAGGGCAGGATAATGTACCTGTACAGGTGAGTGAGAGGGAGGGCAGGATAATTTACCTGTACATGTGTGTGAGGTGGAGGGCAGGATAATGTACATGTACAGGTGTGTGAGGGGGAAGGCAGGATAATGTACCTGTACAGGTGAGTGTGGGGGAGGGCAGGATTATGTACCTGTACAGGAGTGTGAGGGGGGGACAGGATAATGTATGTATACAGGTGAGTGAGAGGGAGGGCAGGATAATGTAACTCTAGAGGTTTGTGAGGGGGCGGGCAGGATAATGTACCTTTACAGGTGATTGAGGGGGAGGGCAGGAAAATGTAACTCTAGAGGTTTGTGAGGGGGCGGGCAGGATAATGTACTGTACAGGTGAGTGAGCAGGAGGGCAGGATAGTGTACCTGTACAGGTGCGGGCAGGGGAAGGCAGGATAATATACCTGTTCAGGTTGGTGAGGTAGAGGGCAGGATAATGTACCTGGACAGGTGAATGAGAGGTAGGGCAGGATAATGTACCTGTACAGGTGTGTGAGGGTGAAGGCAGGATAATGTTTCTGTACAGCTGAGTGCGGGGGTGGGCAGGATAATGTACCTGTAAAGTTGAGTGAGGGGGAGAGCAGGATAATCTACCTGTACAGGTGTGTGAGGGGGAGGGCAGGATAATGTACCTGTACAGGAGTGTGAGGGGTGGGACAGGATAATGTACATGTACAGGTCAGTGAGAGGAAGGGCAGGATAAATTACCTGTACGGCGGTGTGAGGGGGAGGGCAGGATTATGTACCTGAACCGGTGAGTGAAGGGGAGGGGAGAGCAGGATAACGTAGCTGTACAGGTGTGTGAGGGTGAGGGCAGGATAATGTACTGTACAGGTGTGTGAGGGGGAGGGCAGGATAATGTACCTGTACAGGTGTGTGAGGGGGAGGGCAGGATAATGTACCTGTACAGGTGAGTGAGGGGTAGGGCAGGATAATGTACCTGTACAGGTGAGTGAGGGGGAGGGCAGGATAATGTTCCTGTACAGGTGAGTGAGGGGGAGGGCATATAATGTAACTGTACAGGTGAGTGAGGGGGAGGGCAGGATAATGTACCTGTACAGGTGAGTGAGCGGAGGGCAGGATAATGTACCTGGACAGGTGATGAGTTGAGGGCAGGATAATGTACCTGTACAGGTGAGTGAGGGGGAGGGCAGGATAATGTATCTGCACAGGTGAGTGATGGGGAGGGCAGGATAATGTAGCTGTACAGGTGAGTGAGGGGGAGGGCCGGATAATGTACCTGTACAGGTGAGTGAGGGGAAGGGCAGGATAATGTGTCTGTACAGGTGAGTGAGGGGGAGGGCAGGATAATGTACCTGTACAGGTGTGTGAAGGGGAGGGAAGGTTAATGTACCTGTACAGGTGTGTGTGAGGGGGAGGGCAGGAAAATGAACCTGTACAGGTGAGTCAGGGGGAGGGCAGGATAATGAATGTGTACAGGTGAGTAAGGGGGAGGGCAGGATAATGTACCTGTACTGGTGAGTAATGGGGAGGGCAGGATAATGTACCTGTACAGGTGAGTGAGCGGAGGGCAGGATAATGTAACTGTACAGCTGAGTGAGGGGGAGGGCAGGATAATGTACCTGTACAGGTGAGTGAGGGGGAGGGCAGGATAATGTACGTGTACATGTGAGTGAGCGGGAGGGCAGAACAATGTATCTGTACAGGTGAGTGAGGGGGAGGGCAGGATAATGTACCTGTACAGGTGAGTGACGGGGAGGGCAGGATAATGTGTCTGTACAGGTGAGTGAGGGCGAGGGCAGGATAATGTACCTGTACAGGTGTGTGAGGGAGAGGGCACGATAATGTACCTGTACAGGTGAGTGAGGGGGAGGGCAGGATAATGTATCTGTATAGGTGAGTGAGGGCGAGGGCAGGATAATGTACCTGTACAGGTGTGTGAGGGGGAGGGCAGGATAATGTACCTGTACAGGTGAGTGAGGGGGTGGGCAGGATCATGAATCTGTACAGGTAAGTGAGGGTGAGGGCAGGATAATGTACCCGTACAGGTGTGTGAGGAGGAGGGCAGGATAATGTACCTGTACAGGTGAGTGAAGGGAGGGCTGGATAGTGTACCTGTACTGGTGACTGAGGGGGAGGGCAGGATAATGTACCTGTACAGGTGAGTGTGGGGGAGGGCAGGATTATGTACCTGTACAGGAGTGTGAGGGGGGGACAGGATAATGTATGTATACAGGTGAGTGAGAGGGAGGGCATGATAATGTACCTGTACAGTTAAGTGACAGAGAGGGCAGGATAACGCACCTGTACAGGTGAGTGAGGGGGCGGGCAGGATAATGAATGTGTACAGGTGAGTGAGGGGGAGGGCAGGATAATGTACCTGTACTGGTGAGTAAGGGGGAGGGCAGGATAATGTACCTGTACAGGCGAGTGAGTGGAGGGCAGGATAATGTACCTGCACTGGTGAGTGAGGGGGAGGGCAGAATAATGTACCTGTACAGGAGTGTGACGGGTGGGACAGGATATTGTACGTGTACAGGTCAGTGAGAGGAAGGGCAGGATAATGTACATATCCGGTGGTGTGAGGGGGTGGGCAGGATTATGTACCTGTACAGGAGAGTGAGGGGGAGGGGACAGCAGGATAACGTAGCTGTACAGGTGTGTGAGGGGGAGGGCAGGATAATGTACCTGTACAGGTGAGCGAGGGTGAGAGCAGGATCATGTACCTGTACAGGTGTGTGAGGGGGAGGGCAGGAAAATGTACTGTACAGGTGTGTGAGGTGCAGGGCAGGATAATGTACCTGTACAGGTGAGTGAGGGGGTGGGCAGGATAATGTACCTGTACAGGTGAGTGATGGGGAAGGCAGGATAATGTACCTGTACAGGTGTGTGAGGAGGAGGGCAGGATAATGTACTGTACAGGTGTTTGAGGTGGAGGGCAGGATAATGTACCTGTACAGGTGAGTGACAGAGAGGGCAGGATAACGCACCTGTACAGGTAAGTGAGGGGGAGGGCAGGATAATGTACCAGTACAGGTGAATGAGGGGGAGGGCAGGATAATGTACCTGCACAGGTGAGTGAGGGGGAGGGCAGGATAATAGACCTGTCCAAGTGAGTGAGGGGAAGGGCAGGATAATGTACCAGTACAGGTGAGTGAGGGGGAGGGCAGGATAATGTACCTGTACAGGTGAGTGAGGGGGAGGGCAGGATAATAGACCTGCACAGGAGAATGAGGGGAAGGGCGGGATAATGTACCTGTACAGGTGTGTGAGGGGGAGGGAAGGATAATGTACCTGTACAGGCGTGTGAGCGGGTGGGCAGGATAATGTACCTGTACAGGTGTGTGAGGTGGAGGGCAGGATAATGTACCTGTACAGGAGAGTGAGAGGGATGGCAGGATAATGTATCTGTACAGGTGTGTGAGGGGGAGGGCAGGATAATGTACCTGTACAGGTGAGTGAGAGGGATGGCAGGATAATGTATCTATACAGGTGAGTGAGAGTGAGGGCAGGATAATGTACCTGTACATGTGTGTGAGGTGGAGGGCAGGATAATGTACATGTACAGGTGTGTGAGGGGGAAGGCAGGATAATGTACCTGTACAGGTGAGTGTGGGGGAGGGCAGGATTATGTACCTGTACAGGAGTGTGAGGGGGGGGACAGGATAATGTATGTATACAGGTGAGTGAGAGGGAGGGCAGGATAATGTAACTCTAGAGGTTTGTGAGGGGGGCGGGCAGGATAATGTACCTTTACAGGTGATTGAGGGGGAGGGCAGGAAAATGTAACTCTAGAGGTTTGTGAGGGGGCGGGCAGGATAATGTACTGTACAGGTGAGTGAGCAGGAGGGCAGGATAGTGTACCTGTACAGGTGAGGGCAGGGGAAGGCAGGATAATGTACCTGTTCAGGTGGGTGAGGTAGAGGGCAGGATAATGTACCTGTACAGGTGAATGAGAGGGAGGGCAGGATAATGTACCTGTACAGGTGTGTGAGGGTGAAGGCAGGATAATGTTTCTGTACAGCTGAGTGCGGGAGTGGGCAGGATAATGTACCTGTAAAGTTGAGTGAGGGGGAGAGCAGGATAATCTACCTGTACAGGTGTGTGAGGGGGAGGGCAGGATAATGTACCTGTACAGGAGTGTGAGGGGTGGGACAGGATAATGTACATGTACAGGTCAGTGAGAGGAAGGGCAGGATAAATTACCTGTACGGCGGTGTGAGGGGGAGGGCAGGATTATGTACCTGAACCGGTGAGTGAAGAGGAGGGGAGAGCAGGATAACGTAGCTGTACAGGTGTGTGAGGGGGAGGGCAGGATAATGTACTGTACAGGTGTGTGAGGGGGAGGGCAGGATAATGTACCTGTACAGGTGTGTGAGGGGGAGGGCAGGATAATGTACCTGTACAGGTGAGTGAGGGGTAGGGCAGGATAATGTAACTGTACAGGTGAGTGAGGGGGAGGGCAGGATAATGTTCCTGTACAGGTGAGTGAGGGGGAGGGCATATAATGTACCTGTACAGGTGAGTGAGGGGGAGGGCAGGATAATGTACCTGTACAGGTGAGTGAGCGGAGGGCAGGATAATGTACCTGGACAGGTGATGAGTTGAGGGCAGGATAATGTACCTGTACAGGTGAGTGAGGGGGAGGGCAGGATAAAGTATCTGCACAGGTGAGTGATGGGGAGGGCAGGATAATGTAGCTGTACAGGTGAGTGAGGGAGAGGGCAGGATAATGTACCTGTACAGGTGAGTGAGGGGAAGGGCAGGATAATGTGTCTGTACAGGTGAGTGAGGGGGAGGGCAGGATAATGTACCTGTACAGGTGTGTGAAGGGGAGGGCAGGTTAATGTACCTGTACAGGTGTGTGTAAGGGGGAGGGCAGGATAATGAACCTGTACAGGTGAGTCAGGGGGAGGGCAGGATAATGAATGTGTACAGGTGAGTAAGGGGGAGGGCAGGATAATGTACCTGTACAGGTGAGTAATGGGGAGGGCAGGATAATGTACCTGTACAGGTGAGTGAGCGGAGGGCAGGATAATGTAACTGTACAGCTGAGTGAGGGGGAGGGCAGGATAATGTACCTGTACAGGTGAGTGAGGGGGAGGGCAGGATAATGTACCTGTACATGTGAGTGAGCGGGAGGGCAGAACAATGTATCTGTACAGGTGAGTGAGGGGGAGGGCAGGATAATGTACCTGTACAGGTGAGTGACGGGGAGGGCAGGATAATGTGTCTGTACAGGTGAGTGAGGGCGAGGGCAGGATAATGTACCTGTACAGGTGTGTGAGGGAGAGGGCACGATAATGTACCTGTACAGGTGAGTGAGGGGGAGGGCAGGATAATGTATCTGTATAGGTGAGTGAGGGCGAGGGCAGGATAATGTACCTGTACAGGTGTGTGAGGGGGAGGGCAGGATAATGTACCTGTACAGGTGAGTGAGGGGGAGGGCAGGATAATGAATCTGTACAGGTGAGTGAGGGTGAGGGCAGGATAATGTACCCGTACAGGTGTGTGAGGAGGAGGGCAGGATAATGTACCTGTACAGGTGAGTGAGGGGAGGGCTGGATAGTGTACCTGTACTGGTGACTGAGGGGGAGGGCAGGATAATGTACCTGTACAGGTGAGTGTGGGGGAGGGCAGGATTATGTACCTGTACAGGAGTGTGAGGGGGGGACAGGATAATGTATGTATACAGGTGAGTGAGAGGGAGGGCATGATAATGTACCTGTGCAGGTAAGTGACAGAGAGGGCAGGATAACGCACCTGTACAGGTGAGTGAGGGGGAGGGCAGGATAATGTACCAGTACAGGTGAGTGAGGGGGAGGGCAGGATAATGTACCTGTACAGGTAAGTGAGGGGGAGGGCAGGATAATAGACCTGTACAGGTGAGTGAGGGGAAGGGCAGGATAATGTACCAGTACAGGTGAGTGAGGGAGAGGGCAGGATAATGTACCTGTACAGGTGAGTGAGGGGGAGGGCAGGATAATAGACCTGCACAGGAGAATGAGGGGACGGGCAGGATAATGTACCTGTACAGGTGTGTGAGGGGGAGGGAAGGATAATGTACCTGTACAGGCGTGTGAGCGGGTGGGCAGGATAATGTACCTCTACAGGTGTGTAAGGTGGAGGGCAGGATAATGTACCTGTACAGGTGAGTGAGAGGGATGGCAGGATAATGTATCTGTACAGGTGTGTGAGGGGGAGGGCAGGGTAATGTACTTGTACAGGTGTGTGAGGGGGAGGGCAGGATAATGTACCTGTACATGTGTGTGAGGTGGAGGGCAGGATAATGTACATGTACAGGTGTGTGAGGGGGAGGGCAGGTTAATGTACCTGTACAGGTGAGTGTGGGGGAGGGCAGGATTATGTACCTGTACAGAAGTGTGAGTGGGGGGACAGGATAATGTATGTATACAGGTGAGTGAGAGGGAGGGCAGGATAATGTAACTCTAGAGGTTTGTGAGGGGGCGGGCAGGATAATGTACCTGTACAAGTGTGTGAGCAGCAGGGCCGGAAAATGTACCTGTACAGGTGAGTGAGGGCGAGGGCACGATAATATACCTGTACAGATGAGTGACGGGGAGGGCAGGATAATATACCTGTACAGGTGTGTGAGCGGGAGGGCAGGATAATGGACCTGTACAGGTCTGTGAGGGGGAGGGCAGGATAATGTACCTGTACAGGTGTGTGTGGGGGAGGGCAGGATAATGTACCTGTACAGGTGTGTGAGGAGGAAGGCAGGATAATGTTTCTGTACAGGTGAGTGAGTGGGAGGGCAGGAAAATGGACCTGTACAGGTGAGTGAGGGGGAGGGCAGGATAATGTACCTGTACAGGTGAGTGAGGGGGAGGGCAGGATAATGTACCTGTACAGGTGAGGGAGAGGGAGGGCAGGATAATGTACCTCTACAGGAGAGTGAGAGGGAGGGCAGGATAATGTACCTGTACAGGTGTGTGAGGGGGAGGGCAGGATAATGTACCTGTACAGGTGTGTGAGGGGGAGGGCAGGAAAATGTACCTGTATAGGTGTGTGAGGGGGAGGGCAGGAAAATGTTCCTGTACAGGCGTGTGAGCGGGAGGGCAGGATAATGTACCTGTACAGGTGAGTGAGGGGGAGAGCAGGATAATTCACCTATACAGGTGTGTGAGGCGGAGGGCTGGATAATGTACCTGTACAGGTGAGTGAGGTGGAGGGCAGGATAATGTACCTGTATAGGTGTGTCAGGTGGAGGGCAGGATAATGTACCTGTATAGGTGAGTGAGGGGTCGGCAGGATAATGAACTTGTACCGTTGTGTGAGGTGGAGGGCTGGATAATGAACCTGTACAGGTGTGTGAGGGGGAGGGCAGGAAAATGTACCTGTAGATTTGAGTGAGGGGGTGGGCAGGATAATGTACCTGTACTGGTGAGTGAGGGCGAGGGCAGAATAATGTATCTGTGCAGGTGAGTGAGGTGGAGGGCAGGATAATGTACCTGTACTGGTGAGTGACAGAGAGGGCAGGATAACGTACCTGTACAGATGAGTGAGGGGGAGGGCAGGATAATGTACCAGTACAGGTGAGTGAGGGGGAGGGCAGGATAATGTACCTGTACAGGTGTGTGAGGGGGAGGGCAGGATAATAGACCTGTACAGGTGAGTGAGGGGAAGGGCAGGATAATGTACCAGTACAGGTGAGTGAGGGGGAGGGCAGGATAATGTACCTGAACAGGTGAGTGAGGGGGAGGGCAGGATAATAGACCTGCACAGGAGAATGAGGGGAAGGGCAGGATAATGTACCTGTACAGGTGTGTGAGGGGGAGGGCAGGATAATGTACCTGTACAGGTGTGTGAGGGGGAGGGCAGGTTAATGTACCTGTACAGGTGTGTGAGGGGGAGGGCAGAATAATGAACCTGTACAAGTGAGTGAGGGGGAGGGCAGAATAAAGAATGTGTACAGGTGAGTGAGGGGGAGGGCAGGATAATGTACCTGTACAGGTGAGTAAGGGGGAGAGCAGGATAATATACCTGTACAGGTGAGTGAGCGGAGGGCAGGATAATGTACCTGTACCGGTGAGTTTGGGGGAGGGCAAGATAATGTACCTGTACAGGTGAGTGAGGGGGAGGGCAGGATAATGTACCTGTACAGGTGAGTGAGGGGGAGGGCAGGATAATGTATCTGTACATGTGTGTGAGGTGGAGGGCAGGATAATGTACCTGTACTGGTCTGTGAGCAGGAGGGCAGGATAATGTACCTGTACAGGTGATTCAGGGGGTGGGCAGGATAATGTACCTGTACGGCTGTGTGAGGGGGAGTTCATGATAATGTACCTGTACAGGTGAGTGAGTGGGAGGGCAGGATAATGTACCTGTACAGGTGTGTGAGGTGGAGGGCAGGATAATGTTCCTCTACAGGTGTGTGAGGGGGAGGGCAGGATAATGTACCTGTACTGGTGAGTGAGGGGGCGGGCAGGATAATGTACCGGTGCAAGTGTGTGAGGGGGAGGGCAGGAAATTGTATCTGTACAGGTGAGTGAGGGGGAGGGCAGGATACTGTACCTGTACAGGTGAGTGAGGGGGAGGGCAGGATAATGTACCTGTACAGGTGTGTGAGGGGGAGGACAGGATAATGTACCTGTACAGGTGAGTAAGAGCGAGGGCAGGATAATGTACCTGTACAGGTGAGTGAGGGGGAGGGCAGGATAATGAAACTGTACAGGTGAGTGATGGGGAGGGCAGGATAATGAATGTGTACAGGTGAGTGAGGGGGAGGGCAGGATCATGTACCTGTACAGGTGTGTGAGGGGGAAGGCATGATAATGTTTCTGTGCAGGTGAGTGAGGGGGAGGGCCGGATAATGTACCTGTACAGGTGAGTGAGGGGGAGAGCAGGATAATGTACCTGTACAGGTGAGTGAGGGGGACAGCAGGATAATGTACCTGTAAAGGTGTGTGAGGTGGAGGGCTGGATAATGTACCTGTACAGGTGAGTGAGGGGAGGGCAGGATAATGTACCTGTACAGGTGTGTGAGGTGGAGTGCAGGATAATGTACCTGTACAGGTGTGTGTGTTTCGGATGGCAGGATAATGTACCTCTAGAGGTGTGAGGGGGAAGGCAGGATAAGGTTTCTGTACAGGTGAGTGAGTGGGAGGGCAGGATAATGTACCTGTACAGGTGAGTAGGGGGAGGGCAGGATAATGTACCTGTACAGGAGTGTGATGGGGGGGGGGGGACAGGATAATGTACGTGTACAGGTGAGTGAGAGGGAGGCCAGGATAATGTACCTGTACAGGTGAGTGAAGGGGAGGGCAGGATAATGTACCTGTACAGGTGTGTGATGGGGACGGGAGGATAATATACCTGTAAAGGTAAGTGAGGGGGAGTGCAGGATAATGTACCTGTACTGGTGTGTGAGCTGGAGGGCAGGATAATGTACCTGTACAGGCATGTGAGCGGGAGGGCAGGAAAATGTACCTGTACAGGTGAGCGAGGGGGAGAGCAGGATAATGTACCTGTACAGGTGAGTAAGTGGGAGGGCAGGATAATGTACCTGTATAGGTCAGTGAGGGGTGGGCAGGATAATGTACTTGTACAGTTGTGTGAGGTGGAGGGCATGATAATGTACCTGTACAGGTGACTGAGCAGGAGGGCAGGATAATGTACCTGTACAGGTGTGTGATGTGGAGGGCAGGATAATGTACCTGTACAGGTGAGTGAGGGGGAGGGCAGGATAATGTACCGGTGCAAGTGTGTGAGGGGGAGGGCAGGAAATTGGATCTGTACAGGCGTGTGAGGGGGAGTGCAGGATAATGTACCTGTACAGGTGTGTGAGGGGGAGGGAAGGATAATGTACGTGTACAGGGGTGTGAGCGGGTGGGCAGGATAATGTACCTCTACAGGTGTGTAAGGTGGAGGGCGGGATAATGTACCTGTACAGGTGAGTGAGAGGGATGGCAGGATAATGTATCTGTACAGGTGTGTGAGGGGGAGGGCAGGATAATGTACTTGTACAGGTGTGTGAGGGGGAGGGCAGGATAATGTACCTGTACATGTGTGTGAGGTGGAGGGCAGGATAATGTACATGTACAGGTGTGTGAGGGGGAGGGCAGGTTAATGTTCCTGTACAGGTGAGTGTGGGGGAGGGCAGGATTATGTACCTGTACCGGACTGTGAGTGGGGGGACAGGATAATGTATGTATACAGGTGAGTGAGAGGGAGGGCAGGATAATGTAACTCTAGAGGTTTGTGAGGGGGCGGGCAGGATAATGTACCTTTACAGGTGATTGAGGGGGAGGGCAGGATAATGTAACTCTAGAGGTTTGTGAGGGGGCGGGCAGGATAATGTACCTGTACAAGTGTGTGAGCAGCAGGGCCAGATAATGTACCTGTACAGGTGAGTGAGGGCGAGGGCACGATAATATACCTGTACAGATGAGTGACGGGGAGGGCAGGATAATATACCTGTACAGGTGTGTGAGCGGGAGGGCAGGATAATGGACCTGTACAGGTCTGTGAGGAGGAGGGCAGGATAATGTACCTGTACAGGTGTGTGTGGGGGAGGGCAGGATAATGTACCTGTACAGGTCTGTGAGGAGGAAGGCAGGATAATGTTTCTGTACAGGTGAGTGAGTGGGAGGGCAGGATAATGGACCTGTACAGGTGAGTGAGGGGGAGGGCAGGATAATGTACCTGTACAGGTGAGTGAGGGGGAGGGCAGGATAATGTACCTGTACAGGTGAGTGAGAGGGAGGGCAGGATAATGTACCTCTACAGGTGAGTGAGAGGGAGGGCAGGATAATGTACCTGTACAGGTGTGTGAGGGGGAGGGCAGGATAATGTACCCGTACAGGTGTGTGAAGGGGAGGGCAGGAAAATGTAACTGTATAGGTGTGTGAGGGGGAGGGCAGGAAAATGTTCCTGTACAGGCGTGTGAGCGGGAGGGCAGGATAATGTACCTGTACAGGTGAGTGAGGGGGAGAGCAGGATAATGTACCTATACAGGTGTGTGAGGAGGAGGTCAGGATAATGTACCTGTACAGGTGAGTGAGGGGGAGAGCAGGATAATGTACCTGTAAATGTGTGTGAGGTGGAGGGCTGGATAATGTACCTGTACAGGTGAGTGAGGGAATGGCAGGATAATGTACTTGTACAGGTGTGTAAGGTGGAGGGCAGGATAATGTACCTGTATAGGTGAGTGAGCGGTCGGCAGGATAATGAACTTGTACCGTTGTGTGAGGTGGAGGGCTGGATAATGTATCTGTACAGGTGTGTGAGGGGGAGGGCAGGATCATGTACCTGTACAGGTGTGTGAGGGGAAGGCATGATAATGTTTCTGTACATGTGAATGAGCGGGAGGGCTGGAAAATGTACCTGTACAGGTGAGTGAGGGGGAGGTCAGGATAATGTACCTGTACAGGTGAGTGAGGGGGAGAGCAGGATAATGTACCTGTAAATGTGTGTGAGGTGGAGGGCTGGATAATGTACCTGTACAGGTGAGTGAGGGAATGGCAGGATAATGTACTTGTACAGGTGTGTAAGGTGGAGGGCAGGATAATATTCCTGTACAGGTGAGTGAGCTGGAGGGCAGCGTAATGTACATGTACATGTGTGTGAGGTGGAGGGCAGGATATTGTACCTGTACAGGTGTGTGAGGGGGAGGGCAGGATAATGTACCTGTACAGGTGAGTGAGGGGGAGGGCAGGATAATGTACCTGTACAGGTGAGTGAGGGGGAGGGGGAGAGCAGGATAATGTACCTGTACAGTTGTGTGAGGGGGAGGGCAGGATAATGTACTGTACAGGTTGTGTGAGGTGGAGGGCAGGATAATGTACCTGTACAGGTGACTGAGCAGGAGGGCAGGATAATGTACCTGCAGATGTGTTTGAGGGGGAGGGCAGGATATTGTACCTGTTCAGGTGAGTGAGTTTGAGAGCAGGATAATGTACCTGTACAGGTGTGTGAGGTGGAGGGCTGGATAATGTACCTGTACAGCTGAGGGCAGGGGAGGGCAGGATAATGTACCTGTACAGTTGAGTGAGGGGGAGAGCAGGATAATCTACCTGTACAGGTCTGTGAGGGGGAGGGCAGGATAATGTACCTGTGCAGGAGTGTGCGGGGTGGGACAGGATAATGTACGTGTACAGGTCAGTGAGAGGAAGGGCAGGATAATGTACCTGTACGGCGGTGTGAGGGGGAGGGCAGGATTTTGTACCTGTACAGGTAAGTGAGGGGGAGGGGAGAGCAGGATAACGTAGCTGTACAGGTGTGTGAGAGGGAGGGCAGGATAATGTACTGTACAGGTGTGTGAGGTGGAGGGCAGGATAATGTACCTGTACAGGTGAGTGAGGGGTAGGGCAGGATAATGTACCTGTACAAGTGTGTGAGCAGCAGGGCCGGATAATGTATCTGTACAGGTGAGTGAGGGCGAGGGCACGATAATATACCTGTACAGGTGAGTGACGGGGAGGGCAGGATAATGTACCTGTACAGGTGAGTGAGGGGGAGAGCAGGATAATGTACCTGTACAGGTGAGTGAAGGGGAGGGCAGGATAATGTACCTGTACAGGTGTGTGAGGGGGAGGGCAGGATAATGTACTGTACAGGTGTTTGAGGTGGAGGGCAGGATAATGTGCCTGTACAGGTGAGTGAGCGGGAGGGCAGGATCATGTAACTGTACAGGTGAGTGAGGGGGAAGGCAGGATAATGTACCTGTACAGTTGAGTGAGGGGGAGCGCAGGATAATGTACCTGTACAGGTGGGTGAAGGGGAGGGCAGGATAATGTATCAGTACAGGTGAGTGAGGGGGAGGGCTGGATAATGTACCCGTACAGGTGTGTGAGGAGGAGGGCAGGATAATGTACCTGGACAGGTGAGTGAGGTGAGGGCAGGATAGTGTACCTGTACTGGTGACTGAGGGGGAGGGCAGGAAATTGTACCTGTACTGGTGAGTGAGGGGTAGGGCAGGATAATGTACCTGTACAGGTGAGTGATGGGGAGGGCAGGATAATGTACCTGTACAGGTGAGTGAGGGGGAGGGCAGGATAATGGACCTGTACAGGTGAGTGAGGGGTAGGGCAGGATAATCAACCTGTACAGGTGAGTGAGGGGGAGGGCAGGATAATGTACCTGTAGATTTGAGTGAGGGGGTGGGCAGGATAATGTACCTGTACTGGTGAGTGAGGGCGACGGCAGAATAATGCATCTGTGCAGGTGAGTGAGGTGGAGGGCAGGATAATGTACCTGTACTGGTGAGTGACAGAGAGGGCAGGATAACGTACCTGTACAGATGAGTGAGAGGGAGGGCAGGATAATGTACCAGTACAGGTGAGTGTGGGGGAGGGCAGGATAATGTACCTGTACAGGTGTGTGAGGGGGAGGGCAGGATAATAGACCTGTACAGGTGAGTGAGGGGAAGGGCAGGATAATTTACCAGTACAGGTGAGTGAGGGGGAGGGCAGGATAATGTACCTGAACAGGTGAGTGAGGGGGAGGGCAGGATAATAGACCTGCACAGGAGAATGAGGGGAAGGGCAGGATAATGTACCTGTACAGGTGTGTGAGTGGGAGGGCAGGATAATGTACCTGTACAGGTGTGTGAGGGGGAGGGCAGGTTAATGTAGCTGTACAGGTGTGTGAGTGGGAGGGCAGGATAATGAACCTGTACAAGTGAGTGAGGGGGAGGGCAGAATAAAGAATGTGTACAGGTGAGTGAGGGGGAGGGCAGGATAATGTACCTGTACAGGTGAGTAAGGGGGAGGGCAGGATAATATACCTGTACAGGTGAGTGAGCGGAGGGCAGGATAATGTACCTGTACCGGTGAGTGTGGGGGAGGGCAAGATAATGTCCCTGTACAGGTGAGTGAGGGGGAGGGCAGGATAATGTACCTGTACAGGTGAGTGAGGGGGAGGGCAGGATAATGTATCTGTACATGTGTGTGAGGTGGAGGGCAGGATAATGTACCTGTACTGGTCTGTGAGCAGGAGGGCAGGATAATGTACCTGTACAGGTGAGTGAGGGGGTGGGCAGGATAATGTACCTGTACGGCTGTGTGAGGGGGAGTTCATGATAATGTACCTGTACAGGTGAGTGAGTGGGAGGGCAGGATAATGTACCTGTACAGGTGTGTGAGGTGGAGGGCAGGATAATGTTCCTCTACAGGTGTGTGAGGGGGAGGGCAGGATAATGTACCTGTACTGGTGAGTGAGGGGGAGGGCAGGATAATGTACCGGTGCAAGTGTGTGAGGGGGAGGGCAGGAAATTGTATCTGTACAGGTGAGTGAGGGGGAGGGCAGGATACTGCACCTGTACAGGTGAGTGAGGGGGAGGGCAGGATAATGTACCTGTACAGGTGTGTGAGGGGGAGGACAGGATAATGTACCTGTACAGGTGAGTAAGGGCGAGGGCAGGATAATGTACCTGTACAGGTGAGTGAGGGGGAGGGCAGGATAATGAACCTGTACAGGTGAGTGATGGGGAGGGCAGGATAATGAATGTGTACAGGTGAGTGAGGGGGTGGGCAGGATCATGTACCTGTACAGGTGTGTGAGGGGGAAGGCATGATAATGTTTCTGTACAGGTGAGTGAGGGGGAGGGCAGGATAATGTACCTGTACAGGTGAGTGAGGGGGAGAGCAGGATTATGTACCTGTAAAGGTGTGTGAGGTGGAGTGCAGGATAATGTACCTGTACAGGTGTGTGTGTTTGGGATGGCAGGATAATGTACCTCTACAGGTGTGAGGGGGAAGGCACGATAAGGTTTCTGTACAGGTGAGTGAGTGGGAGGGCAGGATAATGTACCTGTACAGGTAAGTAGGGGGAGGGCAGGATAATGTACCTGTACAGGAGTGTGAGGGGGGGGGGGGGGGACAGGATAATGTACGTGCACAGGTGAGTGAGAGGGAGGGCAGGATAATGTACCTGTACAGGTGAGTGAAGGGGAGGGCAGGATAATGTACCTGTACAGGTGTGTGATGGGGACGGGAGGATAATATACCTGTAAATGTAAGTGAGGGGGAGTGCAGGATAATGTACCTGTACTGGTGTGTGAGCTGGAGGGCAGGATAATGTACCTGTACAGGCATGTGAGCGGGAGGGCAGGAAAATGTACCTGTACAGGTGAGTGAGGGGGAGCGCAGGATAATGTACCTGTACAGGTGTGTGAGGGGGAGGGCAGGTTAATGTACCTGTACAGGTGTGTGAGGGGGAGGGCAGGATAATGAACCTGTACAAGTGAGTGAGGGGGAGGGCAGAATAAAGAATGTGTACAGGTGAGTGAGGGGGAGGGCAGGATAATGTACCTGTACAGGTGAGTAAGGGGGAGGGCAGGATAATATACCTGTACAGGTGAGTGAGCGGAGGGCAGGATAATGTACCTGTACCGGTGAGTGTCGGGGAGGGCAAGATAATGTCCCTGTACAGGTGAGTGAGGGGGAGGGCAGGATAATGTACCTGTACAGGTGAGTGAGGGGGATGGTAGGATAAAGTATCTGTACATGTGTGTGAGGTGGAGGGCAGGATAATGTACCTGGACTGGTCTGTGAGCAGGAGGGCAGGATAATGTACCTGTACAGGTGAGTGAGGGGGTGGGCAGGATAATGTACCTGTACGGCTGTGTGAGGGGGAGTTCATGATAATGTACCTGTACAGGTGAGTGAGTGGGAGGGCAGGATAATGTACCTGTACAGGTGTGTGAGGTGGAGGGCAGGATAATGTTCCTCTACAGGTGTGTGAGGGGGAGGGCAGGATAATGTACCTGTACTGGTGAGTGAGGGGGAGGGCAGGATAATGTACCGGTGCAAGTGTGTGAGGGGGAGGGCAGGAAATTGTATCTGTACAGGTGAGTGAGGGGGTGGGCAGGATACTGTACCTGTACAGGTGAGTGAGGGGGAGGGCAGGATAATGTACCTGTACAGGTGTGTGAGGGGGAGGACAGGATAATGTACCTGTACAGGTGAGGAAGGGCGAGGGCAGGATAATGTACCTGTACAGGTGAGTGAGGGGGAGGGCAGGATAATGAACCTGTACAGGTGAGTGATGGGGAGGGCAGGATAATGAATGTGTACAGGTGAGTGAGGGGGTGGGCAGGATCATGTACCTGTACAGGTGTGTGAGGGGGAAGGCATGATAATGTTTCTGTACAGGTGAGTGAGGGGGAGGGCCGGATAATGTACCTGTACAGGTGAGTGAGGGGGAGGGCAGGATAATGTACCTGTACAGGTGAGTGAGGGGGAGAGCAGGATAATGTACCTGTAAAGGTGTGTGAGGTGGAGTGCAGGATAATGTACCTGTACAGGTGTGTGTGTTTGGGATGGCAGGATAATGTACCTCTACAGGTGTGAGGGGGAAGGCAGGATAAGGTTTCTGTACAAGTGAGTGAGTGGGAGGGCAGGATAATGTACCTGTACAGGTGAGTGAGGGGGAGGGCAGGATAATGTACCTGTACAGGAGTGTGAGGGGGGGGGGGGGGGGGACAGGATAATGTACGTGTACAGGTGAGTGAGAGTGAGGGCAGGATAATGTACCTGTACAGGTGAGTGAAGGGGAGGGCAGGATAATGTACCTGTACAGGTGTGTGATGGGGACGGGAGGATAATATACCTGTAAAGGTAAGTGAGGGGTAGTGCAGGATAATGTACCTGTACTGGTGTGTGAGCTGGAGGGCAGGATAATGTACCTGTACAGGCATGTGAGCGGGAGGGCAGGATAATGTACCTGTACATGTGAGTGAGGGGGAGGGCAGGATAATGTACCGGTACAAGTGTGTCAGGAGGAGGGCAGGATAATGTACCTGTATAGGTCAGTGAGGGGTGGGCAGGATAATGTACTTGTACAGTTGTGTGAGGTGGAGGGCATGATAATGTACCTGTACAGGTGAGTGAGGGGGAGGGCAGGATAATGTACCGGTGCAAGTGTGTGAGGGGGAGGGCTGGAAATTGGATCTGTACAGGCGTGTGAGGGGGAGTGCAGGATAATGTACCTGTACAGGTGTGTGAGGGGGAGGACAGGATAATGTACCTATACAGGTGAGAAAGGGCGAGGGCTGGATAATGTACCTGTACAGGTGTGTGAGAGCAAGGGAAGGTTAATGTACCTGTACTTATGAGTGAGGGCGAGGGAAGGATAATGTACCTGTACAGGTGAGTGAGGGGGAGGGCAGGATAATATACCTGTACAGGTGAGTGAGGGGGAGGGGGAGAGCAGGATAATGTACCTGTACAGTTGTGTGAGGGGGAGGGCAGGATAATGTACTGTACAGGTGTGTGAGGTGGAGGGCAGGATAATGTACCTGTACAGGTGACTGAGCAGGAGGGCAGGATAATGTACCTGCAGATGTGTTTGAGGGGGAGGGCAGGATATTGTACCTGTTCAGGTGAGTGAGTTTGAGAGCAGGATAATGTACCTGTACAGGTGTGTGAGGTGGAGGGCTGGATAATGTACCTGTACAGCTGAGGGCAGGGGAGGGCAGGATAATGTACCTGTACAGTTGAGTGAGGGGGAGAGCAGGATAATCTACCTGTACAGGTCTGTGAGGGGGAGGGCAGGATAATGTACCTGTGCAGGAGTGTGCGGGGTGGGACAGGATAATGTACGTGTACAGGTCAGTGAGAGGAAGGGCAGGATAATGTACCTGTACGGCGGTGTGAGGGGGAGGGCAGGATTATGTACCTGTACAGGTAAGTGAGGGGGAGGGGAGAGCAGGATAACGTAGCTGTACAGGTGTGTGAGAGGGAGGGCAGGATAATGTACTGTACAGGTGTGTGAGGTGGAGGGCAGGATAATGTAAATGTACAGGTGAGTGAGGGCGAGGGCAGGATAATAGACCTGCACAGGAGAATGAGGGGAAGGGCGGGATAATGTACCTGTACAGGTGTGTGAGGGGGAGGGAAGGATAATGTACCTGTACAGGCGTGTGAGGTGGAGGGCAGGATAATGTACCTGTACAGGAGAGTGAGTGGGATGGCAGGATAATGTATCTGTACAGGTGTGTGAGTGGGAGGGCAGGATAATATACCTGTACAGGTGAGTGAGGGGGAGGGCAGGATAATGTACCTGTACAGGTGTGGGAGGGCGAGGGCAGGATAATGTACTGTACAGGTTTGTGAGGTGGAGGGCAGGATAATGTACGTCTACAGGTGTGTGAGTGGGAGGGCAGGAAAATGTACCTGTACAGGTGAGTGAGCGGAGGGCAGGATAATGTACCTGCACAGGTGATGAGGGGGAGGGCAGGATAATGTATCTGGACAGGTGAGTGAGGTGGAGGGTAGGATAATGTACCTGTACAGGTGAGTGAGCGGCAGGGCAGGATAATGTACCTGTACAGGTGAGTGAGGGGGAGGGCAGGATAATGTACCTGTACTGGTGAGTGAGGGGAAGGGCAGGATAATGTATCTGTACAGGTGAGTGAGGGGGAGGGCAGGATAATGTACCTGTACTGATGAGTGAGGGGGAGGGCAGGATAATGTACCTGTACAGGTGTGTGAGGAGGAGGGCAGGATAATGAACCTGTACAGGTGAGTGAGGGGGCGGGCAGGATAATGAATGTGTACAGGTGAGTGAGGGGGAGGGCAGGATAATGTACCTTTACTGGTGAGTAAGGGGGAGGGCAGTATGATGTACCTGTACAGGTGAGTGAGTGGAGGGCAGGATAATGTACCTGCACTGGTGAGTGAGGGGGAGGGCAGGATAATGTACCTGTACAGGTGAGTGAGGTGTAGGGCAGGATAATGTACCTGTACAGGTGAGTGAGCGGGAGGGCAGAATAATGTACCTGTACAGGAGTGTGACTGGTGGGACAGGATATTGTACGTGTACAGGTCCGTGAGAGGAAGGGCAGGATAATGTACATATCCGGTGGTGTGAGGTGGAGGGCAGGATTATGTACCTGTACAGGAGAGTGAGGGGGAGGGGAGAGCAGGATAACGTAGCTGTACAGGTGTGTGAGGGGGAGGGCAGGATAATGTACCTGTACAGGTGAGCGAGGGTGAGAGCAGGATAATGTACCTGTACAGGTGTTTGAGGTGGAGGGCAGGATCATGTACCTGTACAGGTGTGTGAGGTGCAGGGCAGGATAATGTACCTGTACAGCTGAGTGAGGTGTAGGGCAGGATAATGTACCTGTACAGGTGAGTGAGGGGGTGGGCAGGATAAAGTACCTTTACAGGTGAGTGATGGGGAGGGCAGGATAATGTACCTGTACAGGTGTGTGAGGGGAGGGCAGGATAATGTACTGTACAGGTGTTTGAGGTGGAGGGCAGGATAATGTACCTGTACAGGTGAGTGAGCAGGAGGGCAGGATAATATAACTGTACATGTGAGTGAGGGGGAGGGCAGGATAATGTACCTGTACAGGTGAGTGAGGGGGAGCGCAGGATAATGTACCTGTACAGGTGGGTGAGGCGGAGGGCAGGATAATGTACCTGTACTGGTGAGTGAGGGGGAGGGTAGAATAATGTATCTGTATAGGTGAGTGAGGTGGAGGGCAGGATAATGTACCTGTACAGGTGAGTGACAGAGACGGCAGGATAATGTACCTGTACAGGTGAGTGACAGAGAGGGCAGGATAACGCACCTGTACAGGTGAGTGAGGGGGAGGGCAGGATAATGTACCATTACAGTTGAGTGAGGGGGAGGGCAGGATAATGTACCTGTACAGGTGAGTGAGGGGGAGGGCAGGATAATATACCTGTACAGGTGAGTGAGGGGGAGGGCAGGATAATGTACCTGTACAGGTGTGTGAGGGCGAGGGCAGGATAATGTACTGTACAGGTGTGTGAGGTGGAGGGCAGGATAATGTACGTCTACAGGTGTGTGAGTGGGAGGGCAGGAAACTGTACCTGTACAGGTGAGTGAACGGAGTGCAGGATAATGTACCTGGACAGGTGATGAGGGGGAGGGCAGGATAATGTACCTGTACAGGTGAGTGAGGTGGAGGGTAGGATAATGTACCTGTACAGGTGAGTGAGCGGGAGGGCAGGATAATGTATCTGTACAGGTGAGTGAGGGGGAGGGCAGGGTAATGTACCTGTACTGGTGAGTGAGGGGAAGGGCAGGATAATGTATCTGTACAGGTGAGTGAGGGGGAGGGCAGGATAATGTACCTGTACTGATGAGTGAGGGGGAGGGTAGGAAAATGTACCTGTACAGGTGTGTGAGGAGGAGGGCAGGATAATGAACTTGTACAGGTGAGTGAGGGGGCGGGCAGGATAATGAATGTGTACAGGTGAGTGAGGGGGAGGGCAGGATAATGTACCTGTACTGGTGAGTAAGGGGGAGGGCAGTATGATGTACCTGTACAGGTGAGTGAGTGGAGGGCAGGATAATGTACCTGCACTGGTGAGTGAGGGGGAGGGCAGGATAATGTACCTGTACAGGTGAGTGAGGTGTAGGGCAGGATAATGTACCTGTACAGGTGAGTGAGCGGGAGGGCAGAATAATGTACCTGTACAGGAGTGTGACGGGTGGGACAGGATATTGTACGTGTACAGGTCCGTGAGAGGAAGGGCAGGATAATGTACATATCCGGTGGTGTGAGGTGGAGGGCAGGATTATGTACCTGTACAGGAGAGTGAGGGGGAGGGGAGAGCAGGATAACGTAGCTGTACAGGTGTGTGAGGGGGAGGGCAGGATAATGTACCTGTACAGGTGAGCGAGGGTGAGAGCAGGATAATGTACCTGTACAGGTGTTTGAGGTGGAGGGCAGGATCATGTACCTGTACAGGTGTGTGAGGCGGAGGGCAGGATAATGTACTGTACAGATGTGTGAGGTGCAGGGCAGGATAATGTACCTGTACAGCTGAGTGAGGGGGTGGGCAGGATAAAGTACCTGTACAGGTGAGTGATGGGGAGGGCAGGATAATGTACCTGTACAGGTGTGTGAGGGGGAGGGCAGGATAATGTACTGTACAGGTGTTTGAGGTGGAGGGCAGGATAATGTACCTGTACAGGTGTGTGAGCAGGAGGGCAGGATAATATAACTGTACATGTGAGTGAGGGGGAGGGCAGGATAATGTACCTGTACAGGTGAGTGAGGGGGAGCGCAGGCTAATGTACCTGTACAGGTGGGGTGAGGCGGAGCGCAGGATAATGTACCTGTACTGGTGAGTGAGGGGGAGGGTAGAATAATGTATCTGTATAGGTGAGTGAGGTGGAGGACAGGATAATGTACCTGTACAGGTGAGTGACAGAGAGGGCAGGATAACGCACCTGTACAGGTGAGTGAGGGGGAGGGCAGGATAATGTACCAGTACAGGTGAGTGAGGGGTAGGACAGGATAATGTACCTGTACAGGTGAGTGAGGGGGAGGGCAGGATAATAGACCTGTCCAGGTGAGTGAGGGGAAGGGCAGGATAATGTACCAGTACAGGTGAATGAGGGGGAGGGCAGGATAATGTACCTGTACAGGTGAGTGAGGGGGAGGGCAGGATAATAGACCTGCACAGGAGAATGAGGGGAAGCGCGGGATAATGTACCTGTACAGGTGCGTGAGGGAGAGGGAAGGATAATGTACCTGTACAGGCGTGTGAGCGGGTGGGCAGGATAATGTACCTGTACAGGTGTGTGAGGTGGAGGGCAGGAGAATGTAACTGTACAGGAGAGTGAGAGGGATGGCAGGATAATGTATCTGTACAGGTGAGTGAGGGGGCGGGCAGGATAATGAATGTGTACAGGTGAGTGAGTGGGAGGGCAGGATAATGTACCTGTACTGGTGAGTAAGGGGGAGGTCAGGATAATGTACCTGTACAGGTGAGTGAGTGGAGGGCAGGATAATGTACCTGCACTGGTGAGTGAGGGGGAGGGCAGGAAAATGTACCTGTACAGGTGAGTGAGGTGTAGGGCAGGATAATGTACCTGTACAGGTGAGTGAGCGGGAGGGCAGAATAATGTACCTGTACAGGAGTGTGACGGGTGGGACAGGATATTGTACATGTACAGATCAGTGAGAGGAAGGGCAGGATAATGTACATATCCGGCGGTGTGAGGGGGAGGGCAGGATTATGTACCTGTACAGGAGAGTGAGGGGGAGGGGAGAGCAGGATAACGTAGCTGTACAGGTGTGTGAGGGGGTGGGCAGGATAATGTACCTGTACAGGTGAGCGAGGGTGAGAGCAGGATAATGTACATGTACAGGTGTTTGAGGTGGAGGGCAGGATCATGTACCTGTACAGGTGTGTGAGGGGGAGGGCAGGATAATGTACTGTGCAGGTGTGTGAGGTGCAGGGCAGGATAATGCACCTGTACAGGTGAGTGAGGGGTAGGGCAGGATAATGTACCTGTACAGGTGAGTGAGGGGGTGGGCAGGATAATGTACCTGTACAGGTGAGTGATGGGGGGGGCAGGATAATGTACCTGTACAGGTGTGTGAGGGGGAGGGCAGGATAATGTACTGTACAGGTGTTTGAGGTGGAGGGCAGGATAATGTACCTGTACATGTGAGTGAGCAGGAGGGCAGGATAATGTAACTGTACATGTGAGTGAGGGGGAGGGCAGGATAATGTACCTGTACAGGTGAGTGAGGGGGAGCGCAGGATAATGTACCTGTACAGGTGGGTGAGGCGGAGGACAGGATAATGTATCTGTACAGGTGAGTGAGGGGGAGGGCAGGATAATGTACCTGTACTGGTGAGTGATGGGGAGGGTAGAATAATGTATCTGTATATGTGAGTGAGGTGGAGGGCAGGATAATGTACCTGTACAGGTGAGTGACAGAGAGGGCAGGATAACGCACCTGTACAGGTGAGTGAGGGGGTGGGCAGGATAATGTACCAGTACAGGTGAGTGAGGGGGAGGGCCGGATAATGTACCTGTACAGGTGAATGAGGGGGAGGGCAGGATAATAGACCTGTTCAGGTGAGTGAGGGGAAGGGCAGGATAATGTACCAGTACAGGTGAGTGAGGGGGAGGGCAGGATAATGTACCTGTACAGGTGAGTGAGGGGGAGGGCAGGATAATAGACCTGCACAGGAGAATGAGGGGAAGGGCGGGATAATGTACCTGTACAGGTGTGTGAGGTGGAGGGCAGGATAATGTACCTGTACAGGAGAGTGAGTGGGATGGCAGGATAATGTATCTGTACAGGTGTGTGAGGGGGAGGGCAGGAAAATGTACCTGTACAGGTGAGTGAGAGGGATGGTAGGATAATGTATCTGTACAGGAGTGTGAGGGGGGGGGGACAGGATAATGTATGTATACAGGTGAGTGAGAGGGAGGGCAGGGTAATGTAACTCTAGAGGTTTGTGAGGGGGCGGGAAGATAATGTACCTTTACAGGTGATTGAGGGGGAGGGCAGGAAAATGTAACTCTAGAGGTTTGTGAGGGGGCGGGCAGGATAATGTACCTGTACAAGTGTGTGAGCAGCAGGGCCGGATAATGTACCTGTACAGGTGAGTGAGGGCGAGCGCACGATAATATACCTGTACAGGTGAGTGAGGGGGAGGGCAGGATAATGTACCTGTACAGGTGTGTGAGCAGGAGGGCAGGATAATGTACCTGTACAGGTGAGTGAGGGTGAGGGCACGATAATATACCTGTACAGGTGAGCTGATGGGCGGGGCTGGATAATGTACCTGTACAGGTGAGTGAGCGAGAGGGCAGGATAATGGACCTGTACAGGTCTTTGAGGGGGAGGGTGGGATAATGTACCTGTACAGGTGAGTGAGGGGGAGGGGGAGAGCAGGATAATGTACCTGCACAGATGTGTGAGGGGGAGGGCAGGATAATGTACTGTACAGGTGAGTGAGCAGGAGGGCAGGATAATGTACCTGTACAGGTGACGGCAGGGGAAGGCAGGATAATGCACCTGTACAGGTGGGTGAGGTAGAGGGCAGGATAATGTACCTGTACAGGTGAGTGAGAGGGCGGGCAGGATAATGTACCTGTACAGGTGTGTGAGGGGGAAGGAAGGATAATGTTTCTGTACAGGTGAGTGCGGGGGAGGGCAGGATAATACACCTGTACAGTTGGGTGAGGGGGAGAGCAGGATAATCTACCTGTACTGGTGTGTGAGGGGGAGGGCTGGATAATGTACCTGTACAGGAGTGTGAGGGGTGGGACAGGATAATGTACATGTACAGGTCAGTGATAGGAAGGGCAGGATAATGTACCTGTACGGCGGTGTGAGGGGGAGGGCAGGATTATGTACCTGAACAGGTGAGTGAGGGGGAGGGGAGAGCAGGATAATGCAGCTGTACAGGTGTGTGAGGGGGAGGGCAGGATAATGTACTGTACAGGTGTGTGAGGGGGAGTGCAGGATAATGTACCTGTACAGGTGAGTGACGGGTAGGGCAGGATAATGTACCTGTACAGGTGAGTGAGGGGGAGGGCAGGATAATGTACCTGTGCAGGTGAGTGAGGGGGAGGGCATATAATGTACCTGTACAGGTGAGTGAGGGGGAGGGCAGGATAATGTACCTGTACAGCTGAGTGAGCGGAGGGCAGGATAATGTACCTGGACAGGTGATGAGTTGAGGGCAGGATAATGTACCTGTACAGATGATTGAGCGGGAGGGCAGGATAAAATAACCTGTACAGGTGAGTGAGGGGGAGGGCAGGATAATGTATCTGCTATGGTGAGTGATGGGGAGGGCAGGATAATGTAGCTGTACAGGTGAGTGAGGGGGAGGGCAGGATAATGTACCTGTACAGGTGAGTGAGGGGAAGGGCAGGATAATGAACCTGTACAGGTGAGTGAGGGGGAGGGCAGGATAATGAATGTGTACAGGTGAGCGAGGGGGAGCGCAGGATAATATACCTGTACAGGTGAGTGAGCGGAGGGCAGGATAATGTAACTGTACAGCTGAGTGAGGGGGAGGGCAGGATAATGTACCTGTACAGGTGAGTGAGGGGGAGGGCAGGATAATGTACCTGTACATGTGAGTGAGCGGGAGGGCATAACAATGTATCTGTACAGGTGAGTGAGGGGGAGGGCAGGATAATGTACCTGTACAGGTGAGTGAGGGGGAGGGCAGGATAATGTACCTGTACAGGTGAGTGATGGGGAGGGCAGGATAATGTATCTGTACAGGTGAGTGAGGGCGAGGGCAGGATAATGTACCTGTACAGGTGTGTGAGGGAGAGGGCAGGATAATGTACCTGTACAGGTGAGAGAGGGGGAGGGCAGGATAATGTATCTGTATAGGTGAGTGAGGCGAGGGCAGGATAATGTACCTGTACAGGTGTGTGTGGGGGAGGGCAGGATAATGTACCTGTACAGGTGAGTGAGGGGGAGGGCAGGATAATGAATCTGTACAGGTGAGTGAGGGTGAGGGCAGGATAATGTACCCGTACAGTTGTGTGAGGAGGAGGGCAGGATAATGTACCTCTACAGGTGAGTGAGGGGGAGGGCAGGATAGTGTACCTGTACTGGTGAGTGAGGGGGAGGGCAGGATAATGTACCTGTACAGGTGAGTGTGGGGGAGGGCAGGATTATGTACATGTACAGGAGTGTGAGGGGGGGACAGGATAATGTATGTATACAGGTGAGTGAGAGGGAGGGCATGATAATGTACCTGTGCAGGAAAGTGACAGAGAGGGCAGGATAACGCACCTGTACAGTTGAGTGAGGGGGAGGGCAGGATAATGTACCAGTACAGGTGAGTGAGGGGGGAGGGCAGGATAATGTACCTGTACAGTTGAGTGAGGGGGTAGGGCAGGATAATAGACCTGTACAGGTGAGTGAGGGGAAGGGCAGGATAATGTACCAGTACAGGTGAGTGAGGGGGAGGGCAGGATAATGTACCTGTACAGGTGAGTGAGGGGGAGGGCAGGACAATAGACCTGCACAGGAGAATGAGGGAAGGGCGGGATAATGTACCAGTACAGGTGTGTGAGGGGGAGGGGAAGGATAATGTACCTGTACAGCCGTGTGAGCGGGTGGGCAGGATAATGTACCTGTACAGGTGTGTGGAGGTGGAGGGCAGGATAATGTACCTGTACAGGTGAGTGAGAGGGATGGCAGCATAATGTATCTGTACAGGTTTGTGAGTGGGAGGGAAGGATAATGTACTTGTACAGGTGTGTGAGGTGGAGGGCAGGATAATGTACATGTACAGGTGTGTGAGGGGGGAGGGCAGGTTAATGTACCTGTACAGGTGAGTGTGGGGGAGGGCAGGATTATGTACCTGTACAGGAGTGTGAGGGGGGGGACAGGATAATGTATGTATACAGGTGAGTGAGAGGGAGGGCAGGATAATGTAACTCGAGAGGTTTGTGAGGGGGCGGGCAGGATAATGTACCTTTGCAGGTGATTGTGGGGGAGGGCAGGATAATGTAACTCTAGAGGTTTGTGAGGGGGCGGGTAGGATAATGTACCTGTACAAGTGTGTGAGCAGCAGGGCTGGATAATGTACCTGTAAAGGTGAGTGAGGGTGAGGGCATGATAATACACCTGTACAGGTGAGTGAGGGGGAGGGCAGGATAATGTACCTGTACAGGTGAGGGAGCGGGAGGGCAGGATAATGGACCTGTACAGGTCTGTGAGGGGGAGGGCGGGATAATGTACCTGTACAGATGAGTGAGGGGGAGGGGGAGAGCAGGATAATGTACCTGCACAGGTGTGTGAGGGGGAGGGCAGGATAATGTACTGTACAGGTGAGTGAGCAGGAGGGCCGGATAATGTACTGTACAGGTGAGGGCAGGGGAAGGCAGGATAATGTACCTGTACAGGTGGGTGAGGTAGAGGGCAGGATAATGTACCTGTACAGGTGATTGAGAGGGAGGGCAGGATAATGTACATGTACAAGTGTGTGAGGTGGATGGCAGGATAATGTAACTGTACAGGTGAGTGAGCACGAGGGCAGGATAATGTACCTGTCGATGTGTTTGAGGGGGAGGGAAGGATAATGTACCTGTACAGGTGTGTGAGGGGGAGGGCAGGATAATGTATCTGTACAGGTGAGTGAGGGCGAGGGCAGGATAATGTACGTGTACAGGTGAGTGAGGGGGAGGGCGGGATAATGTACCTGTACAGGTGAGTGAGCGGGAGGGCAGGATAATGGACCTGTACAGGTGTGGTGAGCGGGAGGGTGGGATAATGTACCTATACAGGTGAGTGAGGGGGAGGGGGGAGAGCAGGATAATGTACCTGCACAGTTGTGTGAGGGGGAGGGCAGGATAATGTACTGTACAGGTGAGTGAGCAGGAGGGCCGGATAATGTACCTGTACAGGTGAGGGCAGGGGAAGGCAGGATAATGTACCTGTACAGGTGGGTGAGGTAGAGGGCAGGATAATGTACCTGTACAGGTGAGTGAGAGGGAGGGCAGGATAATGTACATGTACAAGTGTGTGAGGTGGAGGGCAGGATAAAGTAACTGTACAGGTGAGTGAGCACGAGGGCAGGATAATGTACCTGTCGATGTGTTTGAGGGGGAGGGAAGGATAATGTACCTGTACAGGTGTGTGAGGGGGAGGGCAGGATAATGTATCTGTACAGGTGAGTGAGGGGGAGGGCAGGATAATGTACCTGTACAGGTGTGTGAGGGGCGAGGGCAGGATAATGTACTGTACAGGTGTGTGAGGTGGAGGGCAGGATAATGTACGTCTACAGGTGTGTGAGGGGGGAGGGTGGATAATGTACCTGTACAGGTGTGTGAGTGGGAGTGCAGGAAAATGTACCTGTACAGGTGAGTGAGGTGGAGGGCAGGATAATGTACCTGTACAGGTGAGTGAGCGGGAGGGCAGGATAATGTACCTGTACAGGTGAGTGAGGTGGAGGGCAGGATAATGTACCTGTACAGGTGAGTGAGCGGGAGGGCAGGATAATGTACCTGTACTGGTGAGTGAGGGGGAAGGGCAGGATAATGTATCTGTACAGGTGAGTGAGGGGGAGGGCAGGATAATGTACCTGTCCATGTGAGTGAGGGGTGAGGGCAGGATAATGTACCTGTACAGGTGTGTGAGGGGGAGGGCAGGATAATGAACCTGGTACAGGTGAGTGAGGGGGGCGGGCAGGATAATGAATGTGTACAGGTGAGTGAGGGGGAGGGCAGGATAATGTACCTGTACTGGTGAGTAAGGGGGAGGGCAGGATAATGTACCTGTACAGGCGAGTGAGTGGAGGGCAGGATAATGTACCTGCACTGGTGAGTGAGGGGGAGGGCAGAATAATGTACCTGTACAGGAGTGTGACGGGTGGGACAGGATATTGTACATGTACAGGTCAGTGAGAGGAAGGGCAGGATAATGTACATATCGGTGGTGTGAGGGGGTGGGCAGGATTATGTACCTGTGCAGGAGAGTGAGGGGGAGGGGACAGCAGGATAACGTAGCTGTACAGGTGTGTGAGGGGGAGGGCAGGATAATGTACCTGTACAGGTGAGCGAGGGTGAGAGCAGGATAATGTACCTGTACAGGTGTTTGAGGTGGAGGGCAGGATCATGTACCTGTACAGGTGTGTGAGGGGGAGGGCAGGAAAATGTACTGTACAGGTGTGTGAGGTGCAGGGCAGGATAATGTACCTGTACAGGTGAGTGAGGGGGGTGGGCATGGATAATGTACCTGTACAGGTGAGTGATGGGGAGGGCAGGATAATGTACCTGTACAGGTGTGTGAGGAGGAGGGCAGGATAATGTACTGTACAGGTGTTTGAGGTGGAGGGCAGGATAATGTACCTGTACAGGTGAGTGACAGAGGAGGGCAGGATAACGCACCTGTACAGGTAAGTGAGGGGGAGGGCAGGATAATGTACCAGTACAGGTGAATGAGGGGGAGGGCAGGATAATGTACCTGCACAGGTGAGTGAGGGGGAGGGCAGGATAATAGACCTGTCCAAGTGAGTGAGGGGAAGGGCAGGATAATGTACCAGTACAGGTGAGTGAGGGGGAGGGGCAGGATAATGTACCTGTACAGGTGAGTGAGGGGGGAGGGCAGGATAATAGACCTGCACAGGAGAATGAGGGGAAGGGCGGGATAATGTACCTGTACAGGTGTGTGAGGGGGAGGGGAAGGATAATGTACCTGTACAGGCGTGTGAGCGGGGTGGGCAGGATAATGTACCTGTACAGGTGTGTGAGGTGGAGGGCAGGATAATGTACCTGTACAGGAGAGTGAGAGGGATGGCAGGATAATGTATCTGTACAGGTGTGTGAGGGGGAGGGCAGGATAATGTACCTGTACAGGTGAGTGAGAGGGATGGCAGGATAATGTATCTATACAGTGTGAGTGAGAGGGAGGGCAGGATAATTTACCTGTACCTGTGTGTGAGGTGGAGGGCAGGATAATGTACATGTACAGGTGTGTGAGGGGGAAGGCAGGATAATGTACCTGTACAGGTGAGTGTGGGGGAGGGCAGGATTATGTACCTGTACAGGAGTGTGAGGGGGGGACAGGATAATGTATGTATACAGGTGAGTGAGAGGGAGGGCAGGATAATGTAACTCTAGAGGTTTGTGAGGGGGCGGGCAGGATAATGTACCTTACAGGTGATTGAGGGGGAGGGCAGGAAAATGTAACTCTAGAGGTTTGTGAGGGGGCGGGCAGGATAATGTACTGTACAGGTGAGTGAGCAGGAGGGCAGGATAGTGTACCTGTACAGTGAGGGCAGGGGAAGGCAGGATAATGTACCTGTTCAGGTGGGGTGAGGTAGAGGGCAGGATAATGTACCTGTACAGGTGAATGAGAGGGAGGGCAGGATAATGTACCTGTACAGGTGTGTGAGGGTGAAGGCAGGATAATGTTTCTGTACAGCTGAGTGCGGGGGTGGGCAGGATAATGCTACCTGTAAAGTTGAGTGAGGGGGAGAGCAGGATAATCTACCTGTACAGGTGTGTGAGGGGGGAGGGCAGGATAATGTACCTGTACAGGAGTGTGAGGGGTGGGACAGGATAATGTACATGTACAGGTCAGTGAGAGGAAGGGCAGGATAAATTACCTGTACGGCGGTGTGAGGGGGAGGGCAGGATTATGTACCTGAACCGGTGAGTGAAGGGGAGGGGAGAGCAGGATAAACGTAGCTGTACAGGTGTGTGAGGGTGAGGGCAGGATAATGTACTGTACAGGTGTGTGAGGGGGAGGGCAGGATAATGTACCTGTACAGGTGTGTGAGGGGGAGGGCAGGATAATGTACCTGTACAGGTGAGTGAGGGGTTAGGGCAGGATAATGTACCTGTACAGGTGAGTGAGGGGGAGGGCAGGATAATGTTCCTGTACAGGTGAGTGAGGGGGAGGGCATATAATGTACCTGTACAGGTGAGTGAGGGGGAGGGCAGGATAATGTACCTGTACAGGTGAGTGAGCGGAGGGCAGGATAATGTACCTGGACAGGTGATGAGTTGAGGGCAGGATAATGTACCTGTACAGGTGAGTGAGGGGGAGGGCAGGATAATGTATCTGCACAGGTGAGTGATGGGAGGGCAGGATAATGTAGCTGTACAGGTGAGTGAGCAGGAGGGCCGGATAATGTACCTGTACAGGTGAGGGCAGGGGAAGGCAGGATAATGTACCTGTACAGGTGGGTGAGGTAGAGGGCAGGATAATGTACCTGTACAGGTGAGTGAGAGGGAGGGCAGGATAATGTACATGTACAAGTGTGTGAGGTGGAGGGCAGGATAAAGTAACTGTACAGGTGAGTGAGCACGAGGGCAGGATAATGTACCTGTCGATTTGTTTGAGGGGGAGGGAAGGATAATGTACCTGTACAGGTGTGTGAGGGGGAGGGCAGGATAATGAATCTGTACAGGTGAGTGAGGGGGGAGGGCAGGATAATGTACCTGTACAGGTGTGTGAGGGCGAGGGCAGGATAATGTACTGTACAGGTGTGTGAGGTGGAGGGCAGGATAATGTACGTCTACAGGTGTGTGAGGGGGAGGGTGGATAATGAACCTGTACAGGTGTGTGAGTGGGAGGGCAGTAAAATGTACCTGTACAGGTGAGTGAGGTGGAGGGCAGGATAATGTACCTGTACAGGTGAGTGAGCGGGAGGGCAGGATAATGTACCTGTACTGGTGAGTGAGGTGGAGGGCAGGATAATGTACCTGTACAGGTGAGTGAGCGGGAGGGCAGGATAATGTACCTGTACTGGTGAGTGAGGGGAAGGGCAGGATAATGTATCTGTACAGGTGAGTGAGGGGGAGGGCAGGATAATGTACCTGTCCATGTGAGTGAGGGGGAGGGCAGGAAATTGTACCTGTACAGGAGTGTGAGGGGGAGGGCAGGATAATGAACCTGTACAGGTGAGTGAGGGGGCGGGCAGGATAATGAATGTGTACAGGTGAGTGAGGGGGAGGGCAGGATAATGTACCTGTACTGGTGAGTAAGGGGGAGGGCAGGATAATGTACCTGTACAGGCGAGTGAGTGGAGGGCAGGATAATGTACCTGCACTGGTGAGTGAGGGGGAGGGCAGAATAATGTACCTGTACAGGAGTGTGACGGGTGGGACAGGATATTGTACGTGCACAGGTCAGTGAGAGGAAGGGCAGGATAATGTACATATCCGGTGGTGTGAGGGGGGTGGGCAGGATTATGTACCTGTACAGGAGAGTGAGGGGGAGGGGACAGCAGGATAACGTAGCTGTACAGGTGTGTGAGGGGGAGGGCAGGATAATGTACCTGTACAGGTGAGCGAGGGTGAGAGCAGGATAATGTACCTGTACAGGTGTTTGAGGTGGAGGGCAGGATCATGTACCTGAACAGGTGTGTGAGGGGGAGGGCAGGAAAATGTACTGTACAGGTGTGTGAGGTGCAGGGCAGGATAATGTACCTGTACAGGTGAGTGAGGGGGTGGGCAGGATAATGTACCTGTACAGGTGAGTGATGGGGAGGGCAGGATAATGTACCTGTACAGGTGTGTGAGGAGGAGGGCAGGATAATGTACTGTACAGGTGTTTGAGGTGGAGGGCAGGATAATGTACCTGTACAGGTGAGTGACAGAGAGGGCAGGATAACGCACCTGTACAGGTAAGTGAGGGGGAGGGCAGGATAATGTACCAGTACAGGTGAATGAGGGGGAGGGCAGGATAATGTACCTGCACAGGTGAGTGAGGGGGAGGGAAGGATAATAGACCTGTCCAAGTGAGTGAGGGGAAGGGCAGGATAATGTACCAGTACAGGTGAGTGAGGGGGAGGGCAGGATAATGTACCTGTACAGGTTAGTGAGGGGGAGGGCAGGATAATAGACCTGCACAGGAGAATGAGGGGAAGGGCGGGATAATGTACCTGTACAGGTGTGTGAGGGGGAGGGAAGGATAATGTACCTGTACAGGCGTGTGAGCGGGTGGGCAGGATAATGTACCTGTACAGGTGTGTGAGGTGGAGGGCAGGATAATGTACCTGTACAGGAGAGTGAGAGGGATGGCAGGATAATGTATCTGTACAGGTGTGTGAGGGGGAGGGCAGGATAATGTACCTGTACAGGTGAGTGAGAGGGATGGCAGGATAATGTATCTATACAGGTGAGTGAGAGGGAGGGCAGGATAATTTACCTGTACATGTGTGTGAGGTGGAGGGCAGGATAATGTACATGTACAGGTGTGTGAGGGGGAAGGCAGGATAATGTACCTGTACAGGTGAGTGTGGGGGAGGGCAGGATTATGTACCTGTACAGGAGTGTGAGGGGGGGACAGGATAATGTATGTATACAGGTGAGTGAGAGGGAGGGCAGGATAATGTAACTCTAGAGGTTTGTGAGGGGGCGGGCAGGATAATGTACCTTTACAGGTGATTGAGGGGGAGGGCAGGAAAATGTAACTCTAGAGGTTTGTGAGGGGGCGGGCAGGATAATGTACTGTACAGGTGAGTGAGCAGGAGGGCAGGATAGTGTACCTGTACAGGTGCGGGCAGGGGAAGGCAGGATAATATACCTGTTCAGGTTGGTGAGGTAGAGGGCAGGATAATGTACCTGTACAGGTGAATGAGAGGGAGGGCAGGATAATGTACCTGTACAGGTGTGTGAGGGTGAAGGCAGGATAATGTTTCTGTACAGCTGAGTGCGGGGGTGGGCAGGATAATGTACCTGTAAAGTTGAGTGAGGGGGAGAGCAGGATAACCTACCTGTACAGGTGTGTGAGGGGGAGGGCAGGATAATGTACCTGTACAGGAGTGTGAGGGGTGGGACAGGATAATGTACATGTACAGGTCAGTGAGAGGAAGGGCAGGATAAATTACCTGTACGGCGGTGTGAGGGGGGAGGGCAGGATTATGTACCTGAACCGGTGAGTGAAGGGGAGGGGGAGAGCAGGATAACGTAGCTGTACAGGTGTGTGAGGGTGAGGGCAGGATAATGTACTGTACAGGTGTGTGAGGGGGAGGGCAGGATAATGTACCTGTACAGGTGTGTGAGGGGGAGGGCAGGATAATGTACCTGTACAGGTGAGTGAGGGGTAGGGCAGGATAATGTACCTGTACAGGTGAGTGAGGGGGAGGGCAGGATAATGTTCCTGTACAGGTGAGTGAGGGGGAGGGCATATAATGTAACTGTACAGGTGAGTGAGGGGGAGGGCAGGATAATGTACCTGTACAGGTGAGTGAGCGGAGGGCAGGATAATGTACCTGGACAGGTGATGAGTTGAGGGCAGGATAATGTACCTGTACAGGTGAGTGAGGGGGAGGGCAGGATAATGTATCTGCACAGGTGAGTGATGGGGAGGGCAGGATAATGTAGCTGTACAGGTGAGTGAGGGGGAGGGCCGGATAATGTACCTGTACAGGTGAGTGAGGGGAAGGGCAGGATAATGTGTCTGTACAGGTGAGTGAGGGGGAGGGCAGGATAATGTACCTGTACAGGTGTGTGAAGGGGAGGGAAGGTTAATGTACCTGTACAGGTGTGTGTGAGGGGGAGGGCAGGAAAATGAACCTGTACAGGTGAGTCAGGGGGAGGGCAGGATAATGAATGTGTACAGGTGAGTAAGGGGGAGGGCAGGATAATGTACCTGTACTGGTGAGTAATGGGGAGGGCAGGATAATGTACCTGTACAGGTGAGTGAGCGGAGGGCAGGATAATGTAACTGTACAGCTGAGTGAGGGGGAGGGCAGGATAATGTACCTGTACAGGTGAGTGAGGGGGAGGGCAGGATAATGTACGTGTACATGTGAGTGAGCGGGAGGGCAGAACAATGTATCTGTACAGGTGAGTGAGGGGGAGGGCAGGATAATGTACCTGTACAGGTGAGTGACGGGGAGGGCAGGATAATGTGTCTGTACAGGTGAGTGAGGGCGAGGGCAGGATAATGTACCTGTACAGGTGTGTGAGGGAGAGGGCACGATAATGTACCTGTACAGGTGAGTGAGGGGGAGGGCAGGATAATGTATCTGTATAGGTGAGTGAGGGCGAGGGCAGGATAATGTACCTGTACAGGTGTGTGAGGGGGAGGGCAGGATAATGTACCTGTACAGGTGAGTGAGGGGGTGGGCAGGATCATGAATCTGTACAGGTAAGTGAGGGTGAGGGCAGGATAATGTACCCGTACAGGTGTGTGAGGAGGAGGGCAGGATAATGTACCTGTACAGGTGAGTGAAGGGAGGGCTGGATAGTGTACCTGTACTGGTGACTGAGGGGGAGGGCAGGATAATGTACCTGTACAGGTGAGTGTGGGGGAGGGCAGGATTATGTACCTGTACAGGAGTGTGAGGGGGGGACAGGATAATGTATGTATACAGGTGAGTGAGAGGGAGGGCATGATAATGTACCTGTACAGTTAAGTGACAGAGAGGGCAGGATAACGCACCTGTACAGGTGAGTGAGGGGGCGGGCAGGATAATGAATGTGTACAGGTGAGTGAGGGGGAGGGCAGGATAATGTACCTGTACTGGTGAGTAAGGGGGAGGGCAGGATAATGTACCTGTACAGGCGAGTGAGTGGAGGGCAGGATAATGTACCTGCACTGGTGAGTGAGGGGGAGGGCAGAATAATGTACCTGTACAGGAGTGTGACGGGTGGGACAGGATATTGTACGTGTACAGGTCAGTGAGAGGAAGGGCAGGATAATGTACATATCCGGTGGTGTGAGGGGGTGGGCAGGATTATGTACCTGTACAGGAGAGTGAGGGGGAGGGGACAGCAGGATAACGTAGCTGTACAGGTGTGTGAGGGGGAGGGCAGGATAATGTACCTGTACAGGTGAGCGAGGGTGAGAGCAGGATCATGTACCTGTACAGGTGTGTGAGGGGGAGGGCAGGAAAATGTACTGTACAGGTGTGTGAGGTGCAGGGCAGGATAATGTACCTGTACAGGTGAGTGAGGGGGTGGGCAGGATAATGTACCTGTACAGGTGAGTGATGGGGAAGGCAGGATAATGTACCTGTACAGGTGTGTGAGGAGGAGGGCAGGATAATGTACTGTACAGGTGTTTGAGGTGGAGGGCAGGATAATGTACCTGTACAGGTGAGTGACAGAGAGGGCAGGATAACGCACCTGTACAGGTAAGTGAGGGGGAGGGCAGGATAATGTACCAGTACAGGTGAATGAGGGGGAGGGCAGGATAATGTACCTGCACAGGTGAGTGAGGGGGAGGGCAGGATAATAGACCTGTCCAAGTGAGTGAGGGGAAGGGCAGGATAATGTACCAGTACAGGTGAGTGAGGGGGAGGGCAGGATAATGTACCTGTACAGGTGAGTGAGGGGGAGGGCAGGATAATAGACCTGCACAGGAGAATGAGGGGAAGGGCGGGATAATGTACCTGTACAGGTGTGTGAGGGGGAGGGAAGGATAATGTACCTGTACAGGCGTGTGAGCGGGTGGGCAGGATAATGTACCTGTACAGGTGTGTGAGGTGGAGGGCAGGATAATGTACCTGTACAGGAGAGTGAGAGGGATGGCAGGATAATGTATCTGTACAGGTGTGTGAGGGGGAGGGCAGGATAATGTACCTGTACAGGTGAGTGAGAGGGATGGCAGGATAATGTATCTATACAGGTGAGTGAGAGTGAGGGCAGGATAATGTACCTGTACATGTGTGTGAGGTGGAGGGCAGGATAATGTACATGTACAGGTGTGTGAGGGGGAAGGCAGGATAATGTACCTGTACAGGTGAGTGTGGGGGAGGGCAGGATTATGTACCTGTACAGGAGTGTGAGGGGGGGGACAGGATAATGTATGTATACAGGTGAGTGAGAGGGAGGGCAGGATAATGTAACTCTAGAGGTTTGTGAGGGGGCGGGCAGGATAATGTACCTTTACAGGTGATTGAGGGGGAGGGCAGGAAAATGTAACTCTAGAGGTTTGTGAGGGGGCGGGCAGGATAATGTACTGTACAGGTGAGTGAGCAGGAGGGCAGGATAGTGTACCTGTACAGGTGAGGGCAGGGGAAGGCAGGATAATGTACCTGTTCAGGTGGGTGAGGTAGAGGGCAGGATAATGTACCTGTACAGGTGAATGAGAGGGAGGGCAGGATAATGTACCTGTACAGGTGTGTGAGGGTGAAGGCAGGATAATGTTTCTGTACAGCTGAGTGCGGGAGTGGGCAGGATAATGTACCTGTAAAGTTGAGTGAGGGGGAGAGCAGGATAATCTACCTGTACAGGTGTGTGAGGGGGAGGGCAGGATAATGTACCTGTACAGGAGTGTGAGGGGTGGGACAGGATAATGTACATGTACAGGTCAGTGAGAGGAAGGGCAGGATAAATTACCTGTACGGCGGTGTGAGGGGGAGGGCAGGATTATGTACCTGAACCGGTGAGTGAAGAGGAGGGGAGAGCAGGATAACGTAGCTGTACAGGTGTGTGAGGGGGAGGGCAGGATAATGTACTGTACAGGTGTGTGAGGGGGAGGGCAGGATAATGTACCTGTACAGGTGTGTGAGGGGGAGGGCAGGATAATGTACCTGTACAGGTGAGTGAGGGGTAGGGCAGGATAATGTAACTGTACAGGTGAGTGAGGGGGAGGGCAGGATAATGTTCCTGTACAGGTGAGTGAGGGGGAGGGCATATAATGTACCTGTACAGGTGAGTGAGGGGGAGGGCAGGATAATGTACCTGTACAGGTGAGTGAGCGGAGGGCAGGATAATGTACCTGGACAGGTGATGAGTTGAGGGCAGGATAATGTACCTGTACAGGTGAGTGAGGGGGAGGGCAGGATAAAGTATCTGCACAGGTGAGTGATGGGGAGGGCAGGATAATGTAGCTGTACAGGTGAGTGAGGGAGAGGGCAGGATAATGTACCTGTACAGGTGAGTGAGGGGAAGGGCAGGATAATGTGTCTGTACAGGTGAGTGAGGGGGAGGGCAGGATAATGTACCTGTACAGGTGTGTGAAGGGGAGGGCAGGTTAATGTACCTGTACAGGTGTGTGTAAGGGGGAGGGCAGGATAATGAACCTGTACAGGTGAGTCAGGGGGAGGGCAGGATAATGAATGTGTACAGGTGAGTAAGGGGGAGGGCAGGATAATGTACCTGTACAGGTGAGTAATGGGGAGGGCAGGATAATGTACCTGTACAGGTGAGTGAGCGGAGGGCAGGATAATGTAACTGTACAGCTGAGTGAGGGGGAGGGCAGGATAATGTACCTGTACAGGTGAGTGAGGGGGAGGGCAGGATAATGTACCTGTACATGTGAGTGAGCGGGAGGGCAGAACAATGTATCTGTACAGGTGAGTGAGGGGGAGGGCAGGATAATGTACCTGTACAGGTGAGTGACGGGGAGGGCAGGATAATGTGTCTGTACAGGTGAGTGAGGGCGAGGGCAGGATAATGTACCTGTACAGGTGTGTGAGGGAGAGGGCACGATAATGTACCTGTACAGGTGAGTGAGGGGGAGGGCAGGATAATGTATCTGTATAGGTGAGTGAGGGCGAGGGCAGGATAATGTACCTGTACAGGTGTCTGAGGGGGAGGGCAGGATAATGTACCTGTACAGGTGAGTGAGGGGGAGGGCAGGATAATGAATCTGTACAGGTGAGTGAGGGTGAGGGCAGGATAATGTACCCGTACAGGTGTGTGAGGAGGAGGGCAGGATAATGTACCTGTACAGGTGAGTGAGGGGAGGGCTGGATAGTGTACCTGTACTGGTGACTGAGGGGGAGGGCAGGATAATGTACCTGTACAGGTGAGTGTGGGGGAGGGCAGGATTATGTACCTGTACAGGAGTGTGAGGGGGGGACAGGATAATGTATGTATACAGGTGAGTGAGAGGGAGGGCATGATAATGTACCTGTGCAGGTAAGTGACAGAGAGGGCAGGATAACGCACCTGTACAGGTGAGTGAGGGGGAGGGCAGGATAATGTACCAGTACAGGTGAGTGAGGGGGAGGGCAGGATAATGTACCTGTACAGGTAAGTGAGGGGGAGGGCAGGATAATAGACCTGTACAGGTGAGTGAGGGGAAGGGCAGGATAATGTACCAGTACAGGTGAGTGAGGGAGAGGGCAGGATAATGTACCTGTACAGGTGAGTGAGGGGGAGGGCAGGATAATAGACCTGCACAGGAGAATGAGGGGACGGGCAGGATAATGTACCTGTACAGGTGTGTGAGGGGGAGGGAAGGATAATGTACCTGTACAGGCGTGTGAGCGGGTGGGCAGGATAATGTACCTCTACAGGTGTGTAAGGTGGAGGGCAGGATAATGTACCTGTACAGGTGAGTGAGAGGGATGGCAGGATAATGTATCTGTACAGGTGTGTGAGGGGGAGGGCAGGGTAATGTACTTGTACAGGTGTGTGAGGGGGAGGGCAGGATAATGTACCTGTACATGTGTGTGAGGTGGAGGGCAGGATAATGTACATGTACAGGTGTGTGAGGGGGAGGGCAGGTTAATGTACCTGTACAGGTGAGTGTGGGGGAGGGCAGGATTATGTACCTGCACAGAAGTGTGAGTGGGGGGACAGGATAATGTATGTATACAGGTGAGTGAGAGGGAGGGCAGGATAATGTAACTCTAGAGGTTTGTGAGGGGGCGGGCAGGATAATGTACCTGTACAAGTGTGTGAGCAGCAGGGCCGGAAAATGTACCTGTACAGGTGAGTGAGGGCGAGGGCACGATAATATACCTGTACAGATGAGTGACGGGGAGGGCAGGATAATATACCTGTACAGGTGTGTGAGCGGGAGGGCAGGATAATGGACCTGTACAGGTCTGTGAGGGGGAGGGCAGGATAATGTACCTGTACAGGTGTGTGTGGGGGAGGGCAGGATAATGTACCTGTACAGGTGTGTGAGGAGGAAGGCAGGATAATGTTTCTGTACAGGTGAGTGAGTGGGAGGGCAGGAAAATGGACCTGTACAGGTGAGTGAGGGGGAGGGCAGGATAATGTACCTGTACAGGTGAGTGAGGGGGAGGGCAGGATAATGTACCTGTACAGGTGAGGGAGAGGGAGGGCAGGATAATGTACCTCTACAGGAGAGTGAGAGGGAGGGCAGGATAATGTACCTGTACAGGTGTGTGAGGGGGAGGGCAGGATAATGTACCTGTACAGGTGTGTGAGGGGGAGGGCAGGAAAATGTACCTGTATAGGTGTGTGAGGGGGAGGGCAGGAAAATGTTCCTGTACAGGCGTGTGAGCGGGAGGGCAGGATAATGTACCTGTACAGGTGAGTGAGGGGGAGAGCAGGATAATTCACCTATACAGGTGTGTGAGGCGGAGGGCTGGATAATGTACCTGTACAGGTGAGTGAGGTGGAGGGCAGGATAATGTACCTGTATAGGTGTGTCAGGTGGAGGGCAGGATAATGTACCTGTATAGGTGAGTGAGGGGTCGGCAGGATAATGAACTTGTACCGTTGTGTGAGGTGGAGGGCTGGATAATGAACCTGTACAGGTGTGTGAGGGGGAGGGCAGGAAAATGTACCTGTAGATTTGAGTGAGGGGGTGGGCAGGATAATGTACCTGTACTGGTGAGTGAGGGCGAGGGCAGAATAATGTATCTGTGCAGGTGAGTGAGGTGGAGGGCAGGATAATGTACCTGTACTGGTGAGTGACAGAGAGGGCAGGATAACGTACCTGTACAGATGAGTGAGGGGGAGGGCAGGATAATGTACCAGTACAGGTGAGTGAGGGGGAGGGCAGGATAATGTACCTGTACAGGTGTGTGAGGGGGAGGGCAGGATAATAGACCTGTACAGGTGAGTGAGGGGAAGGGCAGGATAATGTACCAGTACAGGTGAGTGAGGGGGAGGGCAGGATAATGTACCTGAACAGGTGAGTGAGGGGGAGGGCAGGATAATAGACCTGCACAGGAGAATGAGGGGAAGGGCAGGATAATGTACCTGTACAGGTGTGTGAGGGGGAGGGCAGGATAATGTACCTGTACAGGTGTGTGAGGGGGAGGGCAGGTTAATGTACCTGTACAGGTGTGTGAGGGGGAGGGCAGAATAATGAACCTGTACAAGTGAGTGAGGGGGAGGGCAGAATAAAGAATGTGTACAGGTGAGTGAGGGGGAGGGCAGGATAATGTACCTGTACAGGTGAGTAAGGGGGAGAGCAGGATAATATACCTGTACAGGTGAGTGAGCGGAGGGCAGGATAATGTACCTGTACCGGTGAGTTTGGGGGAGGGCAAGATAATGTACCTGTACAGGTGAGTGAGGGGGAGGGCAGGATAATGTACCTGTACAGGTGAGTGAGGGGGAGGGCAGGATAATGTATCTGTACATGTGTGTGAGGTGGAGGGCAGGATAATGTACCTGTACTGGTCTGTGAGCAGGAGGGCAGGATAATGTACCTGTACAGGTGATTCAGGGGGTGGGCAGGATAATGTACCTGTACGGCTGTGTGAGGGGGAGTTCATGATAATGTACCTGTACAGGTGAGTGAGTGGGAGGGCAGGATAATGTACCTGTACAGGTGTGTGAGGTGGAGGGCAGGATAATGTTCCTCTACAGGTGTGTGAGGGGGAGGGCAGGATAATGTACCTGTACTGGTGAGTGAGGGGGCGGGCAGGATAATGTACCGGTGCAAGTGTGTGAGGGGGAGGGCAGGAAATTGTATCTGTACAGGTGAGTGAGGGGGAGGGCAGGATACTGTACCTGTACAGGTGAGTGAGGGGGAGGGCAGGATAATGTACCTGTACAGGTGTGTGAGGGGGAGGACAGGATAATGTACCTGTACAGGTGAGTAAGAGCGAGGGCAGGATAATGTACCTGTACAGGTGAGTGAGGGGGAGGGCAGGATAATGAAACTGTACAGGTGAGTGATGGGGAGGGCAGGATAATGAATGTGTACAGGTGAGTGAGGGGGAGGGCAGGATCATGTACCTGTACAGGTGTGTGAGGGGGAAGGCATGATAATGTTTCTGTGCAGGTGAGTGAGGGGGAGGGCCGGATAATGTACCTGTACAGGTGAGTGAGGGGGAGAGCAGGATAATGTACCTGTACAGGTGAGTGAGGGGGACAGCAGGATAATGTACCTGTAAAGGTGTGTGAGGTGGAGGGCTGGATAATGTACCTGTACAGGTGAGTGAGGGGAGGGCAGGATAATGTACCTGTACAGGTGTGTGAGGTGGAGTGCAGGATAATGTACCTGTACAGGTGTGTGTGTTTCGGATGGCAGGATAATGTACCTCTAGAGGTGTGAGGGGGAAGGCAGGATAAGGTTTCTGTACAGGTGAGTGAGTGGGAGGGCAGGATAATGTACCTGTACAGGTGAGTAGGGGGAGGGCAGGATAATGTACCTGTACAGGAGTGTGATGGGGGGGGGGGGGACAGGATAATGTACGTGTACAGGTGAGTGAGAGGGAGGCCAGGATAATGTACCTGTACAGGTGAGTGAAGGGGAGGGCAGGATAATGTACCTGTACAGGTGTGTGATGGGGACGGGAGGATAATATACCTGTAAAGGTAAGTGAGGGGGAGTGCAGGATAATGTACCTGTACTGGTGTGTGAGCTGGAGGGCAGGATAATGTACCTGTACAGGCATGTGAGCGGGAGGGCAGGAAAATGTACCTGTACAGGTGAGCGAGGGGGAGAGCAGGATAATGTACCTGTACAGGTGAGTAAGTGGGAGGGCAGGATAATGTACCTGTATAGGTCAGTGAGGGGTGGGCAGGATAATGTACTTGTACAGTTGTGTGAGGTGGAGGGCATGATAATGTACCTGTACAGGTGACTGAGCAGGAGGGCAGGATAATGTACCTGTACAGGTGTGTGATGTGGAGGGCAGGATAATGTACCTGTACAGGTGAGTGAGGGGGAGGGCAGGATAATGTACCGGTGCAAGTGTGTGAGGGGGAGGGCAGGAAATTGGATCTGTACAGGCGTGTGAGGGGGAGTGCAGGATAATGTACCTGTACAGGTGTGTGAGGGGGAGGGAAGGATAATGTACGTGTACAGGGGTGTGAGCGGGTGGGCAGGATAATGTACCTCTACAGGTGTGTAAGGTGGAGGGCGGGATAATGTACCTGTACAGGTGAGTGAGAGGGATGGCAGGATAATGTATCTGTACAGGTGTGTGAGGGGGAGGGCAGGATAATGTACTTGTACAGGTGTGTGAGGGGGAGGGCAGGATAATGTACCTGTACATGTGTGTGAGGTGGAGGGCAGGATAATGTACATGTACAGGTGTGTGAGGGGGAGGGCAGGTTAATGTTCCTGTACAGGTGAGTGTGGGGGAGGGCAGGATTATGTACCTGTACCGGACTGTGAGTGGGGGGACAGGATAATGTATGTATACAGGTGAGTGAGAGGGAGGGCAGGATAATGTAACTCTAGAGGTTTGTGAGGGGGCGGGCAGGATAATGTACCTTTACAGGTGATTGAGGGGGAGGGCAGGATAATGTAACTCTAGAGGTTTGTGAGGGGGCGGGCAGGATAATGTACCTGTACAAGTGTGTGAGCAGCAGGGCCAGATAATGTACCTGTACAGGTGAGTGAGGGCGAGGGCACGATAATATACCTGTACAGATGAGTGACGGGGAGGGCAGGATAATATACCTGTACAGGTGTGTGAGCGGGAGGGCAGGATAATGGACCTGTACAGGTCTGTGAGGAGGAGGGCAGGATAATGTACCTGTACAGGTGTGTGTGGGGGAGGGCAGGATAATGTACCTGTACAGGTCTGTGAGGAGGAAGGCAGGATAATGTTTCTGTACAGGTGAGTGAGTGGGAGGGCAGGATAATGGACCTGTACAGGTGAGTGAGGGGGAGGGCAGGATAATGTACCTGTACAGGTGAGTGAGGGGGAGGGCAGGATAATGTACCTGTACAGGTGAGTGAGAGGGAGGGCAGGATAATGTACCTCTACAGGTGAGTGAGAGGGAGGGCAGGATAATGTACCTGTACAGGTGTGTGAGGGGGAGGGCAGGATAATGTACCCGTACAGGTGTGTGAGGGGGAGGGCAGGAAAATGTAACTGTATAGGTGTGTGAGGGGGAGGGCAGGAAAATGTTCCTGTACAGGCGTGTGAGCGGGAGGGCAGGATAATGTACCTGTACAGGTGAGTGAGGGGGAGAGCAGGATAATGTACCTATACAGGTGTGTGAGGAGGAGGTCAGGATAATGTACCTGTACAGGTGAGTGAGGGGGAGAGCAGGATAATGTACCTGTAAATGTGTGTGAGGTGGAGGGCTGGATAATGTACCTGTACAGGTGAGTGAGGGAATGGCAGGATAATGTACTTGTACAGGTGTGTAAGGTGGAGGGCAGGATAATGTACCTGTATAGGTGAGTGAGCGGTCGGCAGGATAATGAACTTGTACCGTTGTGTGAGGTGGAGGGCTGGATAATGTATCTGTACAGGTGTGTGAGGGGGAGGGCAGGATCATGTACCTGTAAAGGTGTGTGAGGGGAAGGCATGATAATGTTTCTGTACATGTGAATGAGCGGGAGGGCTGGAAAATGTACCTGTACAGGTGAGTGAGGGGGAGGTCAGGATAATGTACCTGTACAGGTGAGTGAGGGGGAGAGCAGGATAATGTACCTGTAAATGTGTGTGAGGTGGAGGGCTGGATAATGTACCTGTACAGGTGAGTGAGGGAATGGCAGGATAATGTACTTGTACAGGTGTGTAAGGTGGAGGGCAGGATAATATTCCTGTACAGGTGAGTGAGCTGGAGGGCAGCGTAATGTACATGTACATGTGTGTGAGGTGGAGGGCAGGATATTGTACCTGTACAGGTGTGTGAGGGGGAGGGCAGGATAATGTACCTGTACAGGTGAGTGAGGGGGAGGGCAGGATAATGTACCTGTACAGGTGAGTGAGGGGGAGGGGGAGAGCAGGATAATGTACCTGTACAGTTGTGTGAGGGGGAGGGCAGGATAATGTACTGTACAGGTTGTGTGAGGTGGAGGGCTGGATAATGTACCTGTACAGCTGAGGGCAGGGGAGGGCAGGATAATGTACCTGTACAGTTGAGTGAGGGGGAGAGCAGGATAATCTACCTGTACAGGTCTGTGAGGGGGAGGGCAGGATAATGTACCTGTGCAGGAGTGTGCGGGGTGGGACAGGATAATGTACGTGTACAGGTCAGTGAGAGGAAGGGCAGGATAATGTACCTGTACGGCGGTGTGAGGGGGAGGGCAGGATTTTGTACCTGTACAGGTAAGTGAGGGGGAGGGGAGAGCAGGATAACGTAGCTGTACAGGTGTGTGAGAGGGAGGGCAGGATAATGTACTGTACAGGTGTGTGAGGTGGAGGGCAGGATAATGTACCTGTACAGGTGAGTGAGGGGTAGGGCAGGATAATGTACCTGTACAAGTGTGTGAGCAGCAGGGCCGGATAATGTATCTGTACAGGTGAGTGAGGGCGAGGGCACGATAATATACCTGTACAGGTGAGTGACGGGGAGGGCAGGATAATGTACCTGTACAGGTGAGTGAGGGGGAGAGCAGGATAATGTACCTGTACAGGTGAGTGAAGGGGAGGGCAGGATAATGTACCTGTACAGGTGTGTGAGGGGGAGGGCAGGATAATGTACTGTACAGGTGTTTGAGGTGGAGGGCAGGATAATGTGCCTGTACAGGTGAGTGAGCGGGAGGGCAGGATCATGTAACTGTACAGGTGAGTGAGGGGGAAGGCAGGATAATGTACCTGTACAGTTGAGTGAGGGGGAGCGCAGGATAATGTACCTGTACAGGTGGGTGAAGGGGAGGGCAGGATAATGTATCAGTACAGGTGAGTGAGGGGGAGGGCTGGATAATGTACCCGTACAGGTGTGTGAGGAGGAGGGCAGGATAATGTACCTGGACAGGTGAGTGAGGTGAGGGCAGGATAGTGTACCTGTACTGGTGACTGAGGGGGAGGGCAGGAAATTGTACCTGTACTGGTGAGTGAGGGGTAGGGCAGGATAATGTACCTGTACAGGTGAGTGATGGGGAGGGCAGGATAATGTACCTGTACAGGTGAGTGAGGGGGAGGGCAGGATAATGGACCTGTACAGGTGAGTGAGGGGTAGGGCAGGATAATCAACCTGTACAGGTGAGTGAGGGGGAGGGCAGGATAATGTACCTGTAGATTTGAGTGAGGGGGTGGGCAGGATAATGTACCTGTACTGGTGAGTGAGGGCGACGGCAGAATAATGCATCTGTGCAGGTGAGTGAGGTGGAGGGCAGGATAATGTACCTGTACTGGTGAGTGACAGAGAGGGCAGGATAACGTACCTGTACAGATGAGTGAGAGGGAGGGCAGGATAATGTACCAGTACAGGTGAGTGTGGGGGAGGGCAGGATAATGTACCTGTACAGGTGTGTGAGGGGGAGGGCAGGATAATAGACCTGTACAGGTGAGTGAGGGGAAGGGCAGGATAATTTACCAGTACAGGTGAGTGAGGGGGAGGGCAGGATAATGTACCTGAACAGGTGAGTGAGGGGGAGGGCAGGATAATAGACCTGCACAGGAGAATGAGGGGAAGGGCAGGATAATGTACCTGTACAGGTGTGTGAGTGGGAGGGCAGGATAATGTACCTGTACAGGTGTGTGAGGGGGAGGGCAGGTTAATGTAGCTGTACAGGTGTGTGAGTGGGAGGGCAGGATAATGAACCTGTACAAGTGAGTGAGGGGGAGGGCAGAATAAAGAATGTGTACAGGTGAGTGAGGGGGAGGGCAGGATAATGTACCTGTACAGGTGAGTAAGGGGGAGGGCAGGATAATATACCTGTACAGGTGAGTGAGCGGAGGGCAGGATAATGTACCTGTACCGGTGAGTGTGGGGGGAGGGCAAGATAATGTCCCTGTACAGGTGAGTGAGGGGGAGGGCAGGATAATGTACCTGTACAGGTGAGTGAGGGGGAGGGCAGGATAATGTATCTGTACATGTGTGTGAGGTGGAGGGCAGGATAATGTACCTGTACTGGTCTGTGAGCAGGAGGGCAGGATAATGTACCTGTACAGGTGAGTGAGGGGGTGGGCAGGATAATGTACCTGTACGGCTGTGTGAGGGGGAGTTCATGATAATGTACCTGTACAGGTGAGTGAGTGGGAGGGCAGGATAATGTACCTGTACAGGTGTGTGAGGTGGAGGGCAGGATAATGTTCCTCTACAGGTGTGTGAGGGGGAGGGCAGGATAATGTACCTGTACTGGTGAGTGAGGGGGAGGGCAGGATAATGTACCGGTGCAAGTGTGTGAGGGGGAGGGCAGGAAATTGTATCTGTACAGGTGAGTGAGGGGGAGGGCAGGATACTGCACCTGTACAGGTGAGTGAGGGGGAGGGCAGGATAATGTACCTGTACAGGTGTGTGAGGGGGAGGACAGGATAATGTACCTGTACAGGTGAGTAAGGGCGAGGGCAGGATAATGTACCTGTACAGGTGAGTGAGGGGGAGGGCAGGATAATGAACCTGTACAGGTGAGTGATGGGGAGGGCAGGATAATGAATGTGTACAGGTGAGTGAGGGGGTGGGCAGGATCATGTACCTGTACAGGTGTGTGAGGGGGAAGGCATGATAATGTTTCTGTACAGGTGAGTGAGGGGGAGGGCAGGATAATGTACCTGTACAGGTGAGTGAGGGGGAGAGCAGGATTATGTACCTGTAAAGGTGTGTGAGGTGGAGTGCAGGATAATGTACCTGTACAGGTGTGTGTGTTTGGGATGGCAGGATAATGTACCTCTACAGGTGTGAGGGGGAAGGCACGATAAGGTTTCTGTACAGGTGAGTGAGTGGGAGGGCAGGATAATGTACCTGTACAGGTAAGTAGGGGGAGGGCAGGATAATGTACCTGTACAGGAGTGTGAGGGGGGGGGGGGGGGGGACAGGATAATGTACGTGCACAGGTGAGTGAGAGGGAGGGCAGGATAATGTACCTGTACAGGTGAGTGAAGGGGAGGGCAGGATAATGTACCTGTACAGGTGTGTGATGGGGACGGGAGGATAATATACCTGTAAATGTAAGTGAGGGGGAGTGCAGGATAATGTACCTGTACTGGTGTGTGAGCTGGAGGGCAGGATAATGTACCTGTACAGGCATGTGAGCGGGAGGGCAGGAAAATGTACCTGTACAGGTGAGTGAGGGGGAGCGCAGGATAATGTACCTGTACAGGTGTGTGAGGGGGAGGGCAGGTTAATGTACCTGTACAGGTGTGTGAGGGGGAGGGCAGGATAATGAACCTGTACAAGTGAGTGAGGGGGAGGGCAGAATAAAGAATGTGTACAGGTGAGTGAGGGGGAGGGCAGGATAATGTACCTGTACAGGTGAGTAAGGGGGAGGGCAGGATAATATACCTGTACAGGTGAGTGAGCGGAGGGCAGGATAATGTACCTGTACCGGTGAGTGTCGGGGAGGGCAAGATAATGTCCCTGTACAGGTGAGTGAGGGGGAGGGCAGGATAATGTACCTGTACAGGTGAGTGAGGGGGATGGTAGGATAAAGTATCTGTACATGTGTGTGAGGTGGAGGGCAGGATAATGTACCTGGACTGGTCTGTGAGCAGGAGGGCAGGATAATGTACCTGTACAGGTGAGTGAGGGGGTGGGCAGGATAATGTACCTGTACGGCTGTGTGAGGGGGAGTTCATGATAATGTACCTGTACAGGTGAGTGAGTGGGAGGGCAGGATAATGTACCTGTACAGGTGTGTGAGGTGGAGGGCAGGATAATGTTCCTCTACAGGTGTGTGAGGGGGAGGGCAGGATAATGTACCTGTACTGGTGAGTGAGGGGGAGGGCAGGATAATGTACCGGTGCAAGTGTGTGAGGGGGAGGGCAGGAAATTGTATCTGTACAGGTGAGTGAGGGGGTGGGCAGGATACTGTACCTGTACAGGTGAGTGAGGGGGAGGGCAGGATAATGTACCTGTACAGGTGTGTGAGGGGGAGGACAGGATAATGTACCTGTACAGGTGAGGAAGGGCGAGGGCAGGATAATGTACCTGTACAGGTGAGTGAGGGGGAGGGCAGGATAATGAACCTGTACAGGTGAGTGATGGGGAGGGCAGGATAATGAATGTGTACAGGTGAGTGAGGGGGGTGGGCAGGATCATGTACCTGTACAGGTGTGTGAGGGGGGAAGGCATGATAATGTTTCTGTACAGGTGAGTGAGGGGGAGGGCCGGATAATGTACCTGTACAGGTGAGTGAGGGGGAGGGCAGGATAATGTACCTGTACAGGTGAGTGAGGGGGAGAGCAGGATAATGTACCTGTAAAGGTGTGTGAGGTGGAGTGCAGGATAATGTACCTGTACAGGTGTGTGTGTTTGGGATGGCAGGATAATGTACCTCTACAGGTGTGAGGGGGAAGGCAGGATAAGGTTTCTGTACAAGTGAGTGAGTGGGAGGGCAGGATAATGTACCTGTACAGGTGAGTGAGGGGGGAGGGCAGGATAATGTACCTGTACAGGAGTGTGAGGGGGGGGGGGGGGGACAGGATAATGTACGTGTACAGGTGAGTGAGAGTGAGGGCAGGATAATGTACCTGTACAGGTGAGTGAAGGGGAGGGCAGGATAATGTACCTGTACAGGTGTGTGATGGGGACGGGAGGATAATATACCTGTAAAGGTAAGTGAGGGGGAGTGCAGGATAATGTACCTGTACTGGTGTGTGAGCTGGAGGGCAGGATAATGTACCTGTACAGGCATGTGAGCGGGGAGGGCAGGATAATGTACCTGTACATGTGAGTGAGGGGGAGGGCAGGATAATGTACCGGTACAAGTGTGTCAGGAGGAGGGCAGGATAATGTACCTGTATAGGTCAGTGAGGGGTGGGCAGGATAATGTACTTGTACAGTTGTGTGAGGTGGAGGGCATGATAATGTACCTGTACAGGTGAGTGAGGGGGAGGGCAGGATAATGTACCGGTGCAAGTGTGTGAGGGGGAGGGCTGGAAATTGGATCTGTACAGGCGTGTGAGGGGGAGTGCAGGATAATGTACCTGTACAGGTGTGTGAGGGGGAGGACAGGATAATGTACCTATACAGGTGAGAAAGGGCGAGGGCTGGATAATGTACCTGTACAGGTGTGTGAGAGCAAGGGAAGGTTAATGTACCTGTACTTATGAGTGAGGGCGAGGGAAGGATAATGTACCTGTACAGGTGAGTGAGGGGGAGGGCAGGATAATATACCTGTACAGGTGAGTGAGGGGGAGGGGGAGAGCAGGATAATGTACCTGTACAGTTGTGTGAGGGGGAGGGCAGGATAATGTACTGTACAGGTGTGTGAGGTGGAGGGCAGGATAATGTACCTGTACAGGTGACTGAGCAGGAGGGCAGGATAATGTACCTGCAGATGTGTTTGAGGGGGAGGGCAGGATATTGTACCTGTTCAGGTGAGTGAGTTTGAGAGCAGGATAATGTACCTGTACAGGTGTGTGAGGTGGAGGGCTGGATAATGTACCTGTACAGCTGAGGGCAGGGGAGGGCAGGATAATGTACCTGTACAGTTGAGTGAGGGGGAGAGCAGGATAATCTACCTGTACAGGTCTGTGAGGGGGAGGGCAGGATAATGTACCTGTGCAGGAGTGTGCGGGGTGGGACAGGATAATGTACGTGTACAGGTCAGTGAGAGGAAGGGCAGGATAATGTACCTGTACGGCGGTGTGAGGGGGAGGGCAGGATTATGTACCTGTACAGGTAAGTGAGGGGGAGGGGGAGAGCAGGATAACGTAGCTGTACAGGTGTGTGAGAGGGAGGGCAGGATAATGTACTGTACAGGTGTGTGAGGTGGAGGGCAGGATAATGTAAATGTACAGGTGAGTGAGGGGTAGGGCAGGATAATGTACCTGTACAAGTGTGTGAGCAGCAGGGCCGGATAATGTATCTGTACAGGTGAGTGAGGGCGAGGGCACGATAATATACCTGTACAGGTGAGTGACGGGGAGGGCAGGATAATGTACCTGTACAGGTGAGTGAGGGGGAGAGCAGGATAATGTACCTGTACAGGTGAGTGAAGGGGAGGGCAGGATAATGTACCTGTACAGGTGTGTGAGGGGGAGGGCAGGATAATGTACTGTACAGGTGTTTGAGGTGGAGGGCAGGATAATGTGCCTGTACAGGTGAGTGAGCGGGAGGGCAGGATCATGTAACTGTACAGGTGAGTGAGGGAGAAGGCAGGATAATGTACCTGTACAGTTGAGTGAGGGGGAGCGCAGGATAATGTACCTGTACAGGTGGGTGAAGGGGAGGGCAGGATAATGTATCAGTACAGGTGAGTGAGGGGGAGGGCTGGATAATGTACCCGTACAGGTGTGTGAGGAGGAGGGCAGGATAATGTACCTGTACAGGTGAGTGAGGGGAGGGCAGGATAGTGTACCTGTACTGGTGACTGAGGGGGAGGGCAGGAAATTGTACCTGTACCGGTGAGTGAGGGGTAGGGCAGGATAATGTACCTGTACAGGTGAGTGATGGGGAGGGCAGGATAATGTACCTGTACAGGTGAGTGAGGGGGAGGGCAGGATAATGGACCTGTACAGGTGAGTGAGGGGTAGGGCAGGATAATCAACCTGTACAGGTGAGTGAGGGGGAGGGCAGGATAATGTACCTGTAGATTTGAGTGAGGGGGTGGGCAGGATAATGTACCTGTACTGGTGAGTGAGGGCGAGGGCAGAATAATGTATCTGTGCAGGTGAGTGAGGTGGAGGGCAGGATAATGTACCTGTACTGGTGAGTGACAGAGAGGGCAGGATAACGTACCTGTACAGATGAGTGAGGGGGAGGGCAGGATAATGTACCAGTACAGGTGAGTGTGGGGGAGAGCAGGATAATGTACCTGTACAGGTGTGTGAGGGGGAGGGCAGGATAATAGACCTGTACAGGTGAGTGAGGGGAAGGGCAGGACAATGAACCAGTACAGGTGAGTGAGGGGGAGGGCAGAATAATGTACCTGAACAGGTGAGTGAGGGGGAGGGCAGGATAATAGACCTCCACAGGAGAATGAGGGGAAGAGCAGGATAATGTACCTGTACAGGTGTGTGAGTGGGAGGGCAGGATAATGTACCTGCACAGGTGAGTGAGGGGGAGGGCAGGATAATGTACCTGTACAGGTGAGTGAGGGGGAGGGGGAGAGCAGGATAATGTACCTGTACAGTTGTGTGAGGGGGAGGGCAGGATAATGTACTGTACAGGTGTTTGAGGTGGAGGGCAGGATAATGTACCTGTACAGGTGACTGAGCAGGAGGGCAGGATAATGTACCTGCAGATGTGTTTGAGGGGGAGGGCAGGATATTGTACCTGTTCAGGTGAGTGAGTTTGAGAGCAGGATAATGTACCTGTACAGGTGTGTGAGGTGGAGGGCTGGATAATGTACCTGTACAGCTGAGGGCAGGGGAGGGCAGGATAATGTACCTGTACAGTTGAGTGAGGGGGAGAGCAGGATAATCTACCTGTACAGGTCTGTGAGGGGGAGGGCAGGATAATGTACCTGTGCAGGAGTGTGCGGGGTGGGACAGGATAATGTACGTGTACAGGTCAGTGAGAGGAAGGGCAGGATAATGTACCTGTACGGCGGTGTGAGGGGGAGGGCAGGATTATGTACCTGTACAGGTAAGTGAGGGGGAGGGGAGAGCAGGATAACGTAGAAGTACAGGTGTGTGAGAGGGAGGGCAGGATAATGTACTGTACAGGTGTGTGAGGTGGAGGGCAGGATAATGTACCTGTACAGGTGAGTGAGGGGTAGGGCAGGATAATGTACCTGTACAAGTGTGTGAGCAGCAGGGCCGGATAATGTATCTGTACAGGTGAGTGAGGGCGAGGGCACGATAATATACCTGTACAGGTGAGTGACGGGGAGGGCAGGATAATGTACCTGTACAGGTGAGTGAGGGGGAGAGCAGGATAATGTACCTGTACAGGTGAGTGAAGGGGAGGGCAGGATAATGTACCTGTACAGGTGTGTGAGGGGGAGGGCAGGATAATGTACTGTACAGGTGTTTGAGGTGGAGGGCAGGATAATGTGCCTGTACAGGTGAGTGAGCGGGAGGGCAGGATCATGTAACTGTACAGGTGAGTGAGGGGGAAGGCAGGATAATGTACCTGTACAGTTGAGTGAGGGGGAGCGCAGGATAATGTACCTGTACAGGTGGGTGAAGGGGAGGGCAGGATAATGTATCAGTACAGGTGAGTGAGGGGGAGGGCTGGATAATGTACCCGTACAGGTGTGTGAGGAGGAGGGCAGGATAATGTACCTGTACAGGTGAGTGAGGGGAGGGCAGGATAGTGTACCTGTACTGGTGACTGAGGGGGAGGGCAGGAAATTGTACCTGTACCGGTGAGTGAGGGGTAGGGCAGGATAATGTACCTGTACAGGTGAGTGATGGGGAGGGCAGGATAATGTACCTGTACAGGTGAGTGAGGGGGAGGGCAGGATAATGGACCTGTACAGGTGAGTGAGGGGTAGGGCAGGATAATCAACCTGTACAGGTGAGTGAGGGGGAGGGCAGGATAATGTACCTGTAGATTTGAGTGAGGGGGTGGGCAGGATAATGTACCTGTACTGGTGAGTGAGGGCGAGGGCAGAATAATGTATCTGTGCAGGTGAGTGAGGTGGAGGGCAGGATAATGTACCTGTACTGGTGAGTGACAGAGAGGGCAGGATAACGTACCTGTACAGATGAGTGAGGGGGAGGGCAGGATAATGTACCAGTACAGGTGAGTGTGGGGGAGGGCAGGATAATGTACCTGTACAGGTGTGTGAGGGGGAGGGCAGGATAATAGACCTGTACAGGTGAGTGAGGGGAAGGGCAGGATAATGTACCAGTACAGGTGAGTGAGGGGGAGGGCAGGATAATGTACCTGAACAGGTGAGTGAGGGGGAGGGCAGGATAATAGACCTGCACAGGAGAATGAGGGGAAGGGCAGGATAATGTACCTGTACAGGTGTGTGAGTGGGAGGGCAGGATAATGTACCTGTACAGGTGAGTGAGGGGGAGGGGGAGAGCAGGATAATGTACCTGTACAGTTGTGTGAGGGGGAGGGCAGGATAATGTACTGTACAGGTGTTTGAGGTGGAGGGCAGGATAATGTACCTGTACAGGTGACTGAGCAGGAGGGCAGGATAATGTACCTGCAGATGTGTTTGAGGGGGAGGGCAGGATATTGTACCTGTTCAGGTGAGTGAGTTTGAGAGCAGGATAATGTACCTGTACAGGTGTGTGAGGTGGAGGGCTGGATAATGTACCTGTACAGCTGAGGGCAGGGGAGGGCAGGATAATGTACCTGTACAGTTGAGTGAGTGGGAGAGCAGGATAATCTACCTGTACAGGTCTGTGAGGGGGAGGGCAGGATAATGTACCTGTGCAGGAGTGTGCGGGGTGGGACAGGATAATGTACGTGTACAGGTCAGTGAGAGGAAGGGCAGGATAATGTACCTGTACGGCGGTGTGAGGGGGAGGGCAGGATTATGTACCTGTACAGGTAAGTGAGGGGGAGGGGAGAGCAGGATAACGTAGAAGTACAGGTGTGTGAGAGGGAGGGCAGGATAATGTACTGTACAGGTGTGTGAGGTGGAGGGCAGGATAATGTACCTGTACAGGTGAGTGAGGGGTAGGGCAGGATAATGTACCTGTACAAGTGTGTGAGCAGCAGGGCCGGATAATGTATCTGTACAGGTGAGTGAGGGCGAGGGCATGATAATATACCTGTACAGGTGAGTGACGGGGAGGGCAGGATAATGTACCTGTACAGGTGAGTGAAGGGGAGGGCAGGATAATGTACCTGTACAGGTGTGTGAGGGGGAGGGCAGGTTAATGTACTGTACAGGTGTTTGAGGTGGAGGGCAGGATAATGTGCCTGTACAGGTGAGTGAGCGGGAGGGCAGGATCATGTAACTGTACAGGTGAGTGAGGGGGAAGGCAGGATAATGTACCTGTACAGTTGAGTGAGGGGGAGCGCAGGATAATGTACCTGTACAGGTGGGTGAAGGGGAGGGCAGGATAATGTATCAGTACAGGTGAGTGAGGGGGAGGGCTGGATAATGTACCCGTACAGGTGTGTGAGGAGGAGGGCAGGATAATGTACCTGTACAGGTGAGTGAGGGGAGGGCAGGATAGTGTACCTGTACTGGTGACTGAGGGGGAGGGCAGGAAATTGTACCTGTACCGGTGAGTGAGGGGTAGGGCAGGATAATGTACCTGTACAGGTGAGTGATGGGGAGGGCAGGATAATGTACCTGTACAGGTGAGTGAGGGGGAGGGCAGGATAATGGACCTGTACAGGTGAGTGAGGGGTAGGGCAGGATAATCAACCTGTACAGGTGAGTGAGGGGGAGGGCAGGATAATGTACCTGTAGATTTGAGTGAGGGGGTGGGCAGGATAATGTACCTGTACTGGTGAGTGAGGGCGAGGGCAGAATAATGTATCTCTGCAGGTGAGTGAGGTGGAGGGCAGGATAATGTACCTGTACTGGTGAGTGACAGAGAGGGCAGGATAACGTACCTGTACAGATGAGTGAGGGGGAGGGCAGGATAATATACCTGTACAGGTGAGTGAGCGGAGGGCAGGATAATGTACCTGTACCGGTGAGTGTGGGGGAGGGCAAGATAATGTCCCTGTACAGGTGAGTGAGGGGGAGGGCAGGATAATGTACCTGTACAGGTGAGTGAGGGGGAGGGCAGGATAATGTATCTGTACATGTGTGTGAGGTGGAGGGCAGGATAATGTACCTGTACTGGTCTGTGAGCAGGAGGGCAGGATAATGTACCTGTACAGGTGAGTGAGGGGGTGGGCAGGATAATGTACCTGTACGGCTGTGTGAGGGGGAGTTCATGATAATGTACCTGTACAGGTGTGTGAGGTGGAGGGCAGGATAATGTTCCTCTACAGTTGTGTGAGGGGGAGGGCAGGATAATGTACCTGTACTGGTGAGTGAGGGGGAGGGCAGGATAATGTACCGGTGCAAGTGTGTGAGGGGGTGGGCAGGAAATTGTATCTGTACAGGTGAGTGAGGGGGAGGGCAGGATACTGCACCTGTACAGGTGAGTGAGGGGGAGGGCAGGATAATGTACCTGTACAGGTGTGTGAGGGGGAGGACAGGATAATGTACCTGTACAGGTGAGTAAGGGCGAGGGCAGGATAATGTACCTGTACAGGTGAGTGAGGGGGAGGGCAGGATAATGAACCTGTACAGGTGAGTGATGGGGAGGGCAGGATAATGAATGTGTACAGGTGAGTGAGGGGGTGGGCAGGATCATGTACCTGTACAGGTGTGTGAGGGGGAAGGCATGATAATGTTTCTGTACAGGTGAGTGAGGGGGAGGGCCGGATAATGTACCTGTACAGGTGAGTGAGGGGGAGGGCAGGATAATGTACCTGTACAGGTGAGTGAGGGGGAGAGCAGGATTATGTACCTGTAAAGGTGTGTGAGGTGGAGTGCAGGATAATGTACCTGTACAGGTGTGTGTGTTTGGGATGGCAGGATAATGTACCTCTACAGGTGTGAGGGGGAAGGCACGATAAGGTTTCTGTACAGGTGAGTGAGTGGGAGGGCAGGATAATGTACCTGTACAGGTAAGTAGGGGGAGGGCAGGATAATGTACCTGTACAGGAGTGTGAGGGGGGGGGGGGGGACAGGATAATGTACGTGCACAGGTGAGTGAGAGGGAGGGCAGGATAATGTACCTGTACAGGTGAGTGAAGGGGAGGGCAGGATAATGTACCTGTACAGGTGTGTGATGGGGACGGGAGGATAATATACCTGTAAATGTAAGTGAGGGGGAGTGCAGGATAATGTACCTGTACTGGTGTGTGAGCTGGAGGGCAGGATAATGTACCTGTGCAGGCATGTGAGCGGGAGGGCAGGAAAATGTACCTGTACAGGTGAGTGAGGGGGAGCGCAGGATAATGTACCTGTACAGGTGTGTGAGGGGGAGGGCAGGTTAATGTACCTGTACAGGTGTGTGAGGGGGAGGGCAGGATAATGAACCTGTACAAGTGAGTGAGGGGGAGGGCAGAATAAAGAATGTGTACAGGTGAGTGAGGGGGAGGGCAGGATAATGTACCTGTACAGGTGAGTAAGGGGGAGGGCAGGATAATATACCTGTACAGGTGAGTGAGCGGAGGGCAGGATAATGTACCTGTACCGGTGAGTGTCGGGGAGGGCAAGATAATGTCCCTGTACAGGTGAGTGAGGGGGAGGGCAGGATAATGTACCTGTACAGGTGAGTGAGGGGGATGGTAGGATAAAGTATCTGTACATGTGTGTGAGGTGGAGGGCAGGATAATGTACCTGGACTGGTCTGTGAGCAGGAGGGCAGGATAATGTACCGGTACAGGTGAGTGAGGGGGTGGGCAGGATAATGTACCTGTACGGCTGTGTGAGGGGGAGTTCATGATAATGTACCTGTACAGGTGAGTGAGTGGGAGGGCAGGATAATGTACCTGTACAGGTGTGTGAGGTGGAGGGCAGGATAATGTTCCTCTACAGGTGTGTGAGGGGGAGGGCAGGATAATGTACCTGTACTGGTGAGTGAGGGGGAGGGCAGGATAATGTACCGGTGCAAGTGTGTGAGGGGGAGGGCAGGAAATTGTATCTGTACAGGTGAGTGAGGGGGTGGGCAGGATACTGTACCTGTACAGGTGAGTGAGGGGGAGGGCAGGATAATGTACCTGTACAGGTGTGTGAGGGGGAGGACAGGATAATGTACCTGTACAGGTGAGGAAGGGCGAGGGCAGGATAATGTACCTGTACAGGTGAGTGAGGGGGAGGGCAGGATAATGAACCTGTACAGGTGAGTGATGGGGAGGGCAGGATAATGAATGTGTACAGGTGAGTGAGGGGGTGGGCAGGATCATGTACCTGTACAGGTGTGTGAGGGGGAAGGCATGATAATGTTTCTGTACAGGTGAGTGAGGGGGAGGGCCGGATAATGTACCTGTACAGGTGAGTGAGGGGGAGGGCAGGATAATGTACCTGTACAGGTGAGTGAGGGGGAGAGCAGGATAATGTACCTGTAAAGGTGTGTGAGGTGGAGTGCAGGATAATGTACCTGTACAGGTGTGTGTGTTTGGGATGGCAGGATAATGTACCTCTACAGGTGTGAGGGGGAAGGCAGGATAAGGTTTCTGTACAGGTGAGTGAGTGGGAGGGCAGGATAATGTACCTGTACAGGTGAGTGAGGGGGAGGGCAGGATAATGTACCTGTACAGGAGTGTGAGGGGGGGGGGGGGGGGGACAGGATAATGTACGTGTACAGGTGAGTGAGAGTGAGGGCAGGATAATGTACCTGTACAGGTGAGTGAAGGGGAGGGCAGGATAATGTACCTGTACAGGTGTGTGATGGGGACGGGAGGATAATATACCTGTAAAGGTAAGTGAGGGGGAGTGCAGGATAATGTACCTGTACTGGTGTGTGAGCTGGAGGGCAGGATAATGTACCTGTACAGGCATGTGAGCGGGAGGGCAGGATAATGTACCTGTACATGTGAGTGAGGGGGAGGGCAGGATAATGTACCGGTACAAGTGTGTCAGGAGGAGGGCAGGATAATGTACCTGTATAGGTCAGTGAGGGGTGGGCAGGATAATGTACTTGTACAGTTGTGTGAGGTGGAGGGCATGATAATGTACCTGTACAGGTGAGTGAGGGGGAGGGCAGGATAATGTACCGGTGCAAGTGTGTGAGGGGGAGGGCTGGAAATTGGATCTGTACAGGCGTGTGAGGGGGAGTGCAGGATAATGTACCTGTACAGGTGTGTGAGGGGGAGGACAGGATAATGTACCTATACAGGTGAGAAAGGGCGAGGGCAGGATAATGTACCTGTACAGGTGTGTGAGAGCAAGGGAAGGTTAATGTACCTGTACTTATGAGTGAGGGCGAGGGAAGGATAATGTACCTGTACAGGTGAGTGAGGGGGAGGGCAGGATAATATACCTGTACAGGTGAGTGAGGGGGAGGGGGAGAGCAGGATAATGTACCTGTACAGTTGTGTGAGGGGGAGGGCAGGATAATGTACTGTACAGGTGTGTGAGGTGGAGGGCAGGATAATGTACCTGTACAGGTGACTGAGCAGGAGGGCAGGATAATGTACCTGCAGATGTGTTTGAGGGGGAGGGCAGGATATTGTACCTGTTCAGGTGAGTGAGTTTGAGAGCAGGATAATGTACCTGTACAGGTGTGTGAGGTGGAGGGCTGGATAATGTACCTGTACAGCTGAGGGCAGGGGAGGGCAGGATAATGTACCTGTACAGTTGAGTGAGGGGGAGAGCAGGATAATCTACCTGTACAGGTCTGTGAGGGGGAGGGCAGGATAATGTACCTGTGCAGGAGTGTGCGGGGTGGGACAGGATAATGTACGTGTACAGGTCAGTGAGAGGAAGGGCAGGATAATGTACCTGTACGGCGGTGTGAGGGGGAGGGCAGGATTATGTACCTGTACAGGTAAGTGAGGGGGAGGGGAGAGCAGGATAACGTAGCTGTACAGGTGTGTGAGAGGGAGGGCAGGATAATGTACTGTACAGGTGTGTGAGGTGGAGGGCAGGATAATGTAAATGTACAGGTGAGTGAGGGGTAGGGCAGGATAATGTACCTGTACAAGTGTGTGAGCAGCAGGGCCGGATAATGTATCTGTACAGGTGAGTGAGGGCGAGGGCACGATAATATACCTGTACAGGTGAGTGACGGGGAGGGCAGGATAATGTACCTGTACAGGTGAGTGAGGGGGAGAGCAGGATAATGTACCTGTACAGGTGAGTGAAGGGGAGGGCAGGATAATGTACCTGTACAGGTGTGTGAGGGGGAGGGCAGGATAATGTACTGTACAGGTGTTTGAGGTGGAGGGCAGGATAATGTGCCTGTACAGGTGAGTGAGCGGGAGGGCAGGATCATGTAACTGTACAGGTGAGTGAGGGAGAAGGCAGGATAATGTACCTGTACAGTTGAGTGAGGGGGAGCGCAGGATAATGTACCTGTACAGGTGGGTGAAGGGGAGGGCAGGATAATGTATCAGTACAGGTGAGTGAGGGGGAGGGCTGGATAATGTACCCGTACAGGTGTGTGAGGAGGAGGGCAGGATAATGTACCTGTACAGGTGAGTGAGGGGAGGGCAGGATAGTGTACCTGTACTGGTGACTGAGGGGGAGGGCAGGAAATTGTACCTGTACCGGTGAGTGAGGGGTAGGGCAGGATAATGTACCTGTACAGGTGAGTGATGGGGAGGGCAGGATAATGTACCTGTACAGGTGAGTGAGGGGGAGGGCAGGATAATGGACCTGTACAGGTGAGTGAGGAGTAGGGCAGGATAATCAACCTGTACAGGTGAGTGAGGGGGAGGGCAGGATAATGTACCTGTAGATTTGAGTGAGGGGGTGGGCAGGATAATGTACCTGTACTGGTGAGTGAGGGCGAGGGCAGAATAATGTATCTGTGCAGGTGAGTGAGGTGGAGGGCAGGATAATGTACCTGTACTGGTGAGTGACAGAGAGGGCAGGATAACGTACCTGTACAGATGAGTGAGGGGGAGGGCAGGATAATGTACCAGTACAGGTGAGTGTGGGGGAGAGCAGGATAATGTACCTGTACAGGTGTGTGAGGGGGAGGGCAGGATAATAGACCTGTACAGGTGAGTGAGGGGAAGGGCAGGACAATGAACCAGTACAGGTGAGTGAGGGGGAGGGCAGAATAATGTACCTGAACAGGTGAGTGAGGGGGAGGGCAGGATAATAGACCTCCACAGGAGAATGAGGGGAAGAGCAGGATAATGTACCTGTACAGGTGTGTGAGTGGGAGGGCAGGATAATGTACCTGTACAGGTGAGTGAGGGGGAGGGCAGGATAATGTACCTGTACAGGTGAGTGAGGGGGAGGGGGAGAGCAGGATAATGTACCTGTACAGTTGTGTGAGGGGGAGGGCAGGATAATGTACTGTACAGGTGTTTGAGGTGGAGGGCAGGATAATGTACCTGTACAGGTGACTGAGCAGGAGGGCAGGATAATGTACCTGCAGATGTGTTTGAGGGGGAGGGCAGGATATTGTACCTGTTCAGGTGAGTGAGTTTGAGAGCAGGATAATGTACCTGTACAGGTGTGTGAGGTGGAGGGCTGGATAATGTACCTGTACAGCTGAGGGCAGGGGAGGGCAGGATAATGTACCTGTACAGTTGAGTGAGGGGGAGAGCAGGATAATCTACCTGTACAGGTCTGTGAGGGGGAGGGCAGGATAATGTACCTGTGCAGGAGTGTGCGGGGTGGGACAGGATAATGTACGTGTACAGGTCAGTGAGAGGAAGGGCAGGATAATGTACCTGTACGGCGGTGTGAGGGGGAGGGCAGGATTATGTACCTGTACAGGTAAGTGAGGGGGAGGGGAGAGCAGGATAACGTAGAAGTACAGGTGTGTGAGAGGGAGGGCAGGATAATGTACTGTACAGGTGTGTGAGGTGGAGGGCAGGATAATGTACCTGTACAGGTGAGTGAGGGGTAGGGCAGGATAATGTACCTGTACAAGTGTGTGAGCAGCAGGGCCGGATAATGTATCTGTACAGGTGAGTGAGGGCGAGGGCACGATAATATACCTGTACAGGTGAGTGACGGGGAGGGCAGGATAATGTACCTGTACAGGTGAGTGAGGGGGAGAGCAGGATAATGTACCTGTACAGGTGAGTGAAGGGGAGGGCAGGATAATGTACCTGTACAGGTGTGTGAGGGGGAGGGCAGGATAATGTACTGTACAGGTGTTTGAGGTGGAGGGCAGGATAATGTGCCTGTACAGGTGAGTGAGCGGGAGGGCAGGATCATGTAACTGTACAGGTGAGTGAGGGGGAAGGCAGGATAATGTACCTGTACAGTTGAGTGAGGGGGAGCGCAGGATAATGTACCTGTACAGGTGGGTGAAGGGGAGGGCAGGATAATGTATCAGTACAGGTGAGTGAGGGGGAGGGCTGGATAATGTACCCGTACAGGTGTGTGAGGAGGAGGGCAGGATAATGTACCTGGACAGGTGAGTGAGGGGAGGGCAGGATAGTGTACCTGTACTGGTGACTGAGGGGGAGGGCAGGAAATTGTACCTGTACCGGTGAGTGAGGGGTAGGGCAGGATAATGTACCTGTACAGGTGAGTGATGGGGAAGGCAGGATAATGTACCTGTACAGGTGAGTGAGGGGGAGGGCAGGATAATGGACCTGTACAGGTGAGTGAGGGGTAGGGCAGGATAATCAACCTGTACAGGTGAGTGAGGGGGAGGGCAGGATAATGTACCTGTAGATTTGAGTGAGGGGGTGGGCAGGATAATGTACCTGTACTGGTGAGTGAGGGCGAGGGCAGAATAATGTATCTGTGCAGGTGAGTGAGGTGGAGGGCAGGATAATGTACCTGTACTGGTGAGTGACAGAGAGGGCAGGATAACGTACCTGTACAGATGAGTGAGGGGGAGGGCAGGATAATGTACCAGTACAGGTGAGTGTGGGGGAGGGCAGGATAATGTACCTGTACAGGTGTGTGAGGGGGAGGGCAGGATAATAGACCTGTACAGGTGAGTGAGGGGAAGGGCAGGATAATGTACCAGTACAGGTGAGTGAGGGGGAGGGCAGGATAATGTACCTGAACAGGTGAGTGAGGGGGAGGGCAGGATAATAGACCTGCAAAGGAGAATGAGGGGAAGGGCAGGATAATGTACCTGTACAGGTGTGTGAGTGGGAGGGCAGGATAATGTACCTGTACAGGTGAGTGAGGGGGAGGGGGAGAGCAGGATAATGTACCTGTACAGTTGTGTGAGGGGGAGGGCAGGATAATGTACTGTACAGGTGTTTGAGGTGGAGGGCAGGATAATGTACCTGTACAGGTGACTGAGCAGGAGGGCAGGATAATGTACCTGCAGATGTGTTTGAGGGGGAGGGCAGGATATTGTACCTGTTCAGGTGAGTGAGTTTGAGAGCAGGATAATGTACCTGTACAGGTGTGTGAGGTGGAGGGCTGGATAATGTACCTGTACAGCTGAGGGCAGGGGAGGGCAGGATAATGTACCTGTACAGTTGAGTGAGTGGGGGAGCAGGATAATCTACCTGTACAGGTCTGTGAGGGGGAGGGCAGGATAATGTACCTGTGCAGGAGTGTGCGGGGTGGGACAGGATAATGTACGTGTACAGGTCAGTGAGAGGAAGGGCAGGATAATGTACCTGTACGGCGGTGTGAGGGGGAGGGCAGGATTATGTACCTGTACAGGTAAGTGAGGGGGAGGGGAGAGCAGGATAACGTAGAAGTACAGGTGTGTGAGAGGGAGGGCAGGATAATGTACTGTACAGGTGTGTGAGGTGGAGGGCAGGATAATGTACCTGTACAGGTGAGTGAGGGGTAGGGCAGGATAATGTACCTGTACAAGTGTGTGAGCAGCAGGGCCGGATAATGTATCTGTACAGGTGAGTGAGGGCGAGGGCATGATAATATACCTGTACAGGTGAGTGACGGGGAGGGCAGGATAATGTACCTGTACAGGTGAGTGAAGGGGAGGGCAGGATAATGTACCTGTACAGGTGTGTGAGGGGGAGGGCAGGTTAATGTACTGTACAGGTGTTTGAGGTGGAGGGCAGGATAATGTGCCTGTACAGGTGAGTGAGCGGGAGGGCAGGATCATGTAACTGTACAGGTGAGTGAGGGGGAAGGCAGGATAATGTACCTGTACAGTTGAGTGAGGGGGAGCGCAGGATAATGTACCTGTACAGGTGGGTGAAGGGGAGGGCAGGATAATGTATCAGTACAGGTGAGTGAGGGGGAGGGCTGGATAATGTACCCGTACAGGTGTGTGAGGAGGAGGGCAGGATAATGTACCTGTACAGGTGAGTGAGGGGAGGGCAGGATAGTGTACCTGTACTGGTGACTGAGGGGGAGGGCAGGAAATTGTACCTGTACCGGTGAGGGAGGGGTAGGGCAGGATAATGTACCTGTACAGGTGAGTGATGGGGAGGGCAGGATAATGTACCTGTACAGGTGAGTGAGGGGGAGGGCAGGATAATGGACCTGTACAGGTGAGTGAGGGGTAGGGCAGGATAATCAACCTGTACAGGTGAGTGAGGGGGAGGGCAGGATAATGTACCTGTAGATTTGAGTGAGGGGGTGGGCAGGATAATGTACCTGTACTGGTGAGTGAGGGCGAGGGCAGAATAATGTATCTGTGCAGGTGAGTGAGGTGGAGGGCAGGATAATGTACCTGTACTGGTGAGTGACAGAGAGGGCAGGATAACGTACCTGTATAGATGAGTGAGGGGGAGGGCAGGATAATGTACCAGTACAGGTGAGTGTGGGGGAGGGCAGGATAATGTACCTGTACAGGTGTGTGAGGGGGAGGGCAGGATAATAGACCTGTACAGGTGAGTGAGGGGAAGGGCAGGATAATGTACCAGTACAGGTGAGTGAGGGGGAGGGCAGGATAATGTACCTGAACAGGTGAGTGAGGGGGAGGGCAGGATAATAGACCTGCACAGGAGAATGAGGGGAAGGGCAGGATAATGTACCTGTACAGGTGTGTGAGTGGGAGGGCAGGATAATGTACCTGTACAGGTGTGTGAGAGGGAGGGCAGGTTAATGTACCTGTACAGGTGTGTGAGGGGGAGGGCAGGATAATGAACCTGTACAAGTGAGTGAGGGGGAGGGCAGAATAAAGAATGTGTACAGGTGAGTGAGGGGGAGGGCAGGATAATGTACCTGTACAGGTGAGTAAGGGGGAGGGCAGGATAATATACCTGTACAGGTGAGTGAGCGGAGGGCAGGATAATGTACCTGTACCGGTGAGTGTGGGGGAGGGCAAGATAATGTCCCTGTACAGGTGAGTGAGGGGGAGGGCAGGATAATGTACCTGTACAGGTGAGTGAGGGTGAGGGCAGGATAATGTATCTGTACATGTGTGTGAGGTGGCGGGCAGGATAATGTACCTGTACTGGTGAGTGAGGGGGAGGGCAGGATAATGTACCTGTACAGGAGTGTGAGGGGGGGTGGACAGGATAATGTACGTGTACAGGTGAGTGAGAGGGAGGGCAGGATAATGTACCTGTACAGGTGAGTGAAGGGGAGGGCAGGATAATGTACCTGTACAGGTGTGTGATGGGGACGGGAGGATAATATACCTGTAAAGGTAAGTGAGGGGGAGTGCAGGATAATGTACCTGTACTGGTGTGTGAGCTGGAGGGCAGGATAATGTACCTGTACAGGCATGTGAGCGGGAGGGCAGGAAAATGTACCTGTACAGGTGAGTGAGGGGTAGGGCAGGATAATCAACCTGTACAGGTGAGTGAGGGGGAGGGCAGGATAATGTACCTGTAGATTTGAGTGAGGGGGTGGGCAGGATAATGTACCTGTACTGGTGAGTGAGGGCGAGGGCAGAATAATGTATCTGTGCAGGTGAGTGAGGTGGAGGGCAGGATAATGTACCTGTACTGGTGAGTGACAGAGAGGGCAGGATAACGTACCTGTACAGATGAGTGAGGGGGAGGGCAGGATAATGTACCAGTACAGGTGAGTGTGGGGGAGGGCAGGATAATGTACCTGTACAGGTGTGTGAGGGGGAGGGCAGGATAATAGACCTGTACAGGTGAGTGAGGGGAAGGGCAGGATAATGTACCAGTACAGGTGAGTGAGGGGGAGGGCAGGATAATGTACCTGAACAGGTGAGTGAGGGGGAGGGCAGGATAATAGACCTGCAAAGGAGAATGAGGGGAAGGGCAGGATAATGTACCTGTACAGGTGTGTGAGTGGGAGGGCAGGATAATGTACCTGTACAGGTGAGTGAGGGGGAGGGGGAGAGCAGGATAATGTACCTGTACAGTTGTGTGAGGGGGAGGGCAGGATAATGTACTGTACAGGTGTTTGAGGTGGAGGGCAGGATAATGTACCTGTACAGGTGACTGAGCAGGAGGGCAGGATAATGTACCTGCAGATGTGTTTGAGGGGGAGGGCAGGATATTGTACCTGTTCAGGTGAGTGAGTTTGAGAGCAGGATAATGTACCTGTACAGGTGTGTGAGGTGGAGGGCTGGATAATGTACCTGTACAGCTGAGGGCAGGGGAGGGCAGGATAATGTACCTGTACAGTTGAGTGAGTGGGGGAGCAGGATAATCTACCTGTACAGGTCTGTGAGGGGGAGGGCAGGATAATGTACCTGTGCAGGAGTGTGCGGGGTGGGACAGGATAATGTACGTGTACAGGTCAGTGAGAGGAAGGGCAGGATAATGTACCTGTACGGCGGTGTGAGGGGGAGGGCAGGATTATGTACCTGTACAGGTAAGTGAGGGGGAGGGGAGAGCAGGATAACGTAGAAGTACAGGTGTGTGAGAGGGAGGGCAGGATAATGTACTGTACAGGTGTGTGAGGTGGAGGGCAGGATAATGTACCTGTACAGGTGAGTGAGGGGTAGGGCAGGATAATGTACCTGTACAAGTGTGTGAGCAGCAGGGCCGGATAATGTATCTGTACAGGTGAGTGAGGGCGAGGGCATGATAATATACCTGTACAGGTGAGTGACGGGGAGGGCAGGATAATGTACCTGTACAGGTGAGTGAAGGGGAGGGCAGGATAATGTACCTGTACAGGTGTGTGAGGGGGAGGGCAGGTTAATGTACTGTACAGGTGTTTGAGGTGGAGGGCAGGATAATGTGCCTGTACAGGTGAGTGAGCGGGAGGGCAGGATCATGTAACTGTACAGGTGAGTGAGGGGGAAGGCAGGATAATGTACCTGTACAGTTGAGTGAGGGGGAGCGCAGGATAATGTACCTGTACAGGTGGGTGAAGGGGAGGGCAGGATAATGTATCAGTACAGGTGAGTGAGGGGGAGGGCTGGATAATGTACCCGTACAGGTGTGTGAGGAGGAGGGCAGGATAATGTACCTGTACAGGTGAGTGAGGGGAGGGCAGGATAGTGTACCTGTACTGGTGACTGAGGGGGAGGGCAGGAAATTGTACCTGTACCGGTGAGGGAGGGGTAGGGCAGGATAATGTACCTGTACAGGTGAGTGATGGGGAGGGCAGGATAATGTACCTGTACAGGTGAGTGAGGGGGAGGGCAGGATAATGGACCTGTACAGGTGAGTGAGGGGTAGGGCAGGATAATCAACCTGTACAGGTGAGTGAGGGGGAGGGCAGGATAATGTACCTGTAGATTTGAGTGAGGGGGTGGGCAGGATAATGTACCTGTACTGGTGAGTGAGGGCGAGGGCAGAATAATGTATCTGTGCAGGTGAGTGAGGTGGAGGGCAGGATAATGTACCTGTACTGGTGAGTGACAGAGAGGGCAGGATAACGTACCTGTATAGATGAGTGAGGGGGAGGGCAGGATAATGTACCAGTACAGGTGAGTGTGGGGGAGGGCAGGATAATGTACCTGTACAGGTGTGTGAGGGGGAGGGCAGGATAATAGACCTGTACAGGTGAGTGAGGGGAAGGGCAGGATAATGTACCAGTACAGGTGAGTGAGGGGGAGGGCAGGATAATGTACCTGAACAGGTGAGTGAGGGGGAGGGCAGGATAATAGACCTGCACAGGAGAATGAGGGGAAGGGCAGGATAATGTACCTGTACAGGTGTGTGAGTGGGAGGGCAGGATAATGTACCTGTACAGGTGTGTGAGAGGGAGGGCAGGTTAATGTACCTGTACAGGTGTGTGAGGGGGAGGGCAGGATAATGAACCTGTACAAGTGAGTGAGGGGGAGGGCAGAATAAAGAATGTGTACAGGTGAGTGAGGGGGAGGGCAGGATAATGTACCTGTACAGGTGAGTAAGGGGGAGGGCAGGATAATATACCTGTACAGGTGAGTGAGCGGAGGGCAGGATAATGTACCTGTACCGGTGAGTGTGGGGGAGGGCAAGATAATGTCCCTGTACAGGTGAGTGAGGGGGAGGGCAGGATAATGTACCTGTACAGGTGAGTGAGGGTGAGGGCAGGATAATGTATCTGTACATGTGTGTGAGGTGGCGGGCAGGATAATGTACCTGTACTGGTGAGTGAGGGGGAGGGCAGGATAATGTACCTGTACAGGAGTGTGAGGGGGGGTGGACAGGATAATGTACGTGTACAGGTGAGTGAGAGGGAGGGCAGGATAATGTACCTGTACAGGTGAGTGAAGGGGAGGGCAGGATAATGTACCTGTACAGGTGTGTGATGGGGACGGGAGGATAATATACCTGTAAAGGTAAGTGAGGGGGAGTGCAGGATAATGTACCTGTACTGGTGTGTGAGCTGGAGGGCAGGATAATGTACCTGTACAGGCATGTGAGCGGGAGGGCAGGAAAATGTACCTGTACAGGTGAGTGAGGGGGAGGGCAGGATAATGTACCGGTACAAGTGTGTCAGGTGGAGGGCAGGATAATGTACCTGTATAGGTCAGTGAGGGGTGGGCAGGATAATGTACTTGTACAGTTGTGTGAGGTGGAGGGCATGATAATGTACCTGTACAGGTGAGTGAGGGGGAGGGCAGGATAATGTACCGGTGCAAGTGTGTGAGGGGGAGGGCAGGAAATTGGATCTGTACAGGCGTGTGAGGGGGAGTGCAGGATAATGTACCTGTACAGGTGTGTGAGGGGGAGGACAGGATAATGTACCTATACAGGTGAGAAAGGGCGAGGGCAGGATAATGTACCTGTACAGGTGTGTGAGCGCAAGGGAAGGTTAATGTACCTGTACTTATGAGTGAGGGCGAGGGAAGGATAATGTACCTGTACAGGTGTGTGAGGGGATGGGAAGGATAATATACCTGTGCAGGTGTGTAAGGTGGAGGGCAGGGTAATGTTTCTGTACAGGGGAGTGAGGGAGAGGGCAGTATAATGTACCTGTACAGGAGTGTAAGGGGGTGACAAGATAATGTACGTGTACAGATGTGTCAGATGGAGGGCAGGATAATGTAACTGTACAGGTGAGTGAGGGGGAGGGCAGGATAATGTACCTGTACAGGTGTGTGAGCAGGAGGGCAGGATAATGTACCTGTACAGGTGAGTGAGGGGGAGGGGAGGATAATATACTTGTACAGGTGAGTGAGGGGGAGGGCAGGATAATGTACACATACAGTTGTGTGAGCGTGTGGGCAGGATAATGGACCTGTGCAGGTGAGTGAGTGGGATGGCAGGATAATATACCTGTACAGGTGATTGAGGGGGAGGGAAGGATAATGTACATGTACAAGTGTGTGAGAGGGTGGGCAGGATAATGTACCTGTACAGGTGTGTGAGGGGGAGGGCAGGATAATGTACCTGTACAGGCATGTGAGCGAGAGGGCACGATAATGTACCTGTACAGGTGAGTGAGGGTTAGAGCAGGATAATGTACCTGTACAGGTGTGTGAGGTGGAGGGCTGGATAATGTACCTGTACAGGTGAGTGCGGGGGAGGGCAGGATAATGTACCTGTATAGGTGGGTGAGGTAGAGGGCAGGATAATGTACCTGTACAGGTGAGTGAGAGGGAGGGCAGGATAATGTACTTGTACAGGTGTGTGAGGTGGAGGGCAGGATAATGTACCTGTACAGGTGTGTGAGGGGGAGGGCAGGATAATGTACCTGTACAGGCATGTGAGCGAGAGGGCACGATAATGTACCTGTACAGGTGAGTGAGGGTGAGAGCAGGATAATGTACCTGTACAGGTGAGTAAGGGGGAGGGCAGGATAATATACCTGTACAGGTGAGTGAGCGGAGGGCAGGATAATGTACCTGTACCGGTGAGTGTGGGGGAGGGCAAGATAATGTCCCTGTACAGGTGAGTGAGGGGGAGGGCAGGATAATGTACCTGTACAGGTGAGTGAGGGGGAGGGCAGGATAATGTATCTGTACATGTGTGTGAGGTGGAGGGCAGGATAATGTACCTGTACTGGTCTGTGAGCAGGAGGGCAGGATAATGTACCTGTACAGGTGAGTGAGGGGGTGGGCAGGATAATGTACCTGTACGGCTGTGTGAGGGGGAGTTCATGATAATGTACCTGTACAGGCGAGTGAGTGGGAGGGCAGGATAATGTACCTGTACAGGTGTGTGAGGTGGAGGGCAGGATAATGTTCCTCTACAGGTGTGTGAGGGGGAGGGCAGGATAATGTACCTGTACTGGTGAGTGAGGGGGAGGGCAGGATAATGTACCGGTGCAAGTGTGTGAGGGGGAGGGCAGGAAATTGTATCTGTACAGGTGAGTGAGGGGGAGGGCAGGATACTGTACCTGTACAGGTGAGTGAGGGGGAGGGCAGGATAATGTACCTGTACAGGTGTGTGAGGGGGAGGACAGGATAATGTACCTGTACAGGTGAGTAAGGGCGAGGGCAGGATAATGTACCTGTACAGGTGAGTGAGGGGGAGGACAGGATAATGAACCTGTACAGGTGAGTGATGGGGAGGGCAGGATAATGAATGTGTACAGGTGAGTGAGGGGGTGGGCAGGATCATGTACCTGTACAGGTGTGTGAGGGGGAAGGCATGATAATGTTTCTGTACAGGTGAGTGAGGGGGAGGGCCGGATAATGTACCTGTACAGGTGAGTGAGGGGGAGGGCAGGATAATGTACCTGTACAGGTGAGTGAGGGGGAGAGCAGGATAATGTACCTGTAAAGGTGTGTGAGGTGGAGTGCAGGATAATGTACCTGTACAGGTGTGTGTGTTTGGGATGGCAGGATAATGTACCTCTACAGGTGTGAGGGGGAAGGCAGGATAAGGTTTCTGTACAGGTGAGTGAGTGGGAGGGCAGGATAATGTACCTGTACAGGTGAGTGAGGGGGAGGGCAGGATAATGTACCTGTACAGGAGTGTGAGGGGGGGTGGACAGGATAATGTACGTGTACAGGTGAGTGAGAGGGAGGGCAGGATAATGTACCTGTACAGGTGAGTGATGGGGAGGGCAGGATAATGTACCTGTACAGGTGTGTGATGGGGACGGGAGGATAATATACCTGTAAAGGTAAGTGAGGGGGAGTGCAGGATAATGTACCTGTACTGGTGTGTGAGCTGGAGGGCAGGATAATGTACCTGTACAGGCATGTGAGCGGGAGGGCAGGAAAATGTACCTGTACAGGTGAGTGAGGGGGAGGGCAGGATAATGTACCGGTACAAGTGTGTCAGGTGGAGGGCAGGATAATGTACCTGTATAGGTCAGTGAGGGGTGGGCAGGATAATGTACTTGTACAGTTGTGTGAGGTGGAGGGCATGATAATGTACCTGTACAGGTGAGTGAGGGGGAGGGCAGGATAATGTACCGGTGCAAGTGTGTGAGGGGGAGGGCAGGAAATTGGATCTGTACAGGCGTGTGAGGGGGAGGACAGGATAATGTACCTATACAGGTGAGAAAGGGCGAGGGCAGGATAATGTACCTGTACAGGTGTGTGAGCGCAAGGGAAGGTTAATGTACCTGTACTTATGAGTGAGGGCGAGGGAAGGATAATGTACCTGTACAGGTGTGTGAGGGGATGGGAAGGATAATATACCTGTGCAGGTGTGTAAGGTGGAGGGCAGGGTAATGTTTCTGTACAGGGGAGTGAGGGAGAGGGCAGTATAATGTACCTGTACAGGAGTGTAAGGGGGTGACAAGATAATGTACGTGTACAGATGTGTCAGATGGAGGGCAGGATAATGTAACTGTACAGGTGAGTGAGGGGGAGGGCAGGATAATGTATCTGTACAGGTGTGTGAGCAGGAGGGCAGGATAATGTACCTGTACAGGTGAGTGAGGGGGAGGGGAGGATAATATACTTGTACAGGTGAGTGAGGGGGAGGGCAGGATAATGTACACATACAGTTGTGTGAGCGTGTGGGCAGGATAATGGACCTGTGCAGGTGAGTGAGTGGGATGGCAGGATAATATACCTGTACAGGTGATTGAGGGGGAGGGAAGGATAATGTACATGTACAAGTGTGTGAGAGGGTGGGCAGGATAATGTACCTGTACAGGTGTGTGAGGGGGAGGGCAGGATAATGTACCTGTACAGGCATGTGAGCGAGAGGGCACGATAATGTACCTGTACAGGTGAGTGAGGGTGAGAGCAGGATAATGTACCTGTACAGGTGAGTGCGGGGGAGGGCTTGATAATGTACCTGTATAGGTGGGTGAGGTAGAGGGCAGGATAATGTACCTGTACAGGTGAGTGAGAGGGAGGGCAGGATAATGTACTTGTACAGGTGTGTGAGGTGGAGGGCAGGATAATGTACCTGTACAGGTGTGTGAGGGTGAGGGCAGGATCATGTACCTGTACAGGTGTGTGAGGGGGAAGGCCTGATAATGATTCTGTACAGGGGAGTGAGGGGGAGGGCCGGATAATGTACCTGTACAGGTGAGTGAGGGGGTGGGCAGGATAATGTACCTGTACAGGTGAGTGAGGGGGGAGAGCAGGATAATGTACCTGTAAAGGTGTGTGAGGTGGAGGGCAGGATAATGTACCTGTACAGGTGAGTGAGGGGGTAGGCAGGATAATGTACCTGTACGGCTGTGTGAGGGGGAGGGCATGATAATGTACCTGTACAGGTGAGTGAGGGGGAGGGCAGGATAATGTACCTGTACAGGTGAGTGAGGGGGAGGGCAGGATACTGTACCTGTACAGGTGAGTGAGGGGGAGGGCAGGATAATGTACCTGTACAGGTGTGTGAGGGGGAGGACAGGATAATGTACCTGTACAGGTGTGTGAGGGCATGGGAAGGTTAATGTACCTGTACACATGAGTGAGGGCGAGGGAAGGATAATGTACCTGTACAGGTGTGTGAGGGGGTGGGAAGGATAATGTACTAATACAGGTGACTGAGAGGAAAGGCAGGATAATGTACCAGTACAGGTGAGTGAGGGCAAGAGAAGGATAATGTACCTGTACAGGTGTGTGAGGTGGAGGGCCGGATCATGTACCTGTACAGGTGTGTGAGGGGGTTGGCAGGATAATGTATCTGTACAGGTGTATGAGGACGAGGGAAGGATAATGTGCCTGTACAGGCGTGTGAGCGGGAGGGCAGGATAATGTACCTGTACAGGTGAGTGAGGGGGTGAGCAGGATAATGTACCTGTACAGGTGTGTGAGGTGGAGGGCTGGATAATGTACCTGTACAGGTGAGTGAGGTGGAGGGGAGGATAATGTACCTGTACAGGTGTGTGAGGTGGAGGGCAGCATAATGTACCTGTACAGGTGAGTGAGGGGAGGGCAGGATAATGTACGTGTACAGGAGTGTGAGGTGGAGGGCAGGATAATATACCTGTACAGGTGAGTGAGCAGGAGGGCAGGATAATGTACATGTACATGTGTGTGAGGTGGAGGGCAGGATAATGTACCTGTACAGGTGTGTGAGGGGGAAGGCAGGATAATGTTTCTCTACAGGTGAGTGAGGGAGAGGGCAGGATAATGTACCTGTACAGGTGAGTGAGGGGCAGGGCAGGATAATGTATCTGTACAGGTGAGTGAGGGGGAGGGCAGGATAATGTACCTGTACAGGTGAGTGAGGGGCAGGGCAGGATAATGTACCTGTACAGGTGAGTGAGGGGGAGGGCAGGATATTGTACCAATACAGGTGTGTGTGCGGGTGGGCAGGATAATGGACCTGTACAGGTGTGTGAGTGGGAGGGCAGGATAATGTACCTGTACATGAGTGTGAGGGGGGGGCGGGGGACAGGATAATGTACGTGTACAGGTGAGTGAGATGGAGAGCAGGATAATGTACCTGTACAGGTGTGTGAGGGGGAGGGCAGGATAATGTACCTGTACAGGTGAGTGAGGGGGAGGGCAGGATAATGTACCTGTACAGGTGTGTGAGTGGGAGGGCAGGAAAATGTACCTGTACAGGTGAGTGAGAGGAAGGCAGGATAATGTACCTGGACAGGTGATGAGGGGGTGGGCAGGATAATGTACCTGTACAGGTGAGTGAGGTGGAGGACAGGATAATGTACCTGTGCAGGTGAGTGAGTGGGTGGGCAGGATAATGTACCTGTACAGATGACTGAGGGGGAGGGCAGGATAATGAACCTGTACAGGTGAGTGAGGGGGAGGGCAGGATAATGAATGTGTACAGGTGAGTGAGGGGGAGGGCAGGATAATGTTTCTGTACAGGTGAGTGGGGGGAGAGCAGGATAATGTACCTGTAAATGTGTGTGAGGTGGAGGGTTGGATAATGTACCTGTACAGGTTGGTGAGGGGGAGGGCAGGATAATGTACCTGTACAGGTGTGTGAGGTGGAGTGCAGGATAATGTACCTGTACAGGTGAGTGAGGGGGAGGGCAGGATAATGTACCTGTACAGGTGTGTGAGGTGGATTGCAGGATAATGTACCTGTACAGGTGAGTGAGGGCAGGGCAGGATAATGTACTTGTACAGGTGTGTAAGGTGGAGGGCAGGATAACATTCCTGGACAGGTGAGTGAGCAGGAGGGCAGCGTAATGTACATGTGCATGTGTGTGAGGTGGAGGGCAGGATAATGTACCTGTACAGGTGTGTGTGTTTGGGAGGGCAGGATAATGTACCTCTACAGGTGTGAGGGGGAAGGCAGGATAAGGTTTCTGTACAGGTGAGTGAGTGGGAGGGCAGGATAATGTACCTGTACAGGTGAGTAGGGGGAGGGCAGGATAATGTACCTGTACAGGAGTGTGAGGGGGGGGGTTGGGACAGGATAATGTACCTGTACTGGTGTGTGAGCAGGAGGGCAGGATAATGTACCTGTACAGGTGAGTGAAGGGGACGGGAGGATAATATACCTGTAAAGGTAAGTGAGGGGGAGTGCAGGATAATGTACCTGTACTGGTGTGTGAGCTGGAGGGCAGGATAATGTACCTGTACAGGCATGTGAGCGGGATGGCAGGAAAATGTACCTGTACAGGTGAGTGAGGGGGAGAGCAGGATAATGTACCTGTACAGGTGAGTAAGTGGGAGGGCAGGATAATGTACTGGTACAGGTGTGTCAGGTGGAGGGCAGGATAATGTACCTGTATAGGTCAGTGAGGGGTGGGCAGGATAATGTACTTGTACAGTTGTGTGAGGTGGATGGCATGATAATGTACCTGTACAGGTGACTGAGCAGGAGGGCAGGATAATGTACCTGTACAGGTGTGTGAGGTGGAGGGCAGGATAATGTACCTGTACAGGTGAGTGAGGGGGAGGGCAGGATAATGTACCGGTGCAAGTGTGTGAGGGGGAGGGCAGGAAATTGGATCTGTACAGGCGTGTGAGGGGGAGTGCAGGATAATGTACCTGTACAGGTGTGTGAGGGGGAGGACAGGATAATGTACCTATACAGGTGAGTAAGGGCGAGGGCAGGATAATGTACCTGCACAGGTGTGTGAGGGCAATGGAAGGTTAATGTACCTGTACTTATGAGTGAGGGCGAGGGAAGGATAATGTACCTGTACAGGTGTGTGAGGGGATGGGAAGTATAATGTACCTGTACAGGTGTGTAAGGTGGAGGGCAGGATAATGTTTCTGTACAGGGGAGTGAGGGGGAGGGCAGGATAATGTACCTGTACAGGTGAGAGAGGTGGAGGACAGGATAATGTACCTGTGCAGGTGAGTGAGTGGGAGGGCAGGATAATGTACCTGTACAGATGACTGAGGGGGAGGGCAGGATAATGAACCTGTACAGGTGAGTGAGGGGGAGGGCAGGATAATGAATGTGTACAGGTGAGTGAGGGGGAGGGCAGGATAATGTTTCTGTACAGGTGAGTGAGGGTGAGGGCCGGATAATGTACCTGTACAGGTGAGTGAGGGGGAGGGCCGGATAATGTACCTGTACAGGTGAGTGAGGGGGAAGGCAGGATAATGTACCTGTACAGGTGAGTGAGGGGGAGAGCAGGATAATGTACCTGTAAATGTGTGTGAGGTGGAGGGTTGGATAATGTACCTGTACAGGTGAGTGAGGGGGAGGGCAGGATAATGTACCTGTACAGGTGTGTGAGGTGGAGTGCAGGATAATGTACCTCTACAGGTGAGTGAGGGGGAGGGCAGGATAATGTACCTGTACAGGTGTGTAAGGTGGAGGGCAGGATAATATTCCTGGACAGGTGAGTGAGCAGGAGGGCAGCGTAATGTACATGTACATGTGTGTGAGGTGGAGGGCAGGATAATGTACCTGTACAGGTGTGTGTGTTTGGGAGGGCAGGATAATGTACCTCTACAGGTGTGAGGGGGAAGGCAGGATAAGGTTTCTGTACAGGTGAGTGAGTGGGAGGGCAGGATAATGTACCTGTACAGGTGAGTAGGGGGAGGGCAGGATAATGTACCTGTACAGGAGTGTGAGGGGGGGGGGGTGGGACAGGATAATGTACCTGTACAGGTGTGTGAGCAGGAGGGCAGGATAATGTACCTGTACAGGTGAGTGAAGGGGACGGGAGGATAATATACCTGTAAAGGTAAGTGAGGGGGAGTGCAGGATAATGTACCTGTACTGGTGTGTGAGCTGGAGGGCAGGATAATGTACCTGTACAGGCATGTGAGCGGGATGGCAGGAAAATGTACCTGTACAGGTGAGTGAGTGGGAGAGCAGGATAATGTACCTGTACAGGTGAGTAAGTGGGAGGGCAGGATAATGTACTGGTACAGGTGTGTCAGGTGGAGGGCAGGATAATGTACCTGTACAGGTGACTGAGCAGGAGGGCAGGATAATGTACCTGTACAGGTGTGTGAGGTGGAGGGCAGGATAATGTACCTGTACAGGTGAGTGAGGGGGAGGGCAGGATAATGTACCGGTGCAAGTGTGTGAGGGGGAGGGCAGGAAATTGGATCTGTACAGGCGTGTGAAGGGGAGTGCAGGATAATGTACCTGTACAGGGGTGTGAGGGGGAGGACAGGATAATGTACCTATACAGGTGAGTAAGGGCGAGGGCAGGATAATGTACCTGTACAGGTGTGTGAGGGCAATGGAAGGTTAATGTACCTGTACTTATGAGTGAGGGCGAGGGAAGGATAATGTACCTGTACAGGTGTGTGAGGGGATGGGAAGTATAATGTACCTGTACAGGTGTGTAAGGTGGAGGGCAGGATAATGTTTCTGTACAGGGCAGTGAGGGGGAGGGCAGGATAATGTACCTGTACAGGTGAGTGAGGGGGAGGGCAGTATAATGTACCTGTACAGGAGTGTCAGGGGGTGACAGGATAATGTACGTGTACAGATGTGTGAGATGGAGGGCAGGATAATGTAACTGTACAGGTGAGTGAGGGGGAGGGCAGGATAATGTACCTGTACAGGTGAGTGAGGGGGAGGGCAGGATAATGTACCTGTACAGGTGTGTGAGCAGGAGGGCAGGATAATGTACCTGTACAGGTGAGTGAGAGGGAGGGGAGGATAATATACGTGTACAGGTGAGTGAGGGGGAGGGCAGGATAATGTACCCATACAGTTGTGTGAGCGGGAGGGCAGGATAATATACCTGTACAGGTGATTGAGGGGGAGGGAAGGATAATGTACATGTACAGGGTGTGTGAGGGGTGGGCAGGATAATGTACCTGTACAGGTGTGTGAGGGGGAGCGCAGGATAATGTACCTGTACAGGTGTGTGAGGTGGAGGGCTGGATAATGTACCTGTACAGGTGAGTGAGGGGGAGGGCAGGATAATGTACCTGTATAGGTAGGTGAGGTAGAGGGCAGGATAATGTACCTGTACAGGTGAGTGAGAGGGAGGGCAGGATAATGTACTTGTACAGGTGTGTGAGGTGGAGGGCAGGATAATGTACCTGTACAGGTGAGTGAGTGGGAGGGCAGGATCATGTACCTGTACAGGTGTGTGAGGGGGAAGGCATGATAATGTTTCTGTACAGGTGAATGAGGGGGAGGGCCGGATAATGTACCTGTACAGGTGAGTGAGGGGGTGGGCAGGATAATGTACCTGTACAGGTGAGTGAGGGGGGAGAGCAGGATAATGTACCTGTAAAGGTGTGTGAGGTGGAGGGCTGGATAATGTACCTGTACAGGTGAGTGAGGGGGAGGGCAGGATAATGTACCTGTACAGGTGAGTGAGGTGGAGTGCAGGATAATGTACCTGTACAGGTGAGTGAGTGGAGGGCAGGATAATGTACTTGTACAGGTGTGTAAAGTGGAGGGCAGGATAATATTCCTGTACAGGTGAGTGAGGGCGAGGGCAGAAGTTATGTACATGTACATGTGTGTGAGGGGGAGCGCAGGATAATGTACCTGTACAGGTGTGTGAGGTGGAGGGCTGGATAATGTACCTGTACAGGTGAGTGCTGGGGAGGGCAGGATAATGTACCTGTACAGGTGAGTGAGAGGGAGGGCAGGATAATGTACTTGTACAGGTGTGTGAGGTGGAGGGCAGGATAATGTACCTGTACAGGTGAGTGAGAGGGGAGGCAGGATAATGTACCTGTACAGGTGAGTGAGGGGGATGGCAGGATAATGTACCTGTACAGGAGTGTGAGGGGGGGGGGGGTGACAGGATAATGTACGTGTACAGGTGTGTGAGAGGGAGGGCAGGATAATGTACCTGTACAGGTGTGTGAGAGGGGGGGCAGGATAATGTACCTGTGCAGGTGAGTGAGGGGGAGGGCAGGATAACGCACCTGTACAGGTGAGTGAGGGGGAGAGCAGGATAATGTACCTGTACAGGTGAGTAAGTGGGGGGGCAGGATAATGTACTGGTACAGGTGTGTCAGGTGGAGGGCAGGATAATGTACCTGTATAGGTCAGTGAGGGGTGGGCAGGATAATGTACTTGTACAGTTGTGTGAGGTGGAGGGCATGATAATGTACCTGTACAGGTGACTGAGCAGGAGGGCAGGATAATGTACCTGTACAGGTGTGTGAGGTGGAGGGCAGGATAATGTACCTGTACAGGTGAGTGAGGGGGAGGGCAGGATAATGTACCGGTGCAAGTGTGTGAGGGGGAGGGCAGGAAATTGGATCTGTACAGGCGTGTGAGGGGGAGTGCAGGATAATGTACCTGTACAGGTGTGTGAGGGGGAGGACAGGATAATGTACCTATACAGGTGAGTAAGGGCGAGGGCAGGATAATGTACCTGTACAGGTGTGTGAGGGCAATGGAAGGTTAATGTACCTGTACTTATGAGTGAGGGCGAGGGAAGGATAATGTACCTGTACAGGTGTGTGAGGGGATGGGAAGTATAATGTACCTGTACAGGTGTGTAAGGTGGAGGGCAGGATAATGTTTCTGTACAGGGGAGTGAGGGGGAGGGCAGGATAATGTACCTGTACAGGTGAGTGAGGTGGAGGACAGGATAATGTACCTGTGCAGGTGAGTGAGTGGTAGGGCAGGATAATGTACCTGTACAGGTGTGTGAGGGGGAGGGCAGGATAATGAACCTGTACAGGTGAGTGAGGGGGAGGGCAGGATAATGAATGTGTACAGGTGAGTGAGGGGGAGGGGAGGATAATGTTTCTGTACAGGTGTGTGAGGTGGAGGGCCGGATAATGTACCTGTACAGGTGAGTGAGGGGGAGGGCCGGATAATGTACCTGTACAGGTGAGTGTGGGGGAAGGCAGGATAATGTACCTGTACAGGTGAGTGAGGGGGAGAGCAGGATAATGTACCTGTAAATGTTTGTGAGGTGGAGGGTTGGATAATGTACCTGTACAGGTGAGTGAGGGGGAGGGCAGGATAATGTACCTGTACAGGTGTGTGAGGTGGAGTGCAGGATAATGTACCTGTACAGGTGAGTGAGGGGGAGGGCAGGATAATGTACCTGTACAGGTGTGTGAGGTGGATTGCAGGATAATGTACCTGTACAGGTGAGTGAGGGCAGGGCAGGATAATGTACTTGTACAGTTGTGTAAGGTGGAGGGCAGGATAATATTCCTGGACAGGTGAGTGAGCAGGAGGGCAGCGTAATGTACATGTACATGTGTGTGAGGTGGAGGGCAGGATAATGTACCTGTACAGGTGTGTGTGTTTGGGAGGGCAGGATAATGTACCTCTACAGGTGTGAGGGGGAAGGCAGGATAAGGTTTCTGTACAGGTGAGTGAGTGGGAGGGCAGGATAATGTACCTGTACAGGTGAGTAGGGGGAGGGCAGGATAATGTACCTGTACAGGAGTGTGAGGGGGGGGTGGGACAGGATAATGTACCTGTACAGGTGTGTGAGCAGGAGGGCAGGATAATGTACCTGTACAGGTGAGTGAAGAGGACGGGAGGATAATATACCTGTAAAGGTAAGTGAGGGGGAGTGCAGGATAATGTACCTGTACTGGTGTGTGAGCTGGAGGGCAGGATAATGTACCTGTACAGGCATGTGAGCGGGATGGCAGGAAAAAGTACCTGTACAGGTGAGTGAGGGGGAGAGCAGGATAATGTACCTGTACAGGTGAGTAAGTGGGAGGGCAGGATAATCTACTGGTACAGGTGTGTCAGGTGGAGGGCAGGATAATGTACCTGTATAGGTCAGTGAGGGGTGGGCAGGATAATGTACTTGTACAGTTGTGTGAGGTGGAGGGCATGATAATGTACCTGTACAGGTGACTGAGCAGGAGGGCAGGATAATGTACCTGTACAGGTGTGTGAGGTGGAGGGCAGGATAATGTACCTGTACAGGTGAGTGAGGGGGAGGGCAGGATAATGTACCGGTGCAAGTGTGTGAGGGGGAGGGCAGGAAATTGGATCTGTACAGGCGTGTGAAGGGGAGTGCAGGATAATGTACCTGTACAGGTGTGTGAGGGGGAGGACAGGATAATGTACCTATACAGGTGAGTAAGGGCGAGGGCAGGATAATGTACCTGTACAGGTGTGTGAGGGCAATGGAAGGTTAATGTACCTGTACTTATGAGTGAGGGCGAGGGAAGGATAATGTACTTGTACAGGTGTGTGAGGGGATGGGAAGTATAATGTACCTGTACAGGTGTGTAAGGTGGAGGGCAGGATAATGTTTCTGTACAGGGGAGTGAGGGGGAGGGCAGAAGTTATGTACATGTACATGTGTGTGAGGGGGAGCGCAGGATAATGTACCTGTACAGGTGTGTGAGGTGGAGGGCTGGATAATGTACCTGTACAGGTGAGTGCTGGGGAGGGCAGGATAATGTACCTGTATAGGTAGGTGAGGTAGAGGGCAGGATAATGTACCAGTACAGGTGAGTGAGAGGGAGGGCAGGATAATGTACTTGTACAGGTGTGTGAGGTGGAGGGCAGGATAATGTACCTGTACAGGTGAGTGAGAGGGGAGGCAGGATAATGTACCTGTACAGGTGAGTGAGGGGGATGGCAGGATAATGTACCTGTACAGGAGTGTGAGGGGGGGGGGGGTGACAGGATAATGTACGTGTACAGGTGAGTGAGAGGGAGGGCAGGATAATGTACCTGTACAGGTGTGTGAGAGGGGGGGCAGGATAATGTACCTGTGCAGGTGAGTGAGGGGGAGGGCAGGATAACACACCTGTACAGGTGAGTGAGGGGGAGAGCAGGATAATGTACCTGTACAGGTGAGTAAGTGGGAGGGCAGGATAATGTACTGGTACAGGTGTGTCAGGTGGAGGGCAGGATAATGTACCTGTATAGGTCAGTGAGGGGTGGGCAGGATAATGTACTTGTACAGTTGTGTGAGGTGGAGGGCATGATAATGTACCTGTACAGGTGACTGAGCAGGAGGGCAGGATAATGTACCTGTACAGGTGTGTGAGGTGGAGGGCAGGATAATGTACCTGTACAGGTGAGTGAGGGGGAGGGCAGGATAATGTACCGGTGCAAGTGTGTGAGGGGGAGGGCAGGAAATTGGATCTGTACAGGCGTGTGAGGGGGAGTGCAGGATAATGTACCTGTACAGGTGTGTGAGGGGGAGGACAGGATAATGTACCTATACAGGTGAGTAAGGGCGAGGGCAGGATAATGTACCTGTACAGGTGTGTGAGAGCAATGGAAGGTTAATGTACCTGTACTTATGAGTGAGGGCGAGGGAAGGATAATGTACCTGTACAGGTGTGTGAGGGGATGGGAAGTATAATGTACCTGTACAGGTGTGTAAGGTGGAGGGCAGGATAATGTTTCTGTACAGGGGAGTGAGGGGGAGGGCAGGATAATGTACCTGTACAGGTGAGTGAGGTGGAGGACAGGATAATGTACCTGTGCAGGTGAGTGAGTGGGAGGGCAGGATAATGTACCTGTACAGATGACTGAGGGGGTGGGCAGGATAATGAACCTGTACAGGTGAGTGAGGGGGAGGGCAGGATAATGTTTCTGTACAGGTGAGTGAGGGGGAGGGCCGGATAATGTACCTGTACAGGTGAGTGAGGGGGAGGGCCGGATAATGTACCTGTACAGGTGAGTGAGGGGGAAGGCAGGATAATGTACCTGTACAGGTGAGTGAGGGGGAGAGCAGGATAATGTACCTGTAAATGTGTGTGAGGTGGAGGGTTGGATAATGTACCTGTACAGGTGAGTGAGGGGGAGGGCAGGATAATGTACCTGTACAGGTGTGTGAGGTGGAGTGCAGGATAATGTACCTGTACAGGTGAGTGAGGGGGAGGGCAGGATAATGTACCTGTACAGGTGTGTGAGGTGGAGTGCAGGATAATGTACCTCTACAGGTGAGTGAGGGGGAGGGCAGGATAATGTACCTGTACAGGTGTGTAAGGTGGAGGGCAGGATAATATTCCTGGACAGGTGAGTGAGCAGGAGGGCAGCGTAATGTACATGTACATGTGTGTGAGGTGGAGGGCAGGATAATGTACCTGTACAGGTGTGTGTGTTTGGGAGGGCAGGATAATGTACCTCTACAGGTGTGAGGGGGAAGGCAGGATAAGGTTTCTGTACAGGTGAGTGAGTGGGAGGGCAGGATAATGTACCTGTACAGGTGAGTAGGGGGAGGGCAGGATAATGTACCTGTACAGGAGTGTGAGGGGGGGGGGTGGGACAGGATAATGTACCTGTACAGGTGTGTGAGCAGGAGGGCAGGATAATGTACCTGTACAGGTGAGTGAAGGGGACGGGAGGATAATATACCTGTAAAGGTAAGTGAGGGGGAGTGCAGGATAATGTACCTGTACTGGTGTGTGAGCTGGAGGGCAGGATAATGTACCTGTACAGGCATGTGAGCGGGATGGCAGGAAAATGTACCTGTACAGGTGAGTGAGGGGGAGAGCAGGATAATGTACCTGTACAGGTGAGTAAGTGGGAGGGCAGGATAATGTACTGGTACAGGTGTGTCAGGTGGAGGGGAGGATAATGTACCTGTACAGGTGACTGAGCAGGAGGGCAGGATAATGTACCTGTACAGGTGTGTGAGGTGGAGGGCAGGATAATGTACCTGTACAGGTGAGTGAGGGGGAGGGCAGGATAATGTACCGGTGCAAGTGTGTGAGGGGGAGGGCAGGAAATTGGATCTGTACAGGCGTGTGAAGGGGAGTGCAGGATAATGTACCTGTACAGGGGTGTGAGGGGGAGGACAGGATAATGTACCTATACAGGTGAGTAAGGGCGAGGGCAGGATAATGTACCTGTACAGGTGTGTGAGGGCAATGGAAGGTTAATGTACCTGTACTTATGAGTGAGGGCGAGGGAAGGATAATGTACCTGTACAGGTGTGTGAGGGGATGGGAAGTATAATGTACCTGTACAGGTGTGTAAGGTGGAGGGCAGGATAATGTTTCTGTACAGGGGAGTGAGGGGGAGGGCAGGATAATGTACCTGTACAGGTGAGTGAGGGGGAGGGCAGTATAATGTACCTGTACAGGAGTGTCAGGGGGTGACAGGATAATGTACGTGTACAGATGTGTGAGATGGAGGGCAGGATAATGTAACTGTACAGGTGAGTGAGGGGGAGGGCAGGATAATGTACCTGTACAGGTGAGTGAGGGGGAGGGCAGGATAATGTACCTGTACAGGTGTGTGAGCAGGAGGGCAGGATAATGTACCTGTACAGGTGAGTGAGAGGGAGGGGAGGATAATATACGTGTACAGGTGAGTGAGTGGGAGGCAGGATAATGTACCCATACAGTTGTGTGAGCGGGAGGGCAGGATAATATACCTGTACAGGTGATTGAGGGGGAGGGAAGGATAATGTACATGTACAGGGTGTGTGAGGGGTGGGCAGGATAATGTACCTGTACAGGTGTGTGAGGGGGAGCGCAGGATAATGTACCTGTACAGGTGTGTGAGGTGGAGGGCTGGATAATGTACCTGTACAGGTGAGCGCTGGGGAGGGCAGGATAAAATACTTGTATAGGTAGGTGAGGTAGAGGGCAGGATAATGTACCTGTACAGGTGAGTGAGAGGGAGGGCAGGATAATGTACTTGTACAGGTGTGTGAGGTGGAGGGCAGGATAATGTACCTGTACAGGTGAGTGAGTGGGAGGGCAGGATCATGTACCTGTACAGGTGTGTGAGGGGGAAGGCATGATAATGTTTCTGTACAGGTGAATGAGGGGGAGGGCCGGATAATGTACCTGTACAGGTGAGTGAGGGGGTGGGCAGGATAATGTACCTGTACAGGTGAGTGAGGGGGAGAGCAGGATAATGTACCTGTAAAGGTGTGTGAGGTGGAGGGCTGGATAATGTACCTGTACAGGTGAGTGAGGGGGAGGGCAGGATAATGTACCTGTACAGGTGAGTGAGGTGGAGTGCAGGATAATGTACCTGTACAGGTGAGTGAGTGGAGGGCAGGATAATGTACTTGTACAGGTGTGTAAAGTGGAGGGCAGGATAATATTCCTGTACAGGTGAGTGAGGGCGAGGGCAGAAGTTATGTACATGTACATGTGTGTGAGGGGGAGCGCAGGATAATGTACCTGTACAGGTGTGTGAGGTGGAGGGCTGGATAATGTACCTGTACAGGTGAGTGCTGGGGAGGGCAGGATAATGTACCTGTATAGGTAGGTGAGGTAGAGGGCAGGATAATGTACCTGTACAGGTGAGTGAGAGGGAGGGCAGGATAATGTACTTGTACAGGTGTGTGAGGTGGAGGGCAGGATAATGTACCTGTACAGGTGAGTGAGAGGGGAGGCAGGATAATGTACCTGTACAGGTGAGTGAGGGGGATGGCAGGATAATGTACCTGTACAGGAGTGTGAGGGGGGGGGGGTGACAGGATAATGTACGTGTACAGGTGTGTGAGAGGGAGGGCAGGATAATGTACCTGTACAGGTGTGTGAGAGGGGGGGCAGGATAATGTACCTGTGCAGGTGAGTGAGGGGGAGGGCAGGATAACGCACCTGTACAGGTGAGTGAGGGGGAGAGCAGGATAATGTACCTGTACAGGTGAGTAAGTGGGGGGGCAGGATAATGTACTGGTACAGGTGTGTCAGGTGGAGGGCAGGATAATGTACCTGTATAGGTCAGTGAGGGGTGGGCAGGATAATGTACTTGTACAGTTGTGTGAGGTGGAGGGCATGATAATGTACCTGTACAGGTGACTGAGCAGGAGGGCAGGATAATGTACCTGTACAGGTGTGTGAGGTGGAGGGCAGGATAATGTACCTGTACAGGTGAGTGAGGGGGAGGGCAGGATAATGTACCGGTGCAAGTGTGTGAGGGGGAGGGCAGGAAATTGGATCTGTACAGGCGTGTGAGGGGGAGTGCAGGATAATGTACCTGTACAGGTGTGTGAGGGGGAGGACAGGATAATGTACCTATACAGGTGAGTAAGGGCGAGGGCAGGATAATGTACCTGTACAGGTGTGTGAGGGCAATGGAAGGTTAATGTACCTGTACTTATGAGTGAGGGCGAGGGAAGGATAATGTACCTGTACAGGTGTGTGAGGGGATGGGAAGTATAATGTACCTGTACAGGTGTGTAAGGTGGAGGGCAGGATAATGTTTCTGTACAGGGGAGTGAGGGGGAGGGCAGGATAATGTACCTGTACAGGTGAGTGAGGTGGAGGACAGGATAATGTACCTGTGCAGGTGAGTGAGTGGTAGGGCAGGATAATGTACCTGTACAGGTGTGTGAGGGGGAGGGCAGGATAATGAACCTGTACAGGTGAGTGAGGGGGAGGGCAGGATAATGAATGTGTACAGGTGAGTGAGGGGGAGGGGAGGATAATGTTTCTGTACAGGTGTGTGAGGTGGAGGGCCGGATAATGTACCTGTACAGGTGAGTGAGGGGGAGGGCCGGATAATGTACCTGTACAGGTGAGTGTGGGGGAAGGCAGGATAATGTACCTGTACAGGTGAGTGAGGGGGAGAGCAGGATAATGTACCTGTAAATGTTTGTGAGGTGGAGGGTTGGATAATGTACCTGTACAGGTGAGTGAGGGGGAGGGCAGGATAATGTACCTGTACAGGTGTGTGAGGTGGAGTGCAGGATAATGTACCTGTACAGGTGAGTGAGGGGGAGGGCAGGATAATGTACCTGTACAGGTGTGTGAGGTGGATTGCAGGATAATGTACCTGTACAGGTGAGTGAGGGCAGGGCAGGATAATGTACTTGTACAGTTGTGTAAGGTGGAGGGCAGGATAATATTCCTGGACACGTGAGTGAGCAGGAGGGCAGCGTAATGTACATGTACATGTGTGTGAGGTGGAGGGCAGGATAATGTACCTGTACAGGTGTGTGTGTTTGGGAGGGCAGGATAATGTACCTCTACAGGTGTGAGGGGGAAGGCAGGATAAGGTTTCTGTACAGGTGAGTGAGTGGGAGGGCAGGATAATGTACCTGTACAGGTGAGTAGGGGGAGGGCAGGATAATGTACCTGTACAGGAGTGTGAGGGGGGGGGTGGGACAGGATAATGTACCTGTACAGGTGTGTGAGCAGGAGGGCAGGATAATGTACCTGTACAGGTGAGTGAAGAGGACGGGAGGATAATATACCTGTAAAGGTAAGTGAGGGGGAGTGCAGGATAATGTACCTGTACTGGTGTGTGAGCTGGAGGGCAGGATAATGTACCTGTACAGGCATGTGAGCGGGATGGCAGGAAAAAGTACCTGTACAGGTGAGTGAGGGGGAGAGCAGGATAATGTACCTGTACAGGTGAGTAAGTGGGAGGGCAGGATAATCTACTGGTACAGGTGTGTCAGGTGGAGGGCAGGATAATGTACCTGTATAGGTCAGTGAGGGGTGGGCAGGATAATGTACTTGTACAGTTGTGTGAGGTGGAGGGCATGATAATGTACCTGTACAGGAGTGTCAGGGGGTGACAGGATAATGTACGTGTACAGATGTGTGAGATGGAGGGCAGGATAATGTAACTGTACAGGTGAGTGAGGGGGAGGGCAGGATAATGTACCTGTACAGGTGAGTGAGGGGGAGGGCAGGATAATGTACCTGTACAGGTGTGTGAGCAGGAGGGCAGGATAATGTACCTGTACAGGTGAGTGAGAGGGAGGGGAGGATAATATACGTGTACAGGTGAGTGAGTGGGAGGCAGGATAATGTACCCATACAGTTGTGTGAGCGGGAGGGCAGGATAATATACCTGTACAGGTGATTGAGGGGGAGGGAAGGATAATGTACATGTACAGGGTGTGTGAGGGGTGGGCAGGATAATGTACCTGTACAGGTGTGTGAGGGGGAGCGCAGGATAATGTACCTTACAGGTGTGTGAGGTGGAGGGCTGGATAATGTACCTGTACAGGTGAGCGCTGGGGAGGGCAGGATAAAATACCTGTATAGGTAGGTGAGGTAGAGGGCAGGATAATGTACCTGTACAGGTGAGTGAGAGGGAGGGCAGGATAATGTACTTGTACAGGTGTGTGAGGTGGAGGGCAGGATAATGTACCTGTACAGGTGAGTGAGTGGGAGGGCAGGATCATGTACCTGTACAGGTGTGTGAGGGGGAAGGCATGATAATGTTTCTGTACAGGTGAATGAGGGGGAGGGCCGGATAATGTACCTGTACAGGTGAGTGAGGGGGAGAGCAGGATAATGTACCTGTAAAGGTGTGTGAGGTGGAGGGCTGGATAATGTACCTGTACAGGTGAGTGAGGGGGAGGGCAGGATAATGTACCTGTACAGGTGAGTGAGGTGGAGTGCAGGATAATGTACCTGTACAGGTGAGTGAGTGGAGGGCAGGATAATGTACTTGTACAGGTGTGTAAAGTGGAGGGCAGGATAATATTCCTGTACAGGTGAGTGAGGGCGAGGGCAGAAGTTATGTACATGTACATGTGTGTGAGGGGGGAGCGCAGGATAATGTACCTGTACAGGTGTGTGAGGTGGAGGGCTGGATAATGTACCTGTACAGGTGAGTGCTGGGGAGGGCAGGATAATGTACCTGTATAGGTAGGTGAGGTAGAGGGCAGGATAATGTACCTGTACAGGTGAGTGAGAGGGAGGGCAGGATAATGTACTTGTACAGGTGTGTGAGGTGGAGGGCAGGATAATGTACCTGTACAGGTGAGTGAGAGGGGAGGCAGGATAATGTACCTGTACAGGTGAGTGAGGGGGATGGCAGGATAATGTACCTGTACAGGAGTGTGAGGGGGGGGGGGTGACAGGATAATGTACGTGTACAGGTGTGTGAGAGGGAGGGCAGGATAATGTACCTGTACAGGTGTGTGAGAGGGGGGGCAGGATAATGTACCTGTGCAGGTGAGTGAGGGGGAGGGCAGGATAACGCACCTGTACAGGTGAGTGAGGGGGAGAGCAGGATAATGTACCTGTACAGGTGAGTAAGTGGGGGGGCAGGATAATGTACTGGTACAGGTGTGTCAGGTGGAGGGCAGGATAATGTACCTGTATAGGTCAGTGAGGGGTGGGCAGGATAATGTACTTGTACAGTTGTGTGAGGTGGAGGGCATGATAATGTACCTGTACAGGTGACTGAGCAGGAGGGCAGGATAATGTACCTGTACAGGTGTGTGAGGTGGAGGGCAGGATAATGTACCTGTACAGGTGAGTGAGGGGGAGGGCAGGATAATGTACCGGTGCAAGTGTGTGAGGGGGAGGGCAGGAAATTGGATCTGTACAGGCGTGTGAGGGGGAGTGCAGGATAATGTACCTGTACAGGTGTGTGAGGGGGAGGACAGGATAATGTACCTATACAGGTGAGTAAGGGCGAGGGCAGGATAATGTACCTGTACAGGTGTGTGAGGGCAATGGAAGGTTAATGTACCTGTACTTATGAGTGAGGGCGAGGGAAGGATAATGTACCTGTACAGGTGTGTGAGGGGATGGGAAGTATAATGTACCTGTACAGGTGTGTAAGGTGGAGGGCAGGATAATGTTTCTGTACAGGGGAGTGAGGGGGAGGGCAGGATAATGTACCTGTACAGGTGAGTGAGGTGGAGGACAGGATAATGTACCTGTGCAGGTGAGTGAGTGGTAGGGCAGGATAATGTACCTGTACAGGTGTGTGAGGGGGAGGGCAGGATAATGAACCTGTACAGGTGAGTGAGGGGGAGGGCAGGATAATGAATGTGTACAGGTGAGTGAGGGGGAGGGGAGGATAATGTTTCTGTACAGGTGAGTGAGGGGGAGGGCCGGATAATGTACCTGTACAGGTGAGTGAGGGGGAGGGCCGGATAATGTACCTGTACAGGTGAGTGAGGGGGAAGGCAGGATAATGTACCTGTACAGGTGAGTGAGGGGGAGAGCAGGATAATGTACCTGTAAATGTTTGTGAGGTGGAGGGTTGGATAATGTACCTGTACAGGTGAGTGAGGGGGAGGGCAGGATAATGTACCTGTACAGGTGTGTGAGGTGGAGTGCAGGATAATGTACCTGTACAGGTGAGTGAGGGGGAGGGCAGGATAATGTACCTGTACAGGTGTGTGAGGTGGATTGCAGGATAATGTACCTGTACAGGTGAGTGAGGGCAGGGCAGGATAATGTACTTGTACAGGTGTGTAAGGTGGAGGGCAGGATAATATTCCTGGACAGGTGAGTGAGCAGGAGGGCAGCGTAATGTACATGTACATGTGTGTGAGGTGGAGGGCAGGATAATGTACCAGTACAGGTGTGTGTGTTTGGGAGGGCAGGATAATGTACCTCTACAGGTGTGAGGGGGAAGGCAGGATAAGGTTTCTGTACAGGTGAGTGAGTGGGAGGGCAGGATAATGTACCTGTACAGGTGAGTAGGGGGAGGGCAGGATAATGTACCTGTACAGGAGTGTGAGGGGGGGGGGTGGGACAGGATAATGTACCTGTACAGGTGTGTGAGCAGGAGGGCAGGATAATGTACCTGTACAGGTGAGTGAAGAGGATGGCAGGAAAATGTACCTGTACAGGTGAGTGAGGGGGAGAGCAGGATAATGTACCTGTACAGGTGAGTAAGTGGGAGGGCAGGATAATCTACTGGTACAGGTGTGTCAGGTGGAGGGCAGGATAATGTACCTGTATAGGTCAGTGAGGGGTGGGCAGGATAATGTTCTTGTACAGTTGTGTGAGGTGGAGGGCATGATAATGTACCTGTACAGGTGACTGAGCAGGAGGGCAGGATAATGTACCTGTACAGGTGTGTGAGGTGGAGGGCAGGATAATGTACCTGTACAGGTGAGTGAGGGGGAGGGCAGGATAATGTACCGGTGCAAGTGTGTGAGGGGGAGGGCAGGAAATTGGATCTGTACAGGCGTGTGAAGGGGAGTGCAGGATAATGTACCTGTACAGGTGTGTGAGGGGGAGGACAGGATAATGTACCTATACAGGTGAGTAAGGGCGAGGGCAGGATAATGTACCTGTACAGGTGTGTGAGGGCAATGGAAGGTTAATGTACCTGTACTTATGAGTGAGGGCGAGGGAAGGATAATGTACCTGTACAGGTGTGTGAGGGGATGGGAAGTATAATGTACCTGTACAGGTGTGTAAGGTGGAGGGCAGGATAATGTTTCTGTACAGGGGAGTGAGGGGGAGGGCAGAAGTTATGTACATGTACATGTGTGTGAGGGGGAGCGCAGGATAATGTACCTGTACAGGTGTGTGAGGTGGAGGGCTGGATAATGTACCTGTACAGGTGAGTGCTGGGGAGGGCAGGATAATGTACCTGTATAGGTAGGTGAGGTAGAGGGCAGGATAATGTACCTGTACAGGTGAGTGAGAGGGAGGGCAGGATAATGTACTTGTACAGGTGTGTGAGGTGGAGGGCAGGATAATGTACCTGTACAGGTGAGTGAGAGGGGAGGCAGGATAATGTACCTGTACAGGTGAGTGAGGGGGATGGCAGGATAATGTACCTGTACAGGAGTGTGAGGGGGGGGGGTGGTGACAGGATAATGTACGTGTACAGGTGAGTGAGAGGGAGGGCAGGATAATGTACCTGTACAGGTGTGTGAGAGGGGGGGCAGGATAATGTACCTGTGCAGGTGAGTGAGGGGGAGGGCAGGATAACGCACCTGTACAGGTGAGTGAGGGGGAGAGCAGGATAATGTACCTGTACAGGTGAGTAAGTGGGAGGGCAGGATAATGTACTGGTACAGGTGTGTCAGGTGGAGGGCAGGATAATGTACCTGTATAGGTCAGTGAGGGGTGGGCAGGATAATGTACTTGTACAGTTGTGTGAGGTGGAGGGCATGATAATGTACCTGTACAGGTGACTGAGCAGGAGGGCAGGATAATGTACCTGTACAGGTGTGTGAGGTGGAGGGCAGGATAATGTACCTGTACAGGTGAGTGAGGGGGAGGGCAGGATAATGTACCGGTGCAAGTGTGTGAGGGGGAGGGCAGGAAATTGGATCTGTACAGGCGTGTGAGGGGGAGTGCAGGATAATGTACCTGTACAGGTGTGTGAGGGGGAGGACAGGATAATGTACCTATACAGGTGAGTAAGGGCGAGGGCAGGATAATGTACCTGTACAGGTGTGTGAGAGCAATGGAAGGTTAATGTACCTGTACTTATGAGTGAGGGCGAGGGAAGGATAATGTACCTGTACAGGTGTGTGAGGGGATGGGAAGTATAATGTACCTGTACAGGTGTGTAAGGTGGAGGGCAGGATAATGTTTCTGTACAGGGGAGTGAGGGGGAGGGCAGGATAATGTACCTGTACAGGTGAGTGAGGTGGAGGACAGGATAATGTACCTGTGCAGGTGAGTGAGTGGGAGGGCAGGATAATGTACCTGTACAGATGACTGAGGGGGTGGGCAGGATAATGAACCTGTACAGGTGAGTGAGGGGGAGGGCAGGATAATGTTTCTGTACAGGTGAGTGAGGGGGAGGGCCGGATAATGTACCTGTACAGGTGAGTGAGGGGGAGGGCCGGATAATGTACCTGTACAGGTGAGTGAGGGGGAAGGCAGGATAATGTACCTGTACAGGTGAGTGAGGGGGAGAGCAGGATAATGTACCTGTAAATGTGTGTGAGGTGGAGGGTTGGATAATGTACCTGTACAGGTGAGTGAGGGGGAGGGCAGGATAATGTACCTGTACAGGTGTGTGAGGTGGAGTGCAGGATAATGTACCTGTACAGGTGAGTGAGGGGGAGGGCAGGATAATGTACCTGTACAGGTGTGTGAGGTGGATTGCAGGATAATGTACCTGTACAGGTGAGTGAGGGCAGGGCAGGATAATGTACTTGTACAGGTGTGTAAGGTGGAGGGCAGGATAATATTCCTGGACAGGTGAGTGAGCAGGAGGGCAGCGTAATGTACATGTACATGTGTGTGAGGTGGAGGGCAGGATAATGTACCTGTACAGGTGTGTGTGTTTGGGAGGGCAGGATAATGTACCTCTACAGGTGTGAGGGGGAAGGCAGGATAAGGTTTCTGTACAGGTGAGTGAGTGGGAGGGCAGGATAATGTACCTGTACAGGTGAGTAGGGGGAGGGCAGGATAATGTACCTGTACAGGAGCGTGAGGGGGGGGGGGGGGGGCAGGATAATGTACCTGTACAGGTGTGTGAGCAGGAGGGCAGGATAATGTACCTGTACAGGTGAGTGAAGAGGACGGGAGGATAATATACCTGTAAAGGTAAGTGAGGGGGAGTGCAGGATAATGTACCTGTACTGGTGTGTGAGCTGGAGGGCAGGATAATGTACCTGTACAGGCATGTGAGCGGGATGGCAGGAAAATGTACCTGTACAGGTGAGTGAGGGGGAGAGCAGGATAATGTACCTGTACAGGTGAGTAAGTGGGAGGGCAGGATAATGTACTGGTACAGGTGTGTCAGGTGGAGGGCAGGATAATGTACCTGTATAGGTCAGTGAGGGGTGGGCAGGATAATGTACTTGTACAGTTGTGTGAGGTGGAGGGCATGATAATGTACCTGTACAGGTGACTGAGCAGGAGGGCAGGATAATGTACCTGTACAGGTGTGCGAGGTGGAGGGCAGGATAATGTACCTGTACAGGTGAGTGAGGGGGAGGGCAGGATAATGTACCGGTGCAAGTGTGTGAGGGGGAGGGCAGGAAATTGGATCTGTACAGGCGTGTGAAGGGGAGTGCAGGATAATGTACCTGTACAGGTGTGTGAGGGGGAGGACAGGATAATGTACCTATACAGGTGAGTAAGGGCGAGGGCAGGATAATGTACCTGTACAGGTGTGTGAGGGCAATGGAAGGTTAATGTACCTGCACTTATGAGTGAGGGCGAGGGAAGGATAATGTACCTGTACAGGTGTGTGAGGGGATGGGAAGTATAATGTACCTGTACAGGTGTGTAAGGTGGAGGGCAGGATAATGTTTCTGTACAGGGGAGTGAGGGGAAGGGCAGGATAATGTACCTGTACAGGTGAGTGAGGGGGAGGGCAGTATAATGTACCTGTACAGGAGTGTCAGGGGGTGACAGGATAATGTACGTGTACAGATGTGTGAGATGGAGGGCAGGATAATGTAACTGTACAGGTGAGTGAGGGGGAGGGCAGGATAATGTACCTGTACAGGTGAGTGAGGGGGAGGGCAGGATAATGTACCTGTACAGGTGTGTGAGCAGGAGGGCAGGATAATGTACCTGTACAGGTGAGTGAGAGGGAGGGGAGGATAATATACGTGTACAGGTGAGTGAGGGGGAGGGCAGGATAAATTACCCATACAGTTGTGTGAGCGGGAGGGCAGGATAATATACCTGAACAGGTGATTGAGGGGGAGGGAAGGATAATGTACATGTACAGGTGTGTGAGGGGGTGGGCAGGATAATGTACCTGTACAGGTGTGTGAGGGGGGTGCGCAGGATAATGTACCTGTACAGGTGTGTGAGGTGGAGGGCTGGATAATGTACCTGTACAGGTGAGTGCTGGGGAGGGCAGGATAATGTACCTGTATAGGTAGGTGAGGTAGAGGGCAGGATAATGTACCTGTACAGGTGAGTGAGAGGGAGGGCAGGATAATGTACTTGTACAGGTGTGTGAGGTGGAGGGCAGGATAATGTACCTGTACAGGTGAGTGAGTGGGAGGGCAGGATCATGTACCTGTACAGGTGTGTGAGGGGGAAGGCATGATAATGTTTCTGTACAGGTGAATGAGGGGGAGGGCCGGATAATGTACCTGTACAGGTGAGTGAGGGGGTGGGCAGGATAATGTACCTGTACAGGTGAGTGAGGGGGGAGAGCAGGATAATGTACCTGTAAAGGTGTGTGAGGTGGAGGGCTGGATAATGTACCTGTACAGGTGAGTGAGGGGGGAGGGCAGGATAATGTACCTGTACAGGTGAGTGAGGTGGAGTGCAGGATAATGTACCTGTACAGGTGAGTGAGTGGAGGGCAGGATAATGTACTTGTACAGGTGTGTAAAGTGGAGGGCAGGATAATATTCCTGTACAGGTGAGTGAGGGCGAGGGCAGAAGTTATGTACATGTACATGTGTGTGAGGGGGAGCGCAGGATAATGTACCTGTACAGGTGTGTGAGGTGGAGGGCTGGATAATGTACCTGTACAGGTGAGTGCTGGGGAGGGCAGGATAATGTACCTGTATAGGTAGGTGAGGTAGAGGGCAGGATAATGTACCTGTACAGGTGAGTGAGAGGGAGGGCAGGATAATGTACTTGTACAGGTGTGTGAGGTGGAGGGCAGGATAATGTACCTGTACAGGTGAGTGAGAGGGGAGGCAGGATAATGTACCTGTACAGGTGAGTGAGGGGGATGGCAGGATAATGTACCTGTACAGGAGTGTGAGGGGGGGGGGGGGTGACAGGATAATGTACGTGTACAGGTGAGTGAGAGGGAGGGCAGGATAATGTACCTGTACATGTGTGTGAGAGGGGGGGCAGGATAATGTACCTGTGCAGGTGAGTGAGGGGGAGGGCAGGATAATGTACCTGTACAGGTGTGTGAGGGGGAGGGCAGGATAATGTACCTGTACAGGTGTGTGAGTGGGAGGGCAGGAAAATGTACCTGCACAGGTGAGTGAGAAGAGGGCAGGATAATGTACCTGGACAGGTGATGAGGGGGAGGGCAGGTTAATGTAACTGTACAGGTGAGTGAGGTGGAGGGCAGGATAATGTACCTGTACAGGTGAGTGAGCGGGAGGGCAGGATAATGTACTTGTACAGGTGTGTGAGGTGGAGGGCAGGATAATGTAACTGTACAGGTGAGTGAGCACACGGGCAGGATAATGTACCTGTACAGGTGTGTGAGGGGGAAGGCAGGATAATGTTTCTGTACAGGTGAGTCAGGGGGACGGCAGGATAATGTACCTGTACAGGTCAGTGAGGGGGAGGGTAGAGCAGGATAACGTAGCTGTACAGGTGTGTGAGGGGGAGGGCAGGATAATGTACTGTACAGGTGTGTGAGGGGGAGGGCAGGATAATGTACCTGTACAGGTGAGTGAGGGGTAGGGCAGGATAATGTACCTGTACAGGTGAGTGAGGGGGAGGGCAGGATAATGTACCTGTACAGGTGAGTGAGGGGGAGGGCATATAATGTAACTGTACAGGTGAGTGAGGGGGAGGGCAGCATAATGTACCTGTACAGCTGAGTGAGCGGAGGGCAGGATAACGTACCTGAACAGGTGATGAGTTGAGGGCAGGATATTTTACCTGTACAGGTGAGTGAGCGGGAGGGCAGGATAAAATAACTGTACAGGTGAGTGAGGGGCAGGGCAGGATAATGTATCTGTACAGGTGAGTGATGGGGAGGGCAGGTTAATGTACCTGTACAGGTGAGTGAGGGGGAGGGCAGGATAATGTACCTGTACAGGTGTGTGAGGGGGAGGGCAGGATAATGAACCTGTACAGGTGAGTGAGGGGGAGGGCAGGATAATGTATCTGTACAGGTGAGTGAGAGGAAGGGCAGGATAATGTATCTGTACAGGTGAGTGAGGGGGAGGGCAGGATAATGTATCTGTATAGGTGAGTGATGGCGAGGGCAGGATAATGTACCTGTAGAGGTGTGTGAGGGGGAGGGCAGGATAATGTACCTGTACAGGCGAGTGAGTGGGAGGGCAGGATAATGAATCTGTACAGGTGAGTGAGGGTGAGGGCAGGATAATGTACCCATACAGGTGTGTGAGGAGGAGGGCAGGATAATGTACCTGTACAGGTGAGTGAGGGGAGGGCAGGATAGTGTACCTGTACTGGTGACTGAGGGGGAGGGCAGGATAATGTACCTGTACAGGTGAGTGTGGGGGAGGGCATGATTATGTACCTGTACATGTGTGTGAGGGGGGTGACAGGATAATGTATGTATACAGGTGAGTGAGAGGGAGGGCAGGATAATGTAACTCTAGAGGTTTGTGAGGGGGCGGGCAGGATAATGTACCTTTACAGGTGATTGAGGGGGAGGGCAGGATAATGTACCTGGACAGGTGATGAGTTGAGGGCAGGATAATGTACCTGTACAGGTGAGTGAGCGGGAGGGCAGGATAAAATACCTGTACAGGTGAGTGAGGGGGATGGAAGGATAATCTATCTGTACAGGTGAGTGATGGGGAGGGCAGGATAATGTACCTGTACAGGTGAGTGAGGGGGAGGGCAGGATAATGTACCTGTACAGGTGAGTGAGAGGAAGGGCAGGATAATGTATCTGTACAGGTGAGTGAGGGGGAGGGCAGTATAATGTACCTGTACAGGAGTGTCAGGGGGTGACAGGATAATGTACGTTTACAGATGTGTGAGATGGAGGGCAGGATAATGTAACTGTACAGGTGAGTGAGGGGGAGGGCAGGATAATGTACCTGTACAGGTGAGTGAGGGGGAGGGCAGGATAATGTACCTGTACAGGTGTGTGAGCAGGAGGGCAGGATAATGTACCTGTACAGGTGAGTGAGAGGGAGGGGAGGATAATATACTTGTACAGGTGAGTGAGGGGGAGGGCAGGATAATGTACACATACAGTTGTGTGAGCGGGTGGGCAGGATAATGGACCTGTGCAGATGAGTGAGGGGGATGGCAGGATAATATACCTGTACAGGTGATTGAGGGGGAGGGAAGGATAATGTACATGTACAGGTGTGTGAGGGGGTGGGCAGGATAATGTACCTGTACAGGTGTGTGAGGGGGAGGGCAGGATAATGTACCTGTACAGGCATGTGAGCGAGAGGGCACGATAATGTACCTGTACAGGTGAGTGAGGGTGAGAGCAGGATAATGTACCTGTACAGGTGTGTGAGGTGGAGGGCTGGATAATGTACCTGTACAGGTGAGTGCGGGGGAGGGCAGGATAATGTACCTGTACAGGTGGGTGAGGAAGAGGGCAGGATAATGTACTTGTACAGGTGAGTGAGAGGGAGGGCAGGATCATGTACCTGTACAGGTGTGTGAGGGGGAAGGCATGATAATGTACCTGTACATGTGCGTGAGGGGGAGGGCAGGATAATGTACCTGTACAGGTGAGTGAGGGGGTGGGCAGGATAATGTACCTGTACAGGTGTGTGAGGGGGAAGGCATGATAATGTACCTGTACATGTGCGTGAGGGGGAGGGCAGGATAATGTACCTGTACATGTGCGTGAGGGGGAGGGCAGGATAATGTACCTGTACAGGTGAGTGAGGGGGTGGGCAGGATAATGTATCTGTACAGGTGAGTGAGGGCAGGGCAGGATAATATACTTGTACAGGTGTGTAAGGTGGAGGGCAGGATAATATTCCTGTACAGGTGAGTGAGCAGGAGGGCAGCGTAATGTACATGTACATGTGTGTGATGTGGAGGGCAGGATAATGTACCTGTACAGGTGTGTGTGGGGGAGGGCAGGATAATGTACCTCTACAGGTGTGAGAGGGGGAAGGCAGGATAATGTTTCTGTACAGGTGAGTGAGTGGGAGGGCAGGATAATGTACCTGTACAGGTGAGTGAGGGGGTGGGCAGGATAATGTAACTGTACAGGAGTGTGAGGTGGGGGGACAGGATAATGTACGTGTACAGGTGAGTGAGGGGGAGGGCAGGATAATGTACCTGTACCGGTGTGTGAGGGGGAGGGCAGGATAATGTACCTGTACTGGTGTGTGAGCTGGAGGGCAGGATAATGGACCTCTACAGGTGTGTGAGGGGGTGGACAGGAAAATGTACCTGTACAGGCATGTGAGCAGGAGGGCAGGAAAATGTACCTGTACAGGTAAGTGAGGGGGAGAGCAGGATAATGTACCTGTACAGCTGAGTAAGTGGGAGGGCAGGATAATGTACCGGTACAGGTGTGTCAGGTGGAGGGCAGGATAATGTACCTGTACAGGTCAGTATGGGGTGGGCAGGATAATGTACTTGTACAGGTGTGTGAGGGCAAGGGAAGGTTAATGTACTTGTATGTATGAGTGAGGACGAGGGAAGGATAATGTACCTGTACAGATGTGTGAGGGGATGGGAAGGATAATGTACCTGTACAGGTGTGTGAGGTGGAGGGCAGGATAATGTTTCTGTACAGGGGAGTGAGGGAGAGGGCAGGATAATGTACCTGTACAGGTGAGTGAGGGGGAGGCAGTATAACGTACCTGTACGGGAGTGTGAGGGGGGTGACAGGATAATGTACATGTACAGATGTGTGAGATGGAGGGCAGGATAATGTAACTGTACAGGTGACTGAGGGGGAGGGCAGGATAATGTACCTGTACAGGTGTGTGAGCAGGAGGGCAGGCTAATGTACCTGTACAGGTCAGTGAGGGGGAGGGGAGGATAATATACTTGTACAGGTGAGTGAGAGGGAGGGCAGGATAATGTACCCATACAGTTGTCTGAGCGGGAGGGCAGGATAATATACCTGTACAGGTGATTGAGGGGGAGGGAAGGATAATGTACATGTACAGGTGTGTGAGGGGGTGGGCAGGATAATGTACCTGTACAGGTGTGTGAGGGGGAGCGCAGGATAATGTACCTGTACAGGTGTGTGAGGTGGAGGGCTGGATAATGTACCTGTACAGGTGAGTGCTGGGGAGGGCAGGATAATGTACCTGTATAGGTAGGTGAGGTAGAGGGCAGGATAATGTACCTGTACAGGTGAGTGAGAGGGAGGGCAGGATAATGTACTTGTACAGGTGTGTGAGGTGGAGGGCAGGATAATGTACCTGTACAGGTGAGTGAGTGGGAGGGCAGGATCATGTACCTGTACAGGTGTGTGAGGGGGAAGGCATGATAATGTTTCTGTACAGGTGAATGAGGGGGAGGGCCGGATAATGTACCTGTACAGGTGAGTGAGGGGGTGGGCAGGATAATGTACCTGTACAGGTGAGTGAGGGGGAGAGCAGGATAATGTACCTGTAAAGGTGTGTGAGGTGGAGGGCTGGATAATGTACCTGTACAGGTGAGTGAGGGGGAGGGCAGGATAATGTACCTGTACAGGTGAGTGAGGTGGAGTGCAGGATAATGTACCTGTACAGGTGAGTGAGTGGAGGGCAGGATAATGTACTTGTACAGGTGTGTAAAGTGGAGGGCAGGATAATATTCCTGTACAGGTGAGTGAGGGCGAGGGCAGAAGTTATGTACATGTACATGTGTGTGAGGGGGAGCGCAGGATAATGTACCTGTACAGGTGTGTGAGGTGGAGGGCTGGATAATGTACCTGTACAGGTGAGTGCTGGGGAGGGCAGGATAATGTACCTGTATAGGTAGGTGAGGTAGAGGGCAGGATAATGTACCTGTACAGGTGAGTGAGAGGGAGGGCAGGATAATGTACTTGTACAGGTGTGTGAGGTGGAGGGCAGGATAATGTACCTGTACAGGTGAGTGAGAGGGAGGGCAGGATAATGTACCTGTACAGGTGTGTGAGAGGGGGGGCAGGATAATGTACCTGTACAGGTGAGTGAGGGGGAGGGCAGGATAATGTACCTGTACAGGAGTGTGAGGGGGGGACAGGATAATGTACGTGTACAGGTGAGTGAGAGGGAGGGCAGGATAATGTACCTGTACAGGTGTGTGAGAGGGGGGGGCAGGATAATGTACCTGTGCAGGTGAGTGAGGGGGAGGGCAGGATAATGTACCTGTACAGGTGTGTGAGGGGGAGGGCAGGATAATGTACCTGTACAGGTGTGTGAGTGGGAGGGCAGGAAAATGTACCTGCACAGGTGAGTGAGAAGAGGGCAGGATAATGTACCTGGACAGGTGATGAGGGGGAGGGCAGGTTAATGTAACTGTACATGTGAGTGAGGTGGAGGGCTCGATAATGTACCTGTACAGGTGAGTGAGCGGGTGGGCAGGATAATGTACCTGCACAGGTGAGTGAGGGCGAGGGCAGGATAATGATTGTGTTCAGGTGAGTGAGGGGGAGGGCAGGATAATGTACCTGTACAGGTGGTTGAGGTAGAGGGCAGGATAATGTACCTGTACAGGTGAGAGAGCGGGAGGGCAGGATAATGTACTTGTACAGGTGTGTGAGGTGGAGGGCAGGATAATGTAACTGTACAGGTGAGTGAGCACGCGGGCAGGATAATGTACCTGTACAGGTCAGTGAGGGGGAGGGGAGGATAATATACTTGTACAGCTGAGTGAGAGGGAGGGCAGGATAATGTACCCATACAGTTGTCTGAGCGGGAGGGCAGGATAATATACCTGTACAGGTGATTGAGGGGGAGGGAAGGATAATGTACATGTACAGGTGTGTGAGGGGGTGGGCAGGATAATGTACCTGTACAGGTGTGTGAGGGGGGAGCGCAGGATAATGTACCTGTACAGGTGTGTGAGGTGGAGGGCTGGATAATGTACCTGTACAGGTGAGTGCTGGGGAGGGCAGGATAATGTACCTGTATAGGTAGGTGAGGTAGAGGGCAGGATAATGTACCTGTACAGGTGAGTGAGAGGGAGGGCAGGATAATGTACTTGTACAGGTGTGTGAGGTGGAGGGCAGGATAATGTACCTGTACAGGTGAGTGAGTGGGAGGGCAGGATCATGTACCTGTACAGGTGTGTGAGGGGGAAGGCATGATAATGTTTCTGTACAGGTGAATGAGGGGGAGGGCCGGATAATGTACCTGTACAGGTGAGTGAGGGGGTGGGCAGGATAATGTACCTGTACAGGTGAGTGAGGGGGAGAGCAGGATAATGTACCTGTAAAGGTGTGTGAGGTGGAGGGCTGGATAATGTACCTGTACAGGTGAGTGAGGGGGAGGGCAGGATAATGTACCTGTACAGGTGAGTGAGGTGGAGTGCAGGATAATGTACCTGTACAGGTGAGTGAGTGGAGGGCAGGATAATGTACTTGTACAGGTGTGTAAAGTGGAGGGCAGGATAATATTCCTGTACAGGTGAGTGAGGGCGAGGGCAGAAGTTATGTACATGTACATGTGTGTGAGGGGGAGCGCAGGATAATGTACCTGTACAGGTGTGTGAGGTGGAGGGCTGGATAATGTACCTGTACAGGTGAGTGCTGGGGAGGGCAGGATAATGTACCTGTATAGGTAGGTGAGGTAGAGGGCAGGATAATGTACCTGTACAGGTGAGTGAGAGGGAGGGCAGGATAATGTACTTGTACAGGTGTGTGAGGTGGAGGGCAGGATAATGTACCTGTACAGGTGAGTGAGAGGGGAGGCAGGATAATGTACCTGTACAGGTGAGTGAGGGGGATGGCAGGATAATGTACCTGTACAGGAGTGTGAGGGGGGGGGTGACAGGATAATGTACGTGTACAGGTGAGTGAGAGGGAGGGCAGGATAATGTACCTGCACAGGTGTGTGAGAGGGGGGGCAGGATAATGTACCTGTGCAGGTGAGTGAGGGGGAGGGCAGGATAATGTACCTGTACAGGTGTGTGAGGGGGAGGGCAGGATAATGTACCTGTACAGGTGTGTGAGTGGGAGGGCAGGAAAATGTACCTGCACAGGTGAGTGAGAAGAGGGCAGGATAATGTACCTGGACAGGTGATGAGGGGGAGGGCAGGTTAATGTAACTGTACAGGTGAGTGAGGTGGAGGGCAGGATAATGTACCTGTACAGGTGAGTGAGCGGGAGGGCAGGATAATGTACTTGTACAGGTGTGTGAGGTGGAGGGCAGGATAATGTAACTGTACAGGTGAGTGAGCACACGGGCAGGATAATGTACCTGTACAGGTGTGTGAGGGGGAAGGCAGGATAATGTTTCTGTACAGGTGAGTCAGGGGGACGGCAGGATAATGTACCTGTACAGGTCAGTGAGGGGGAGGGTAGAGCAGGATAACGTAGCTGTACAGGTGTGTGAGGGGGAGGGCAGGATAATGTACTGTACAGGTGTGTGAGGGGGAGGGCAGGATAATGTACCTGTACAGGTGAGTGAGGGGTAGGGCAGGATAATGTACCTGTACAGGTGAGTGAGGGGGAGGGCAGGATAATGTACCTGTACAGGTGAGTGAGGGGGAGGGCATATAATGTAACTGTACAGGTGAGTGAGGGGGAGGGCAGCATAATGTACCTGTACAGCTGAGTGAGCGGAGGGCAGGATAACGTACCTGAACAGGTGATGAGTTGAGGGCAGGATATTTTACCTGTACAGGTGAGTGAGCCGGAGGGCAGGATAAAATAACTGTACAGGTGAGTGAGGGGCAGGGCAGGATAATGTATCTGTACAGGTGAGTGATGGGGAGGGCAGGTTAATGTACCTGTACAGGTGAGTGAGGGGGAGGGCAGGATAATGTACCTGTACAGGTGTGTGAGGGGGAGGGCAGGATAATGAACCTGTACAGGTGAGTGAGGGGGAGGGCAGGATAATGTATCTGTACAGGTGAGTGAGAGGAAGGGCAGGATAATGTATCTGTACAGGTGAGTGAGGGGGAGGGCAGGATAATGTATCTGTATAGGTGAGTGATGGCGAGGGCAGGATAATGTACCTGTAGAGGTGTGTGAGGGGGAGGGCAGGATAATGTACCCATACAGGTGTGTGAGGAGGAGGGCAGGATAATGTACCTGTACAGGTGAGTGAGGGGAGGGCAGGATAGTGTACCTGTACTGGTGACTGAGGGGGAGGGCAGGATAATGTACCTGTACAGGTGAGTGTGGGGGAGGGCATGATTATGTACCTGTACATGTGTGTGAGGGGGGTGACAGGATAATGTATGTATACAGGTGAGTGAGAGGGAGGGCAGGATAATGTAACTCTAGAGGTTTGTGAGGGGGCGGGCAGGATAATGTACCTTTACAGGTGATTGAGGGGGAGGGCAGGATAATGTACCTGGACAGGTGATGAGTTGAGGGCAGGATAATGTACCTGTACAGGTGAGTGAGCGGGAGGGCAGGATAAAATACCTGTACAGGTGAGTGAGGGGGATGGAAGGATAATCTATCTGTACAGGTGAGTGATGGGGAGGGCAGGATAATGTACCTGTACAGGTGAGTGAGGGGGAGGGCAGGATAATGTACCTGTACAGGTGAGTGAGAGGAAGGGCAGGATAATGTATCTGTACAGGTGAGTGAGGGGGAGGGCAGTATAATGTACCTGTACAGGAGTGTCAGGGGGTGACAGGATAATGTACGTGTACAGATGTGTGAGATGGAGGGCAGGATAATGTAACTGTACAGGTGAGTGAGGGGGAGGGCAGGATAATGTACCTGTACAGGTGAGTGAGGGGGAGGGCAGGATAATGTACCTGTACAGGTGTGTGAGCAGGAGGGCAGGATAATGTACCTGTACAGGTGAGTGAGAGGGAGGGGAGGATAATATACTTGTACAGGTGAGTGAGGGGGAGGGCAGGATAATGTACACATACAGTTGTGTGAGCGGGTGGGCAGGATAATGGACCTGTGCAGGTGAGTGAGGGGGATGGCAGGATAATATACCTGTACAGGTGATTGAGGGGGAGGGAAGGATAATGTACATGTACAGGTGTGTGAGGGGGTGGGCAGGATAATGTACCTGTACAGGTGTGTGAGGGGGAGGGCAGGATAATGTACCTGTACAGGCATGTGAGCGAGAGGGCACGATAATGTACCTGTACAGGTGAGTGAGGGTGAGAGCAGGATAATGTACCTGTACAGGTGTGTGAGGTGGAGGGCTGGATAATGTACCTGTACAGGTGAGTGCGGGGGAGGGCAGGATAATGTACCTGTACAGGTGGGTGAGGAAGAGGGCAGGATAATGTACTTGTACAGGTGAGTGAGAGGGAGGGCAGGATCATGTACCTGTACAGGTGTGTGAGGGGGAAGGCATGATAATGTACCTGTACATGTGCGTGAGGGGGAGGGCAGGATAATGTACCTGTACAGGTGAGTGAGGGGGTGGGCAGGATAATGTACCTGTACAGGTGTGTGAGGGGGAAGGCATGATAATGTACCTGTACATGTGCGTGAGGGGGAGGGCAGGATAATGTACCTGTACATGTGCGTGAGGGGGAGGGCAGGATAATGTACCTGTACAGGTGAGTGAGGGGGTGGGCAGGATAATGTATCTGTACAGGTGAGTGAGGGCAGGGCAGGATAATATACTTGTACAGGTGTGTAAGGTGGAGGGCAGGATAATATTCCTGTACAGGTGAGTGAGCAGGAGGGCAGCGTAATGTACATGTACATGTGTGTGATGTGGAGGGCAGGATAATGTACCTGTACAGGTGTGTGTGGGGGAGGGCAGGATAATGTACCTCTACAGGTGTGAGAGGGGGAAGGCAGGATAATGTTTCTGTACAGGTGAGTGAGTGGGAGGGCAGGATAATGTACCTGTACAGGTGAGTGAGGGGGTGGGCAGGATAATGTAACTGTACAGGAGTGTGAGGTGGGGGGACAGGATAATGTACGTGTACAGGTGAGTGAGGGGGAGGGCAGGATAATGTACCTGTACCGGTGTGTGAGGGGGAGGGCAGGATAATGTACCTGTACTGGTGTGTGAGCTGGAGGGCAGGATAATGGACCTCTACAGGTGTGTGAGGGGGTGGACAGGAAAATGTACCTGTACAGGCATGTGAGCAGGAGGGCAGGAAAATGTACCTGTACAGGTAAGTGAGGGGGAGAGCAGGATAATGTACCTGTACAGCTGAGTAAGTGGGAGGGCAGGATAATGTACCGGTACAGGTGTGTCAGGTGGAGGGCAGGATAATGTACCTGTACAGGTCAGTATGGGGTGGGCAGGATAATGTACTTGTACAGGTGTGTGAGGGCAAGGGAAGGTTAATGTACTTGTATGTATGAGTGAGGACGAGGGAAGGATAATGTACCTGTACAGATGTGTGAGGGGATGGGAAGGATAATGTACCTGTACAGGTGTGTGAGGTGGAGGGCAGGATAATGTTTCTGTACAGGGGAGTGAGGGAGAGGGCAGGATAATGTACCTGTACAGGTGAGTGAGGGGGAGGCAGTATAACGTACCTGTACGGGAGTGTGAGGGGGTGACAGGATAATGTACATGTACAGATGTGTGAGATGGAGGGCAGGATAATGTAACTGTACAGGTGACTGAGGGGGAGGGCAGGATAATGTACCTGTACAGGTGTGTGAGCAGGAGGGCAGGCTAATGTACCTGTACAGGTCAGTGAGGGGGAGGGGAGGATAATATACTTGTACAGGTGAGTGAGAGGGAGGGCAGGATAATGTACCCATACAGTTGTCTGAGCGGGAGGGCAGGATAATATACCTGTACAGGTGATTGAGGGGGAGGGAAGGATAATGTACATGTACAGGTGTGTGAGGGGGTGGGCAGGATAATGTACCTGTACAGGTGTGTGAGGGGGAGCGCAGGATAATGTACCTGTACAGGTGTGTGAGGTGGAGGGCTGGATAATGTACCTGTACAGGTGAGTGCTGGGGAGGGCAGGATAATGTACCTGTATAGGTAGGTGAGGTAGAGGGCAGGATAATGTACCTGTACAGGTGAGTGAGAGGGAGGGCAGGATAATGTACTTGTACAGGTGTGTGAGGTGGAGGGCAGGATAATGTACCTGTACAGGTGAGTGAGTGGGAGGGCAGGATCATGTACCTGTACAGGTGTGTGAGGGGGAAGGCATGATAATGTTTCTGTACAGGTGAATGAGGGGGAGGGCCGGATAATGTACCTGTACAGGTGAGTGAGGGGGTGGGCAGGATAATGTACCTGTACAGGTGAGTGAGGGGGAGAGCAGGATAATGTACCTGTAAAGGTGTGTGAGGTGGAGGGCTGGATAATGTACCTGTACAGGTGAGTGAGGGGGAGGGCAGGATAATGTACCTGTACAGGTGAGTGAGGTGGAGTGCAGGATAATGTACCTGTACAGGTGAGTGAGTGGAGGGCAGGATAATGTACTTGTACAGGTGTGTAAAGTGGAGGGCAGGATAATATTCCTGTACAGGTGAGTGAGGGCGAGGGCAGAAGTTATGTACATGTACATGTGTGTGAGGGGGAGCGCAGGATAATGTACCTGTACAGGTGTGTGAGGTGGAGGGCTGGATAATGTACCTGTACAGGTGAGTGCTGGGGAGGGCAGGATAATGTACCTGTATAGGTAGGTGAGGTAGAGGGCAGGATAATGTACCTGTACAGGTGAGTGAGAGGGAGGGCAGGATAATGTACTTGTACAGGTGTGTGAGGTGGAGGGCAGGATAATGTACCTGTACAGGTGAGTGAGAGGGAGGGCAGGATAATGTACCTGTACAGGTGTGTGAGAGGGGGGGCAGGATAATGTACCTGTACAGGTGAGTGAGGGGGGAGGGCAGGATAATGTACCTGTACAGGAGTGTGAGGGGGGGGACAGGATAATGTACGTGTACAGGTGAGTGAGAGGGAGGGCAGGATAATGTACCTGTACAGGTGTGTGAGAGGGGGGGCAGGATAATGTACCTGTGCAGGTGAGTGAGGGGGAGGGCAGGATAATGTACCTGTACAGGTGTGTGAGGGGGAGGGCAGGATAATGTACCTGTACAGGTGTGTGAGTGGGAGGGCAGGAAAATGTACCTGCACAGGTGAGTGAGAAGAGGGCAGGATAATGTACCTGGACAGGTGATGAGGGGGAGGGCAGGTTAATGTAACTGTACATGTGAGTGAGGTGGAGGGCTCGATAATGTACCTGTACAGGTGAGTGAGCGGGTGGGCAGGATAATGTACCTGCACAGGTGAGTGAGGGCGAGGGCAGGATAATGATTGTGTTCAGGTGAGTGAGGGGGAGGGCAGGATAATGTACCTGTACAGGTGGTTGAGGTAGAGGGCAGGATAATGTACCTGTACAGGTGAGAGAGCGGGAGGGCAGGATAATGTACTTGTACAGGTGTGTGAGGTGGAGGGCAGGATAATGTAACTGTACAGGTGAGTGAGCACGCGGGCAGGATAATGTACCTGTACAGGTCAGTGAGGGGGAGGGGAGGATAATATACTTGTACAGCTGAGTGAGAGGGAGGGCAGGATAATGTACCCATACAGTTGTCTGAGCGGGAGGGCAGGATAATATACCTGTACAGGTGATTGAGGGGGAGGGAAGGATAATGTACATGTACAGGTGTGTGAGGGGGTGGGCAGGATAATGTACCTGTACAGGTGTGTGAGGGGGGAGCGCAGGATAATGTACCTGTACAGGTGTGTGAGGTGGAGGGCTGGATAATGTACCTGTACAGGTGAGTGCTGGGGAGGGCAGGATAATGTACCTGTATAGGTAGGTGAGGTAGAGGGCAGGATAATGTACCTGTACAGGTGAGTGAGAGGGAGGGCAGGATAATGTACTTGTACAGGTGTGTGAGGTGGAGGGCAGGATAATGTACCTGTACAGGTGAGTGAGTGGGAGGGCAGGATCATGTACCTGTACAGGTGTGTGAGGGGGAAGGCATGATAATGTTTCTGTACAGGTGAATGAGGGGGAGGGCCGGATAATGTACCTGTACAGGTGAGTGAGGGGGTGGGCAGGATAATGTACCTGTACAGGTGAGTGAGGGGGAGAGCAGGATAATGTACCTGTAAAGGTGTGTGAGGTGGAGGGCTGGATAATGTACCTGTACAGGTGAGTGAGGGGGAGGGCAGGATAATGTACCTGTACAGGTGAGTGAGGTGGAGTGCAGGATAATGTACCTGTACAGGTGAGTGAGTGGAGGGCAGGATAATGTACTTGTACAGGTGTGTAAAGTGGAGGGCAGGATAATATTCCTGTACAGGTGAGTGAGGGCGAGGGCAGAAGTTATGTACATGTACATGTGTGTGAGGGGGGAGCGCAGGATAATGTACCTGTACAGGTGTGTGAGGTGGAGGGCTGGATAATGTACCTGTACAGGTGAGTGCTGGGGAGGGCAGGATAATGTACCTGTATAGGTAGGTGAGGTAGAGGGCAGGATAATGTACCTGTACAGGTGAGTGAGAGGGAGGGCAGGATAATGTACTTGTACAGGTGTGTGAGGTGGAGGGCAGGATAATGTACCTGTACAGGTGAGTGAGAGGGGAGGCAGGATAATGTACCTGTACAGGTGAGTGAGGGGGATGGCAGGATAATGTACCTGTACAGGAGTGTGAGGGGGGGGGGTGACAGGATAATGTACGTGTACAGGTGAGTGAGAGGGAGGGCAGGATAATGTACCTGCACAGGTGTGTGAGAGGGGGGGCAGGATAATGTACCTGTGCAGGTGAGTGAGGGGGAGGGCAGGATAATGTACCTGTACAGGTGTGTGAGGGGGAGGGCAGGATAATGTACCTGTACAGGTGTGTGAGTGGGAGGGCAGGAAAATGTACCTGCACAGGTGAGTGAGAAGAGGGCAGGATAATGTACCTGCACAGGTGATGAGGGGGAGGGCAGGTTAATGTAACTGTACAGGTGAGTGAGGTGGAGGGCTGGATAATGTACCTGTACAGATGAGTGAGCGGGTGGGCAGGATAATGTACCTGAACAGGTGAGTGAGGGCGAGGGCAGGATAATGATTGTGTTCAGGTGAGTGAGGGGGAGGGCAGGATAATGTACCTGTACAGGTGGTTGAGGTAGAGGGCAGGATAATGTACCTGTACAGGTGAGAGAGCGGGAGGGCAGGATAATGTACTTGTACAGGTGTGTGAGGTGGAGGGCAGGATAATGTAACTGTACAGGTGAGTGAGAGGAAGGGCAGGATAATGTATCTGTACAGGTGAGTGAGGGGGAGGGCAGGATAATGTACCTGTACAGGTGTGTGAGGGGGAGGGCAGGTTAATGTACCTGTACAGGTGTGTGAGGGGGAGGGCAGGAAAATGAACCAGTACAGGTGAGTGAGGGGGAGGGCAGGATAATGAATGTGTACAGGTGAGTGAGGGGGAGGGCAGGATAATGTACCTGTACAGGTGAGTAAGGGTGAGGGCAGGATAATATACCTGTACAGGTGAGTGAGCGGTGGGCAGGATAATGTACCTGTACCGGTGAGTGAGGGTGAGGGCAGGATAATGTACCTGTACAGGTGAGTGAGGGGGAGGGCAGGATAATGTACCTGTACAGGTGAGTGAGCGGGAGGGCAGAACAATGTATCTGTACAGGTGAGTGAGGGGGAGGGCAGGATAATGTACCTGTATAGGTGAGTGATGGGGAGGGCAGGATAATGTATCTGTACAGGTGAGTGAGGGGGAGGGCAGGATAATGTACCAGTACAGGTGAGTGAGGGGGGAGGGCAGGATAATGTATCTGTACAGGTGTGTGAGGGGGAGGGCAGGATAATGTACCAGTACAGGTGAGTGAGGGGGAGGGCAGGATAATGTATCTGTACAGGTGAGTGATGGCGAGGGCAGGATAATGTACCTGTAGAGGTGTGTGAGGGGGAGGGCAGGATAATGTACCAGTACAGGTGAGTGAGGGGGAGGGCAGGATAATGTACCTGTACAGGTGTGTGAGGGGGAGGGCAGGATAATGTACCAGTACAGGTGAGTGAGGGGGAGGGCAGGATAATGTATCTGTACAGGTGAGTGATGCCGAGGGCAGGATAATGTACCTGTAGAGGTGTGTGAGGGGGAGGGCAGGATAATGTACCTGTACAGGCGAGTGAGTGGGAGGGCAGGATAATGAATCTGTACAGGTGAGTGAGGGTGAGGGCAGGATAATGTACCCGTACAGGTGTGTGAGGAGGAGGGCAGGATAATGTACCTGTACAGGTGAGTGAGGGGAGGGCAGGATAGTGTCCCTGTACTGGTGACTGAGGGGGAGGGCAGGATAATGTACCTGTACAGGTGAGTGTGGGGGAGGGCATGATTATGTACCTGTACATGTGTGTGAGGGGGGGGACAGGATAATGTATGTATACAGGTGAGTGAGAGGGAGGGCTGGATAATGTAACTCTAGAGGTTTGTGAGGGGGCGGGCAGGATAATGTACCTTTACAGGTGATTGAGGGGGAGGGCAGGATAATGTACCTGGACAGGTGATGAGTTGAGGGCAGGATAATGTACCTGTACAGGTGAGTGAGGGGGAGGGCAGGATAATGTACCTGTACAGGTGAGTGAGAGGAAGGGCAGGATAATGTATCTGTACAGGTGAGTGAGGGGGAGGACAGTATAATGTACCTGTACAGGAGTGTCAGGGGGTGACAGGATAATGTACGTGTACAGATGTGTGAGATGGAGGGCAGGATAATGTAACTGTACAGGTGAGTGAGGGGGAGGGCAGGATAATGTACCTGTACAGGTGAGTGAGGGGGAGGGCAGGATAATGTACCTGTACAGGTGTGTGAGCAGGAGGGCAGGATAATGTACCTGTACAGGTGAGTGAGAGGGAGGGGAGGATAATATACTTGTACAGGTGAGTGAGGGGGAGGGCAGGATAATGTACACATACAGTTGTGTGAGCGGGTGGGCAGGATAATGGACCTGTGCAGGTGAGTGAGGGGGATGGCAGGATAATATACCTGTACAGGTGATTGAGGGGGAGGGAAGGATAATGTACATGTACAGGTGTGTGAGGGGGGTGGGCAGGATAATGTACCTGTACAGGTGTGTGAGGGGGAGGGCAGGATAATGTACCTGTACAGGCATGTGAGCGAGAGGGCACGATAATGTACCTGTACAGGTGAGTGAGGGTGAGAGCAGGATAATGTACCTGTACAGGTGTGTGAGGTGGAGGGCTGGATAATGTACCTGTACAGGTGAGTGCGGGGGGAGGGCAGGATAATGTACCTGTACAGGTGGGTGAGGAAGAGGGCAGGATAATGTACTTGTACAGGTGAGTGAGAGGGAGGGCAGGATCATGTACCTGTACAGGTGTGTGAGGGGGAAGGCATGATAATGTACCTGTACATGTGCGTGAGGGGGAGGGCAGGATAATGTACCTGCACAGGTGATGAGGGGGAGGGCAGGTTAATGTAACTGTACAGGTGAGTGAGGTGGAGGGCTGGATAATGTACCTGTACAGATGAGTGAGCGGGTGGGCAGGATAATGTACCTGAACAGGTGAGTGAGGGCGAGGGCAGGATAATGATTGTGTTCAGGTGAGTGAGGGGGAGGGCAGGATAATGTACCTGTACAGGTGGTTGAGGTAGAGGGCAGGATAATGTACCTGTACAGGTGAGAGAGCGGGAGGGCAGGATAATGTACTTGTACAGGTGTGTGAGGTGGAGGGCAGGATAATGTAACTGTACAGGTGAGTGAGCACGCGGGCAGGATAATGTACCTGTACAGGTGTGTGAGGGGGAAGGCAGGATAATGTTTCTGTACAGGTGAGTCAGGGGGACGGCAGGATAATGTACCTGTACAGTTGAGTGAGGGGAGAGCAGGATAATGTACGTGTACAGGAGTGTGAGGGGTGGGACAGGATAATGTACATGTACAGGTCAGTGAGAGGAAGGGCAGGATAATGTACCTGTTCGGTGGTGTGAGGGGGAGGGCAGGATTATGTACCCGTACAGGTGAGTGAGGGGGAGGGTAGAGCAGGATAACGTAGCTGTACAGGTGTGTGAGGGGGAGGGCAGGATAATGTACTGTACAGTTGTGTGAGGGGGAGGGCAGGATAATGTACCTGTACAGGTGAGTGAGGGGTAGGGCAGGATAATGTACCTGTACAGGTGAGTAAGGGGGAGGGCAGGATAATGTACCTGTACAGGTGAGTGAGGGGGAGGGCATATAATGTAACTGTACAGGTGAGTGAGGGGGAGGGCAGGATAATGTACCTGTACAGCTGAGTGAGCGGAGGGCAGGATAACGTACCTGGACAGGTGATGAGTTGAGGGCAGGATAATGTACCTGTACAGGTGAGTGAGCGGGAGGGCCGGATAAAATACCTGTACAGGTGAGTGAGGGGCAGGGCAGGATAATGTATCTGTACAGGTGAGTGATGGGGAGGGCAGGATAATGTACCTGTACAGGTGAGTGAGGGGGAGGGCAGGATTATGTACCTGTACAGGTGTGTGAGGGGGAGGGCAGGATAATGTACCTGTACAGGTGAGTGAGGGGGAGGGCAGGATAATGTATCTGTACAGGTGAGTGAGAGGAAGGGCAGGATAATGTATCTGTACAGGTGAGTGAGGGGGAGGGCAGGATAATGTACCTGTACAGGTGTGTGAGGGGGAGGGCAGGTTAATGTACCTGTACAGGTGTGTGAGGGGGAGGGCAGGAAAATGAACCAGTACAGGTGAGTGAGGGGGAGGGCAGGATAATGAATGTGTACAGGTGAGTGAGGGGGAGGGCAGGATAATGTACCTGTACAGGTGAGTAAGGGTGAGGGCAGGATAATATACCTGTACAGGTGAGTGAGCGGTGGGCAGGATAATGTACCTGTACCGGTGAGTGAGGGTGAGGGCAGGATAATGTACCTGTACAGGTGAGTGAGGGGGAGGGCAGGATAATGTACCTGTACAGGTGAGTGAGCGGGAGGGCAGAACAATGTATCTGTACAGGTGAGTGAGGGGGAGGGCAGGATAATGTACCTGTACAGGTGAGTGATGGGGAGGGCAGGATAATGTATCTGTACAGGTGAGTGAGGGGGAGGGCAGGATAATGTACCAGTACAGGTGAGTGAGGGGGAGGGCAGGATAATGTATCTGTACAGGTGTGTGAGGGGGAGGGCAGGATAATGTACCAGTACAGGTGAGTGAGGGGGAGGGCAGGATAATGTATCTGTACAGGTGAGTGATGGCGAGGGCAGGATAATGTACCTGTAGAGGTGTGTGAGGGGGAGGGCAGGATAATGTACCAGTACAGGTGAGTGAGGGGGAGGGCAGGATAATGTACCTGTACAGGTGTGTGAGGGGGGAGGGCAGGATAATGTACCAGTACAGGTGAGTGAGGGGGAGGGCAGGATAATGTATCTGTACAGGTGAGTGATGCCGAGGGCAGGATAATGTACCTGTAGAGGTGTGTGAGGGGGAGGGCAGGATAATGTACCTGTACAGGCGAGTGAGTGGGAGGGCAGGATAATGAATCTGTACAGGTGAGTGAGGGTGAGGGCAGGATAATGTACCCGTACAGGTGTGTGAGGAGGAGGGCAGGATAATGTACCTGTACAGGTGAGTGAGGGGAGGGCAGGATAGTGTACCTGTACTGGTGACTGAGGGGGAGGGCAGGATAATGTACCTGTACAGGTGAGTGTGGGGGAGGGCATGATTATGTACCTGTACATGTGTGTGAGGGGGGGGACAGGATAATGTATGTATACAGGTGAGTGAGAGGGAGGGCAGGATAATGTAACTCTAGAGGTTTGTGAGGGGGCGGGCAGGATAATGTACCTTTACAGGTGATTGAGGGGGAGGGCAGGATAATGTACCTGGACAGGTGATGAGTTGAGGGCAGGATAATGTACCTGTACAGGTGAGTGAGCGGGAGGGCAGGATAAAATACCTGTACAGGTGAGTGAGGGGGATGGAAGGATAATCTATCTGTACAGGTGAGTGATGGGGAGGGCAGGATAATGTACCTGTACAGGTGAGTGAGGGGGAGGGCAGGATAATGTACCTGTACAGGTGAGTGAGAGGAAGGGCAGGATAATGTATCTGTACAGGTGAGTGAGGGGGAGGACAGTATAATGTACCTGTACAGGAGTGTCAGGGGGTGACAGGATAATGTACGTGTACAGATGTGTGAGATGGAGGGCAGGATAATGTAACTGTACAGGTGAGTGAGGGGGAGGGCAGGATAATGTACCTGTACAGGTGAGTGAGGGGGAGGGCAGGATAATGTACCTGTACAGGTGTGTGAGCAGGAGGGCAGGATAATGTACCTGTACAGGTGAGTGAGAGGGAGGGGAGGATAATATACTTGTACAGGTGAGTGAGGGGGAGGGCAGGATAATGTACACATACAGTTGTGTGAGCGGGTGGGCAGGATAATGGACCTGTGCAGGTGAGTGAGGGGGATGGCAGGATAATATACCTGTACAGGTGATTGAGGGGGAGGGAAGGATAATGTACATGTACAGGTGTGTGAGGGGGTGGGCAGGATAATGTACCTGTACAGGTGTGTGAGGGGGAGGGCAGGATAATGTACCTGTACAGGCATGTGAGCGAGAGGGCACGATAATGTACCTGTACAGGTGAGTGAGGGTGAGAGCAGGATAATGTACCTGTACAGGTGTGTGAGGTGGAGGGCTGGATAATGTACCTGTACAGGTGAGTGCGGGGGAGGGCAGGATAATGTACCTGTACAGGTGGGTGAGGAAGAGGGCAGGATAATGTACTTGTACAGGTGAGTGAGAGGGAGGGCAGGATCATGTACCTGTACAGGTGTGTGAGGGGGAAGGCATGATAATGTACCTGTACATGTGCGTGAGGGGGAGGGCAGGATAATGTACCTGTACAGGTGAGTGAGGGGGTGGGCAGGATAATGTACCTGTACAGGTGTGTGAGGGGGAAGGCATGATAATGTACCTGTACATGTGCGTGAGGGGGAGGGCAGGATAATGTACCTGTACATGTGCGTGAGGGGGAGGGCAGGATAATGTACCTGTACAGGTGAGTGAGGGGGTGGGCAGGATAATGTATCTGTACAGGTGAGTGAGGGCAGGGCAGGATAATGTACTTGTACAGGTGTGTAAGGTGGAGGGCAGGATAATATTCCTGTACAGGTGAGTGAGCAGGAGGGCAGCGTAATGTACATGTACATGTGTGTGATGTGGAGGGCAGGATAATGTACCTGTACAGGTGTGTGTGTGTGGGGGAGGGCAGGATAATGTACCTCTACAGGTGTGAGAGGGGGAAGGCAGGATAATGTTTCTGTACAGGTGAGTGAGTGGGAGAGCAGGATAATATACCTGTACAGGTGAGTGAGGGGGTGGGCAGGATAATGTAACTGTACAGGAGTGTGAGGTGGGGGACAGGATAATGTACCTGTACCGGTGTGTGAGGGGGAGGGCAGGATAATGTACCTGTACTGGTGTGTGAGCTGGAGGGCAGGATAATGGACCTCTACAGGTGTGTGAGGGGGTGGACAGGAAAATGTACCTGTACAGGCATGTGAGCAGGAGGGCAGGAAAATGTACCTGTACAGGTAAGTGAGGGGGGAGAGCAGGATAATGTACCTGTACAGCTGAGTAAGTGGGAGGGCAGGATAATGTACTGGTACAGGTGTGTCAGGTGGAGGGCAGGATAATGTACCTGTATAGCTCAGTATGGGGTGGGCAGGATAATGTACTTGTACAGGTGTGTGAGGGCAAGGGAAGGTTAATGTACTTGTACGTATGAGTGAGGGCGAGGGAAGGATAATGTACCTGTACAGGTGTGTGAGGGGATGGGAAGGATAATGTACCTGTACAGGTGTGTGAGGTGGAGGGCAGGATAATGTTTCTGTACAGGGGAGTGAGGGAGAGGGCAGGATAATGTACCTGTACAGGTGAGTGAGAGGGAGGCAGTATAACGTACCTGTACGGGCGTGTGAGTGGGTGACAGGATAATGTACATGTACAGATGTGTGAGATGGAGGGCAGGATAATGTAACTGTACAGGTGACTGAGGGGGAGGGCAGGATAATGTACCTGTACAGGTGTGTGAGCAGGAGGGCAGGATAATTTACCTGTACAGGTGAGTGAGGGGGAGGGCAGGATAATGTACCTGTACAGGAGTGTGAGGGGGGGACAGGATAATGTACGTGTACAGGTGAGTGAGAGGGAGGGCAGGATAATGTACCTGTACAGGTGAGTGAGGGGGAGGGCAGGATAATGTACCTGTACAGGTGTGTGAGGGGGAAGGCAGGATAATGTACCTGTACAGGTGTGTGAGTGGGAGGGCAGGAAAATGTACCTGTACAGGTGAGTGAGAAGAGGGCAGGATAATGTACCTGGACAGGTGATGAGGGGGAGGGCAGGATAATGTAACTGTACAGGTGAGTGAGGTGGAGGGCTGGATAATGTACCTGTACAGGTGAGTGAGCGGGTGGGCAGGATAATGTACCTGTACAGGTGAGTGAGGGGGAGGGCAGGATAATGATTGTGTTCAGGTGAGTGAGGGGGGAGGGCAGGATAATGTACCTGTACAGGTGGTTGAGGTAGAGGGCAGTATAATGTACCTGTACAGGTGAGTGAGAGGGAGGGCAGGATAATGTACTTGCACAGGTGTGTGAGGTGGAGGGCAGGATAATGTCACTGTACAGGTGAGTGAGCACGAGGGCAGGATAATATACCTGTACAGGTGTGTGAGGGGGAAGGCAGGATAATGTTTCTGTACAGGTGAGTCAGGGGGACGGCAGGATAATGTACCTGTACAGTTGAGTGAGGGGGAGAGCAGGATAATCTACCTGTACAGGTGTGTGAAGGGGAGGGCACGATAATGTACGTGTACAGGAGTGTGAGGGGCGGGACAGGATAATGTACATGTACAGGTCAGTGAGAGGAAGGGCAGGATAATGTACCTGTTCGTTGGTGTGAGGGGGAGGGCAGGATTATGTACCCGTACAGGTGAGTGAGGGGGAGGGGAGAGCAGGATAACGTAGCTGTACAGGTGTGTGAGGGGGAGGGCAGTATAATGTACTGTACAGGTGTGTGAGGGGGAGGGCAGGATAATGTACCTGTACAGGTGAGTGAGGGGGAGGGCATATAATGTACCTGTACAGGTGAGTGAGGGGGAGGGCAGGATAATGTACCTGTATAGCTGAGTGAGTGGAGGGCAGGATAACGTACCTGGACAGGTGATGAGTTGAGGGCAGTATAATGTACCTGTACAGGTGAGTGAGCGGGAGGGCAGGATAAAATACCTGTACAGGTGAGTGAGGGGGTGGGCAGGATAATGTATCTGTACAGGTGTGTGAGGGGGAGGGCAGGATAATGTACCTGTACAGGTGTGTGAGTGGGAGGGCAGGAAAATGTACCTGTACAGGTGAGTGAGAAGAGGGCAGGATAATGTACCTGGACAGGTGATGAGGGGGAGGGCAGGATAATGTAACTGTACAGGTGAGTGAGGTGGAGGGCTGGATAATGTACCTGTACAGGTGAGTGAGCGGGTGGGCAGGATAATGTACCTGTACAGGTGAGTGAGGGTGAGGGCAGGATAATGATTGTGTTCAGGTGAGTGAGGGGGAGGGCAGGATAATGTACCTGTACAGGTGGTTGAGGTAGAGGGCAGTATAATGTACCTGTACAGGTGAGTGAGAGGGAGGGCAGGATAATGTACTTGTACAGGTGTGTGAGGTGGAGGGCAGGATAATGTAACTGTACAGGTGAGTGAGCACGAGGGCAGGATAATATACCTGTACAGGTGTGTGAGGGGGAAGGCAGGATAATGTTTCTGTACAGGTGAGTCAGGGGGACGGCAGGATAATGTACCTGTACAGTTGAGTGAGGGGGAGAGCAGGATAATCTACCTGTACAGGTGTGTGAGGGGGAGGGCAGGATAATGTACGTGTACAGGAGTGTGAGGGGCGGGACAGGATAATGTACGTGTACAGGTCAGTGAGAGGAAGGGCAGGATAATGTACCTGTTCGTTGGTGTGAGGGGGAGGGCAGGATTATGTACCCGTACAGGTGAGTGAGGGGGAGGGGAGAGCAGGATAACGTAGCTGTACAGGTGTGTGAGGGGGAGGGCAGTATAATGTACTGTACAGGTGTGTGAGGGGGAGGGCAGGATAATGTACCTGTACAGGTGAGTGAGGGGGAGGGCATATAATGTACCTGTACAGGTGAGTGAGGGGGAGGGCAGGATAATGTACCTGTATAGCTGAGTGAGTGGAGGGCAGGATAACGTACCTGGACAGGTGATGAGTTGAGGGCAGTATAATGTACCTGTACAGGTGAGTGAGCGGGAGGGCAGGATAAAATACCTGTACAGGTGAGTGAGGGGGAGGGCAGGATAATGTATCTGTACAGGTGAGTGATGGAGAGGGCAGGATAATGTACCTGTACAGGTGAGTGAGGGGGAGGGCAGGATAATGTACCTGTACAGGTGAGTGAGAGGAAGGGCAGGATAATGTATCTGTACAGGTGAGTGAGGGGGAGGGCAGGATAATGTACCTGTACAGGTGTGTGAGGGGGAGGGCAGGTTAATGTACCTGTACAGGTGTGTGAGGGGGAGGGCAGGAAAATGAACCAGTACAGGTGAGTGAGGGGGAGGGCAGGATAATGAATGTGTACAGGTGAGTGAGGGGGAGGGTAGGATAATGTACCTGTACAGGTGAGTAAGGGTGAGGGCAGGATAATATACCTGTACAGGTGAGTGAGCGGAGGGCAGGATAATGTACCTGTACCAGTGAGTGAGGGTGAGGGCAGGATAATGTACCTGTACAGGTGAGTGAGGGGGAGGGCAGGATAATGTACCTGTACAGGTGAGTGAGCGGGAGGGCAGAACAATGTATCTGTACAGGTGAGTGAGGGGGAGGGCAGGATAATGTACCTGTACAGGTGAGTGACGGGGAGGGCAGGATAATGTATCTGTACAGGTGAGTGAGGGCGAGGGCAGGATAATGTACCTGTACAGGTGTGTGAGGGGGAGGGCAGGATAATGTACCAGTACAGGTGAGTGAGGGGGAGGGCAGGATAATGTATCTGTATAGGTGAGTGATGGCGAGGGCAGGATAATGTACCTGTAGAGGTGTGTGAGTGGGAGGGCAGGATAATGTACCTGTACAGGTGAGTGAGCAGGAGGGCAGGATAATGAATCTGTACAGGGGAGTGAGGGTGAGGGCAGGATAATGTACCCGTACAGGTGTGTGAGGAGGAGGGCAGGATAATGTACCTGTACAGGTGAGTGAGGGGAGGGCAGGATAGTGTACCTGTACAGGTGAGTGTGGGGGAGGACATGATTATGTACCTGTACATGTGTGTGAGGGGGGGACAGGATAATGTATGTATACAGGTTTGTGAGAGGGAGGGCAGGATAATGTAACCCTAGAGGTTTGTGAGGGGGCGGGCAGGATACTGTACCTTTACAGGTGATTGAGGGGGAGGGCAGGATAATGTACCTGGACAGGTGATGAGTTGAGGGCAGGATAATGTACCTGTACAGGTGAGTGAGCGGGAGGGCAGGATAAAATACCTGTACAGGTGAGTGAGGGGGAGGGCAGGATAATCTATCTGTACTGGTGAGTGATGGGGAGGGCAGGATAATGTACCTGTACAGGTGAGTGAGGGGGAGGGCAGGATAATGGACCTGTACAGGTGAGTGAGAGGAAGGGCAGGATAATGTATCTGTACAGGTGAATGAGGGGGAGGGCAGGATAATGTACCTGTACAGGTGTGTGAGGGGGAGGGCAGGTTAATGTACCTGTACAGGTGTGTGAGGGGGAGGGCAGGAAAATGAAACAGTACAGGTGAGTGAGGGGGAGGGCAGGATAATGAATGTGTACAGGTGAGTGAGGGGGAGGGCAGGATAATGTACCTGTACAGGTGAGTAAGGGGGAGGGCAGGATAATGTACCTGTACAGGTGAGTGAGCGGAGGGCAGGATAATGTACCTGTACCGGTGAGTGAGGGTGAGGGCAGGATAATGTACCTGTACAGGTGCGTGATGGGGAGGGCAGGATAATGTACCTGTACAGGTGAGTGAGCGGGAGGGCAGAACAATGTATCTGTACAGGTGAGTGAGGGGGAGGGCAGGATAATGTACCTGTACAGGTGAGTGACGGGGAGGGTAGGATAATGTATCTGTACAGGTCAGTGAGGGCGAGGGCAGGATAATGTACCTGTACAGGTGTGTGAGGGGGGGGCAGGATAATGTACCAGTACAGGTGAGTGAGGGGGAGGTCAGGATAATGTATCTGTATAGGTGAGTGAGGGCGAGGGCAGGATAATGTACCTGTACAGGTGTGTGAGGGGGAGGGCAGGATAATGTACATGTACAGGTGAGTGAGTGGGAGGGCAGGATAATGATTCTGTACAGGTGAGTGAGGGTGAGGGCAGAATAATGTACCCGTACAGGTGTGTGAGGAGGAGGGCAGGATAATGTACCTGTACAGGTGAGTGAGGGGAGGGCAGGATAGTGTACCTGTACTGGTGACTGAAGGGGAGGGCAGGATAATGTACCTGTACAGGGGAGTGTGGGGGAGGGCAGGATTATGTACCTGTACAGTTGTGTGAGGGGGGGGACAGGATAATGTATGCATACAGGTGAGTGAGAGGGAGGGCAGGATAATGTAACTCTAGAGGTTTGTGAGGGGGCGGGCAGGATAATGTACCTGTACAAGTGTGTGAGCAGCAGGGCCGGATAATGTACCTGTACAGGTGAGTGAGGGCGAGGGTACGATAATATGCCTGTACAGGTGAGTGACGGGGAGGGCAGGATAATGTACCTGTACAGGTTTGTGAGCGGGAGGGCAGGATAATGGACCTGTACAGGTCTGTGAGGGGGAGGGCAGGATAATGTACCTGCACAGGTGTGTGTTGGGGAGGGCAGGATAATGTACCTGTACAGGTGTGTGAGGAGGAAGGCAGGATAATATTTCTGTACAGGTGATTGAGGGGGAGGGCCGGATAATGTGCCTGTACAGGTGAGTGAGGTGGAGGGCAGGATATGTACCTGTACAGGTGAATGAGGTAGAGAGCAGGATAATGTACCTGTAAAGGTGTGAGAGCTGGAGGGCTGGATAATGTACCTGTACAGGTGTGTAAGGTGGAGTGCAGGATAATGTACCTGTACAGGTGAGTGAGGGCAGGGCAGGATAATGTACTTGTACAGGTGTGTAAGCTGGAGGGCGGGATAATATTCCCGTACAGGTGAGTGAGCAGGAGGGCAGCGTAATGTACATGTACATGTGTGTGGGGTGGAGGGCAGGATAATGTACCTGTACATGTGTGTGTGGGGGAGGGCAGGATAATGTACCTGTACAGGTGAGTGAGGGGGAGGGCAGGATAATGTACCTCTACAGGTGTGAGAGGGGGAAGGCAGGATAAAGTTTCTGTACAGGTGAGTGTGTGGGAGGGCAGGATAATGTACCTGTACAGGTGAGTGAGGGGGTGGGCAGGATAATGTACCTGTACAGGAGTGTGAGGGGGGGGGGGGGAACATGTATGTGTACAGGTGAGTGAGAGGGAGTGCAGGATAATGTACCTGTACAGGTGTGTGAGGGGGAGGGCAGGATAATGTACCTTTACAGGTGAGTGAAGGGGAGGGCAGGATAATGTACCTGTACAGGTGTGTGAGCAGGAGGGCAGGATAATGTACCTGTACAGGTGAGTGAAGGGGACGGGAGGATAATATACCTGTAAAGGTAAGTGAGGGGGAGTGCAGGATAATGTACCTGTACTGGTGTGTGAGCTGGAGGGCAGGATAATGGACCTGTACAGGTGTGTGAGGGGGAGGGCAGGATAATGTACCTGTACAGCTTTGTGAGGGGGAGGGCAGGACAATGTGCCTGAATAGGTGTGTGAGGGGCTGGACAGGAAAATGTACCTGTACAGGCGTGTGAGCGGGAGGGCTGGATAATGTACCTGTACAGGTGAGTAAGTGGGAGGGCAGGATAATGTACCTGTACAGGTGAGTGAGCAGGAGGGCAGGATAATGTACCTGTACATGTGTGTGAGGTGGAGGGCAGGATAATGGACCTGTACAGGTGTGTGAGGGGGTGGACAGGAAAATGTATCTGTACAGGCATGTGAGCGGGAGGGCAGGAAAATGTACCTGTACAGGTAAGTGAGGGGGAGAGCAGGATAATGTACCTGTACAGGTGAGTAAGTGGGAGGGCAGGATAATGTACGGGTACAGGTGTGTCAGGTGGAGGGCAGGATAATGTACCTGTATAGCTCAGTGAGGGGTGGGCAGGATAATGTACTTGTACAGTTGAGTGAGGTGGAGGGCATGATAATGTACCTGTACAGGTGTGTGAGGTGGAGGGCAGGATAATGTACCTGTACAGGTGTGTGAGGTGGAGGGCAGGATAATGTACCTGTACAGGTGAGTGAGGGGGAGGGCAGGATAATCTACCGGTGCAAGTGTGTGAGGGGGACGGCAGGAAATTGTATCTGTACAGGCGTGTGAGGGGGAGGGCAGGATAATGTACCTGTACAGGTGTGTGAGGGGGAGGACAGGATAATGTACCTGTACAGGTGTGTGAGGGCAAGGGAAGGTTAATGTACCTGTACGTATGAGTGAGAGCGAGGGATGGACAATGTACCTGTACAGGTGTGTGAGGGGATGGGAAGGATAATGTACCTGTACAGGGGAGTGAGGGAGAGGGCAGGATAATGTACCTGTACAGGTAGTGAGCGGGAGGGCAGGATAATGTACCTGTACAGATGAGTGAGGGGGAGGGCAGGATAATATACCTGTACAGGTGAGTGAGGGGAAGGGCAGGATAATGTACCTGTACAGGTGAGTGAGGGGGAGAGGAGGATAATATACTTGTACAGGTGAGTCAGGGGGAGGGCAGGATAATGTAGCCATACAGTTGTGTGAGCAGGTGGGCAGGATAATGGACCTGTGCAGGTGAGTGAGGGGGATGGCAGGATAATATACCTGTACAGGTGATTGAGGGGGAGGGCAGGATCATGTACCTGTACAGGTGTGTGAGGGGGAAGGCATGATAATGTTTCTGTACAGGTGAGTGAGGGTGAGGGAAGGATAATGTACCTGTACAGGTGAGTGAGGGGGTGGGCAGGATAATGTACCTGTACAGGTGAGTGAGGGGGAGAGCAGGATAATGTACCTGTTAAGGTGTGTGAGGTGGAGGGCTGGATAATGTACCTGTACAGGTGAGTGAGGGGGTGGGCAGGATAATGTACCTGTACAGGTGAGTGAGGTGGAGTGCAGGATAATGTACCTGTACAGGTGAGTGAGGGGAGGGCAGGATAATGTACCTGTACAGGTTTCTGAGGGGGAGGGCAGGATAATGTACCTGTACAGGTGTGTGAGTGGGAGGGCAGGAAAATGTACCTGTACAGGTGAGTGAGAGGAGGGCAGGATAATGTACCTGGACAGGTGATGAGGGGGAGGGCAGGATAATGTACCTGTACAGGTGAGTGAGGTGGAGGGCTGGATAATGTACCTGTACAGGTGAGTGAGGGGGAGGGCAGGATAATGTATCTGTACAGGTGAGTAAGGGGGAGGGCAGGATAATGTATCAGTACAGGTGAGTGAGGGCGAGGGCAGGATAATGTACCTGTACAGGTGTTTGAGTGGGAGGGGAGGATAATGTACCTGTACAGGTGAGTGAGGGGGAGGGCAGGATAATGTATCTGTATAGGTGAGTGAGGGGGAGGGCAGGATAATGTACCTGTACAGGTGTGTGAGGGGGAGGGCAGGATAATGCACCTGCACAGGTGAGTGAGGGGGAGGGCAGGATAATGAATCTGTACAGGTGAGTGAGGGGGAGGGCAGGATAATGGACCTGTACAGGTGAGTGAGGGGGATGGCAGGATAATGTATCTGTAAAGGTGAGTGAGGGGGAGGGCAGGATAATGTACATGTACAGGTGAGTGAGGGGGAGGGCAGGATAATATACCTGTACAGGTGATTGAGGGGGAGGGCAGGATAATGTACATGTACAGGTGTGTGAGGGTGTGGGCAGGATAATGTACCTGTACAGGTGTGTGAGGGGGAGGGCAGGATAATGTACCTGTACAGGCACGTGAGCGGGAGGGCTCGATAATGTACCTGTACAGGTGAGCGAGGGTGAGAGCAGGATAATGTACCTGTACAGGTGTGTGAGGTGGAGGGCTGGATAATGTACCTGTACAGGTGTGTGCGGGGGAGGGCAGGATAATGTACCTGTACAGGTGGGTGAGGTAGAGGGCAGGATAATGAACCTGTACAGGTGAGTGAGAGGGAGGGCAGGATAATGTACCTGTAGATGTGTGTGAGGGGGAGGGCAGGATAATGTACCTGTACAGGTGTGTGAGGTGGAGCGCTGGATAATGTACCTGTACAGGTGAGTAAGTGGGAGGGCAGGATAATGTACCTGTACAGGTGAGTGAGCAGGAGGGCAGGATAATGTACCTGTACATGTGTGTGAGGTGGAGGGCAGGATAATATACCTGTACAGGTGTGTGAGCAGTAGGGCAGGATAATGTACCTGTACAGGTGAGTGAGAGGGTGGGCAGGATAATGTAACTGTACGGCTGTGTGAGGGGGATGGCAGGATAATGTACCTGTACAGGTGATTGAGGGGGAGGGGGAGAGCAGGATAATGCACCTGTACAGGTGTTTGTGGGGTAGGGCAGGATACTGTACCTGTACAGGTGTGTGAGGTGGAGGGCAGGATAATGTACCTGTACAGGTGTGTGAGGGGGAGGGCAGGATAATGTACCTGTACAGGTGAGTGAAGGTGAGGGCAGGATAATGTACTGGTGCAAGTGTCTGAGGGGGAGGGCCGGAAATTGTATCTGTACAGGCGTGTTAGGGGGAGGGCAGGATAATGTACCTGTACAGGTGTGTGAGGGGGAGGACAGGATAATGTACCTGTTCAGGTGAGTAAGTGGGAGGGCAGGATAATGTACCTGTATAGGTGAGTGAGGGGTAGGCAGGATAATGTACTTGTCCAGTTGTGTGAGGTGGAGGGCAGGATAATGTACCTGTACAGGTGTGTGAGCAGGTGGGCAGGATAATGTACCTGTACAGGTGAGTGAGGGGGTGGGCAGGATAATGTACCTTTACGGCTGTGTGAGGGGGAGGGCAGCATAATGTATCTGTACAGGTGAGTGAGGGGGAGGGGGGAGAGCAGGATAATGCACCTGTACAGGTGTTTGAGGGGTTGGGCAGGATACTGTACCTGTACAGGTGTGTGAGGTGGAGGGCAGGATAATGTACCTGTACAGGTGTTTGAGGGGGGAGGGCAGGAAATTGTATCTGTACAGGCGTGTGAGGGGCAGGGCAGGATAATGTACCTGTACTGGTGAGTAAGGGCAAGGGCAGGATAATGTACCTGTACAGGTGTGTGAGGGCAAGGGAAGGTTAATGTACCTGTACATATGAGTGAGGGCGAGGGAAGGATAATGTACCTGTACAGGTGTGTGAGGGGGTGTGAAGGATAATGTACCAATACAGGTGACTGAGCGGGAGGGCAGGATAATGTACCAGTACAGGTGAGTGAGGGCGAGGGAAGGATAATGTACCTGTACAGGTGTGTGAGATGGAGGGCAGGGTCATGTACATGTACAGGTGTGTGAGGGTGTGGGCAGGATAATGTATCTGTACAGGTGTATGAGGGCGAGGGAAGGATAATGTGCCTGTACAGGCGTGTGAGCGGGAGGGCAGGATAATGTACCTGTACAGGTGAGTGAGGTGGAGAGCAGGATAATGTACCTGTACAGGTGTGTGAGGTGGAGGGCTGGATAATGTACCTGTACAGGTGAGTGAGGGGGAGGGCAGGATAATGTACCTGTACAGGTGTGTGAGGTGGAGGGCAGGATAATGTACCTGTACAGGTGAGTGAGGGGAGGGCAGGAAAATGTGCTTGTACAGGTGTGTGAGGTGGAGGGCAGAATAATATACCTGTACAGGTGAGTGAGCAGGAGGGCAGGATAATGTACATGTACATGTGTGTGAGGTGGAGGGCAGGATAATGTACCTGTACAGGTGTGTGAGGGTGAGGGCAGTATAATGTACCTGTACAGGTGTGTGAGGGGGAAGGCAGGATAATGTACCTGTACAGGTGAGTGAGGGGGAGGGCAGTATAATGTACCTGTACAGGTGAGTGAGGGAGAGGGCAGGATAATGTACCTGTACTGGTGAGTGAGGGGGAGGGCAGTATAATGTACCTGTACAGGAGTGTGAGGGGGTGACAGGATAATGTACGTGTACAGATGTGTGAGATGGAGGGCAGGATAATGTAACTGCACAGGTGAGTGAGGGGGAGGGCAGGATAATGTACCTGTACAGGTGTGTGAGGGGGAGGGGAGGATAATATACTTGTACAGGTGTGTGAGCAGGTGGGCAGGATAATGGACCTGTACAGGTGTGTGAGGGGGAGGGCAGGAAAATGTACCTGTACAGGCATGTGAGGGGGAGGACAGGATAATGTACCTGTGCAGGTGTGTCAGCGGGTGGGCAGGATAATGTGCCTGTAAATGTGTGTCAGGTGGAGGGCAGGATAATGTACCTGTACAGGTGAGTGAGGGGGAGAGCAGGATAATGTACCTGTACAGGTGTGAGAGGTTTGAGGGCTGGATAATGTACCTGTACAGGTGAGTGTGGGGTTGGGCAGGATAATGTACCTGTAATGGTGAGTCAGGTGGAGGGCAGGATAATGTACCTGTATAGGTGAGAGAGGGGTGGGCAGGATAATGTACTTGTACAGTTGTGTGAGGTGGAGAGCAGGATAATGTACCTGTACAGGTGTGTGAGGGGGTGGGCAGGATAATGTACCTGTACAGGTGTGTGAGGGGGAGGGCAGGATAATGTACCTGTACAGGTGTGTGTGCAGGAGGGCAGGATAATGTACCAGTACAGGTGAGTGAGGGGGAGGGCAGGATAATGTACCTGTACTGGTGTGTGAGGGGGAGGGCAGGATAATGTACCTGTACAGGTGAGTGAGGGGGAGGGCAGGATAATGTACCTGTACAGGTGAGTGAGGGTGAGGGCAGGATAATGTACCTGTACAGGTGTGTGAGAGGGAGGGCAGGATAATGTACCTGTACAGGTGTGTGAGGGGGAGGGCAGGATAATGAACCTGTACAGGTGTGTGAGGGGGAGGGCAGGATAATGTACCTGTACAGGTGAGTGAGGGGATGGGCAGGATAATGTACCTGTACAGGTGTGTGAGGGGGATGGCAGGATAATGTACCTGTACAGGTGTGTGAGGGGGAGGGAAGGATAATTTACCTGTACCAGTGTGTGAGGGGGAGGGCAGGAAAATGTACCTGTACAGGTGTGTGAGGGGGAGGGCCGAATAATGTACTTGTACAGGTGAGTGATAGGGAAGGCAGGATAATGTACCTGTACAGGTGTGTGAGCGGGAGGTCAGGATAATGTACCTGTACAGGTGTGTGAGGGGGAGGGCAGGATAATGTACCTATACTGATGTGTGAGCGGGAGGGCATATAATGTACCTGTACTGGTGTGTGAGGGGGAGGGCAGGATAATGTACCTGTACAGGTGTGTGAGTGGGGGGGGCAGGATAATGTACCTGTACAGGTGAGTGAGGGCGTGGGCAGGATAATGTACCTGTACAGGTGAGTGAGGGGAAGGGCACGATAATGTACCTGTACAGGTGAGTGAGAGGGAGGGCAGGATAATGTACCTGTACAGGTGAGTGAGAGGGAGGGCAGGATAATGTACCTGTACAGGTGTGTGAGGGGGAGGGAAGGATAATGTACCTGTACAGGTGAGTGAGGGCGTGGGCAGGATAATGTACCTGTACAGGTGTGTAATGGGGAGGGCAGGATAATGTACCTGTACGTGTGTGTAATGGGGAGGGCAGGATATTGTACCTTGTATGGAACATGTCTTTGTATTTTCTTATGGACTGTGAGTTAAAATTGCAATGGCTACAGGTTGTAATTCGTGTCCATTGGAACAGGATGATAGATATATGAACTGTTGCAATCCTGGAACAGAGTGTGCCATGACAGACAGGATGGTGCTGGAAAGGAGTCCTGGACCAGGGGAGCTGCCTGACAACAGCATTTTACTTGGCTCCTGACCAGGTGGCCAAGGTTTTTGTGTGAAGAGCAGGGTAGCAGAAGGCTCGTGGCCTACAAAGAGAAAACATCTAAAATCTCTTTTCCTCGTATCTCTATAACCTGCTCTCTCGCTCTGAAAACTCCTGTCAAGAAGCAAGTGGGAAAATCACTGTTAGAGACATTGAAAAGCAAGTTCTCAGCCAGTGAACCAAATACTGAAAGTGCTGAAAGTCCACCTCATGTCATCAACAAGAACTGAAAGGAATTTGGGAGACATCGATCAAAAACAACCCATCGAATCCTGTTCTCCGGAGTTGGTGCTAAGTTAACAGTTCATATCTCTTTCTTTTGCCACCAGTTAAAGACAGCTTGTTCAATAAACAGTTATTTCCTTATTAATTTTATAAACCTGGTGCTTGTATTCTGTTAACCTAAATTAAACAGTCAGGTAGAAGTGGGACAATCTGGTGGTTTGGTCAAACTGTTCACATTTGTCATGGCTCAGGGAACAGTGGGGCTGGATATTACAGCGCACTCTCCCCAGTGAGTCCTGACAACCTGTACAGGAGAGGGGGGATGACAGGATAATGTACCTGTACAAGTGAGAGGGGGAGGGAGAAGTGCAAGATAACACATACACTAGACGGACACACACACACTCACACACACACTCTCTCTCACACACATACACTCTCACATGCACACACTCTCACAAACACACTCTCACACGTGCACACCCTCATACACACACTCTCTCATGCACACACTCATGCACACACTCATGCACACTCACATGCACGCACCCTCATATGCACACACTCTCTCATATGCACACAGTCTCTCACATGCACACACTCTCACATGCATATTCTCATGCACACACTCTCACACGCACACACTCTCATATGCACACATTCTCTCATGCACACACTCACATGCACACACACTCTCACACGCACACATTGTCATACGCACGCACACCGCAGTGACACCCAAATGCACACAGCAACACACACACATGCACACACACAAAGATGACATGCACAAACTGTCTCTCACACACCCATCACCTCAAACCACTCACCGACCCCCACTACCAACTGTCTCAGACACACACACACAATGACACACACATACACAGTGACACACACAGCAACACACACACAGCAACATACACACACAGCAACACACACACAGAGCAATACACACACATTAACACAGACACACAGCGACACACACACAGTGACACTCACACACAGCAGGGTAGCAGAAGACTCGTGGCCTGCAAAGAGAAAACATCTAAAATCTCTTTTCCTCGTATCTCTATAACCTGCTCTCTCGCTCTGAAAACTCCTGTCAAGAAGCAAGTGGGAAAATCACTGTTAGAGACATTGAAAAGCAAGTTCTCAGCCAGTGAACCAAATACTGAAAGTGCTGGAACATCACCTCATGTCATCAACAAGAACTGAAAGGAATCTGGGAGACATCGATCAAAAACAACCCATCGAATCCTGTTCTCCGGAGTTGGTGCTAAGTTAGCAGTTCATATCTCTTTCTTTTGCCACCAGTTAGAGACAGTTTGTTCAATAAGCACTCAGAGCAACACATCCACATGCACACACAAGCACAGCGACATGCACACACTCTCTCACACACGTACTCTGTCCCTCACCCACCCATCGCCGCAAACCACTCACTGACCCCCACCACCAACTGTCTCACACACACACAGTGACACACACACACATACACACACAGCAACACACACAGTGACACACACACACATACACACACAGCAACACACACAGTGACACACACGCAAACATGTACACAGTGACACACACACACACACACCGACACACACGCATATACATACAGTGACACACACAGCAACACACACGCACACACACACCAACACACACACACACACACATGCAGTGACACACACATGCACACACATACACAGCAACACACACACGCACATACATACACAGCAACACACATGCACAGTAACACACACACACGGCAACACACACAGTGACACACACGCAGACAGCAACACACACATGGCAACACACACAGTAATGCACACACAAACACCAACACACACACACGCGTGTG
>JANJGN010000036.1:8880151-8935151 GCA_026770705.1 Isurus oxyrinchus
AGGGTTGAGGTGGGGGTGGGGGTGGGTGAGACGGTTGAGGTGGGGGTAGGGGTGGGGGTGGGTGAGAGGGTTGTGGTGGGGATAGGAGTGGGTGAGAGGGTTGAGGTGGGGGTGGGGATGGGGGTGGGTGAGAGGGTTGCGGTGGGGGTGGGGGAGGGTGAGAGGGTTGTGGTGGGGGTGGGAGTGGGGGTGGGTGAGAGGGTTGTGGTGATGGTGGGGGTGGGGGTGGGGGTGGAGGTGGGGGTGGGTGAGAGGGTTGTGGTGGGGGTGGGGGTGGGTGAGAGGGTTGAGGTGGGGATGTGGGTGGGTGAGAGGGTTGAGGTGGGGGTGGGGCTGGGTGAGAGGGTTGAGGTGGGGGTGGGGCTGGGTGAGAGGGTTGAGGTGGGGATGGGGGTGGGTGAGAGGGTTGAGGTGGGGGTGGGGCTGGGTGAGAGGGTTGAGGTGGGGGTGGGGGTGGGGGTGGGGATGGGTGAGAGGGTCGGGGTGGGGGTGGGGGTGGAAGTGGGTGATAGGGTTGAGGCGGGGGTGGGGGCGGGTGAGAGGGTCGAGGTGGGGGTGGGGTGAGTGAGGGGTTGAGGTGGGGTGAGGGTGGAGATGGGTGAGAGGGTTGAGGTGGGGTTGGGGGTGGGGGTGGGGATGGGTGAGAGGGTTGAGGTGGGGGTGGGGGTGGGGGTGTGTGAGAGGGTTGTGGTGGGGGTGGGGGTGGGGGTGGGTGAGAGGGTTGAGGTGGGGGTGGGGGTGGGGGTGGGTGAGAGGGTTGTGGTGGGGGTGGGGGTTGGGGTGGGTGAGAGGGTTGAGGTGGGGGTGGGGGTGGGTGAGAGGGTTGTGGTGGGGGTGGGGTTGGGGATGGGTGAGAGGGTTGAGGTGGGGGTGGGGGTGGGGGTGGGGGTGGGTGAGAGGGTTGTGGTGGGGGTGGGGGTGGGGGCGGGTGAGAGGGTTGAGGTGGGAGTGGGGGTGGGGGGTGGGTGAGAGGGTTGAGGTGGGGGTGGGGGTGGGTGAGAGGGTTGAGGTGGGGGTGGGGGGTGGGGGTGGGTGAGAGGGTTGAGTTGGGGGTGGGGGTGGGTGAGAGCGTCGGGTTGGGGGTGGGGGTGGGTGAGAGGGTCGGGGTGGGGGTGGGTGTGGGGGTGGGTGAGAGGGTTGTGGTGGGGGTGGGGGTGGGGGTGGGTGAGAGGGTTGAGGTGGGGGTGGGGGTGGGGGTGGGGGTGGGTGAGAGGGTTGTGGTGGGGGTGGGGGTGGGGGTGGGTGAGAGGGTCGGGGTGGGGGTGGGGTGAGTGAGGGGTTGAGGTGGGGTGAGGGTGGGGATGGGTGAGAGGGTTGAGGTGGGGGTGGGGGTGGGGATGGGTGAGAGGGTTGAGGTGGGGGTGGGGGTGGGGGTGTGTGAGAGGGTTGTGGTGGGGGTGGGGGTGGGGGTGGGTGAGAGGGTTGAGGTGGGGGGTGGGGGGTGGGGGTGGGTGAGAGGGTTGTGGTGGGGGTGGGGGTTGGGGTGGGTGAGAGGGTTGAGGTGGGGGTGGGGGTGGGTGAGAGGGTTGTGGTGGGGGTGGGGTTGGGGGTGGGTGAGAGGGTTGAGGTGGAGGTGGGGGTGGTGGTGGGTGAGAGGGTTGTGGTAGGGGTGGGGGTGGGGGCGGGTGAGAGGGTTGAGGTGGGAGTGGGGGTGGGGTGGGTGAGAGGGTTGAGGTGGGGGTGGGGGTGGGTGAGAGGGTTGAGTTGGGGGTGGGGGTGGGTGAGAGCGTCGGGTTGGGGGTGGGGGTGGGTGAGAGGGTCGGGGTGGGGGTGGGTGTGGGGGTGGGTGAGAGGGTTGTGGTGGGGGTGGGGGTGGGGGTGGGGGTGGGTGTGGGTGAGAGGGTCGGGGTGGGGGTGGGTGAGAGGGTTGTGGTAGGGGTGGGGGTGGGGGCGGGTGAGAGGGTTGTGGTGGGGTTGGGGGTGGGTGAGGGGGTTGAGGTGGGGGTGGGGGTGGGTGAGAGGGTTGTGGTGGGGGTGGGGATGGGGTTGGGGGTGGAGGTGGGGATGGGTGAGAGGGCTGGGGTGGGGGTGGGGGTGGGTGAAAGGGTTGTGGTGGGGGTGGGGGGTGGGTGAGGGGGTTGAGGTGGGGGTGGGGGTGGGTGAGAGGGTTGTGGTGGGGTTGGGGGTGGGTGAGGGGGTTGAGGTGGGGGTGGGGGTGGGTGAGAGGGTTGTGCTGGGGTTGGGGGTGGGTGAGGGGGTTGAGGTGGGGGTGGGGGGTGTGTGTGTGTGAGAGCCTTGTGGTGGGGGTGCGGGTGGGTGAGAGGGTTGTGCTGGGGTTGGGGGTGGGTGAGAGGGTTGTGGTGGGGGTGGGGGCTGGGTGAGAGGGTTGTGGTGGGGGTGGGGGTGGGGGTGGGGGTGGGTGAGAGGGTCGGGGTGGGGGTGGGTGAGAGGATTGTGGTGGGCGTGGGGCTGGGTGAGAGGGTTGTGCTGGGGTTGGGGGCGGGTGAGAGGGTTGAGGTGGGGGTCGTGGTGGGTAAGAGGGTTGTGGTGGGTGTGGGTGTGGGGGAGAGGGTGGGTGTGGGTGAGAGGGTCGGGGTGGGAGTGGGGGTGGGTGAGAGGGTTGTGCTGGGGTTGGGGGTGGGTGAGAGGGTTGAGGTGGGGGTGTGTGTGTGTGAGAGCCTTGTGGTGGGGGTGGGGGTGGGTGAGAGGGTTGTGCTGGGGTTGGGGGTGGGTGAGAGGGTTGTGGTGGGGGTGGGGCTGGGTGAGAGGGTTGTGGTGGGGGGTGGGGGTGGGGGTGGGGGTGGGGTTGGGGTGGGTGAGAGGGTCGGGGGTGGGGGTGGGTGAGAGGATTGTGGTGGGGGTGGGGCTGGGTGAGAGGGTTGTGGTGGGGGTGGGGGTGGGTGAGAGGGTTGTGCTGGGGTTGGGGGCGGGTGAGAGGGTTGTGGAGGGTGTGGGTGTGGGGGAGGGGGTGGGTGTGGGTGAGAGGGTTGTGCTGGGGTTGGGGGCGGGTGAGAGGGTTAAGTTGGGAGTGGGGGTGGGTGAGAGGGTTGAGGTGGGGGTGGGGGTGGGGGAGGGGGTGGGTGTGGGTGAGAGGGTTGTGCTGGGGTTGGGGGTGGGTGAGAGGGTCGGGGTGGGAGTGGGAGTGGGCGAGAGTGTTGAGTTGGGGTGGGGGTGGCTGAGAGGGTGGAGGTGGAGGTGGGGGTGGGGGTGTGTGAGAGGGTTGTGGTGGGGGTGGGGGCGGGTGAGAGGGTTGAGGTGGGAGTGGGGGTGGGGGTGGGTGAGAGGGTTGAGGTGGGAGTGGGGGTGGGGGTGGGTGAGAGGGTTGAGGTGGGAGTGGGGTTGGAGGTGGGTGAGAGGGTTGAGGTGGGGGTGGGGGTGGGTGAGAGGGTTGATGTGGGGGTGGGGGTGGGTGAGAGGGTCGGGGTGGGGGTGGGTGTGGGGGTGGGTGAGAGGGTTGTGGTGGGGTTGGGGGTGGGGGTGGGGGTGGGGGTGGGAGAGAGTGTTGTGGTGGGGGTGGGGGTGGGGGTGGGGGTGGGGGTGGGTGAGAGGGTTGTGGTGGGGGTGGGGGTGGGGGTGGGGGTGGGTGAGAGGGTCGGGGTGGGGGTGGGGGTGGGTGTGGGTGAGAGGGTCGGGGTGGGGGTGGGTGAGAGGGTCGGGGTGGGGGTGGGTGAGAGGGTCGGGGTGTGCGTGAGTGTGGAAGTGGGTGAGAGGGTAGAGGTGGGGGTGGGGATGGGGTTGGGGGTGGGGGTGGGGACGGGTAAGAGGGCTGGGGTGGGGGTGGGGGTGGGTGAGAGGGTTGTGGTGGGGGTGGGGCTGGGTGAGAGGGTTGAGGTGGGGGTGGGGGTGGGTGAGAGGGTTGTGGTGGGGTTGGGGGTGGGTGAGAGGGTTGTGGTGTGGGTGGGGGTGGGTGAGAGGGTTGTGGTGGGGGTGGGGGTGGGTGAGAGGGTTGTGCTGGGGTTGGGGGTGGGTGAGAGGGTTGAGGTGGGGGTCGTGGTGGGTGAGAGGATTGAGGTGGGGGTGGGTGTGGGTGGAGAGGGTTAAGTTGGGGGTGGGGGTGGGTGAGAGGGTTGAGGTGGGGGTGGGGGTGGTTGTGAGGTTTGAGGTGGAGGTGGGGGTGGGTGAGAAAGTTGTGGTGGGGGTGGGTAGGGGGTAGGGGTGGGTGAGAGGGTTGAGGTGGGGGTGGGGGTGGGTGAGAGGGTTGTGGTGGGTGTGGGGGGTGGGGGCGGGTGGGAGGGTTGAGGTGGGGGTGGGAGTGGGTAAGAGGGTTGAGGTGGGGGTGGGGGCAGGGTTGGGGGTGGGTGAGAGGGTTGAGGTGAGTGTGGGGTGGTTAAGAGGGTTGAGCTGGGGGTGTGGAGGGTGAGAGGGTCGGAGTGGGGGTGGGTGAGAGGGTTGTGGTGGGGGTGTGGGTGGGGGTGGGTGAGAGGGTTGTGGTGGGAGTGGGGGTGGGTGAGAGGGTTGAGGTGGGGGTGGGAGTGGGTGAGGGAGTCAGGGTGGGTTGGGGGCGGGTGAGAAGGTTGTGGTAGGGGTGGGGGTGGGTGAGAGGGTCTGGGTGGGGGTGGAGAATGGTGAGATGGTTGTGGTGGGGGTGAGAGGGTTGTGGTCGGGGTGGGGGTGGGTGAGAGGGTCTGGGTGGGTTGGGGTCGGGTGAGAAGGTTTTGGTGGGGGTGGGGGTGGGGGTGGGTGAGAGAGTTGTGGTGGGGGTGGGGGTGGGGTGGGTGAGAGGGTTGTGGCGGGGGTGGGGGTGGCGTTTAGAGAGAGTTGTGGTGGGGGTGGGTGTGGGTGAGAGGGTTGTGGTCGGGGTGGGGGTGGGTGAGAGGGTCTGGGTGGGTTGGGGTCGGGTGAGAACGTTTTGGTGGGGGTGGGGGTGGGGGTGGGTGAGAGAGTTGTGGTGGGGGTGGGTGAGAGAGTTGTGGTGGGGGTGGGGGTGGGGTGGGTGAGAGGGTTGTGGCGGGGGTGGGGGTGGGGTTTAGAGAGAGTTGTGGTGGGGGTGGGTGTGGGTGAGAGGGTTGTGGTGGGGTTGGGGTTGGGTGAGAGTTTTGTGGTGGGTGTTGTGGTGGGGGTGGGGGCGGGGCAGAGGGTTGAGTTGGGGGTGGGGGTGGGTGAGAGGGTCGGGGTGGGTGTAGGGGTAGGGTATGAGGGTCGGGGTGGGGGTAGGTGAGAGGGTTGTGGTGAGGGTGGAGGTGGGTGAGAGGGTTGAGGTGGGGTTGGGAGTGGAAGTGGGTGGGAGTTTTGTGGTGGGTGTGGGGGTGAGGGTGGGTGAGAGGGTTGAGGTGGGGTTGGGGGTGGGGGTGGTCAGAGGGTCGAGGTGGGGTTGGGGGTGGGGGTGGGGTTGGGTGAGAGGGTTGAGGTGGGGGTGGGGGTCGGTGAGAGTGTTGTGGTGGGAGTGGGGGTGGGTGAGTGGGTTGTGGTGGGGGTGGGGGTGGGTGAGAGGGGTGTGGTGGGAGTTGGAGTGGGGGTGGGGGCGGGGGAGAAGGTTGTGGTGGGTGTGCAGGTGGGGATGGGGGCGGGGGAGAGGGTTGTGGTGGGGGTGGGGTTGGGTGAGAGGGTTGTGGTGGGTGTGGGGGTGGGGGTGGGGGCGGGGGAGAGGGTTGTGGTGGGGGTGGGGGCGGGGGAGAAGGTTGTCGTGGGTGTGGGGGTGGGGGCGGGGGAGAGGGTTGTGGTGGGGGGTGGGGGCGGGGGAGAAGGTTGTGGTGGGTGTGGGAGTGGGGGTGGGGGCGGGGGAGAGGGTTGTGGTGGGGGTGGGGTTGGGTGAGAGGGTTGTGGTGGGGGTGGGTGTTGGTGAGAGGGGTGTGGTGGGGGTGGGGGTGGGAGTGGGTCTGGGTGAGAGGGTTGTGGTGGGGGTGGGGGTGGGTGAGAGGGGTGTGGTGGGTGAGGGTGGGTGAGAGGGTTGTGGTGGCGGTGAGGTTGGGTGAGAGGGTTGTGGTGGGGGTGGGTTGGGGAGGGGGTGGGTGAGAGGGTTGTGCTGGGGTTGTGGTGGGTGAGAGGGTTGTGCTGGGGTTGAGGGTGGGTGAGAGGGTTGTCCTGGGGTTGAGGGTGGGTGAGGGGGTTGTGCTGGGGTTGAGGGTGGGTGAGAGGGTTGTCCTGGGGTTGAGGGTGGGTGAGAGGGTTGTGCTGGGGTTGTGGTGTGTGAGAGGGTTGTCCTGGGGTTGAGGGTGGGTGAGAGGGTTGTGCTGGGGTTGTGGTGGGTGAGAGGGTTGTGCTGGGGTTGAGGGTGGGTGAGAGGGTTGTCCTGGGGTTGAGGGTGGGTGAGAGGGTTGTGGTGGGAGTGGGGGTTGGTGAGAGGGTTGTGGTGGGGGTGGGGGTGGGTGAGAGGGTTGTGGTGGGGCTGGGTGTGGGTGAGAGGGTTGTGGTGGGGGTGGGGGTGGGTGAGAGGGGTGTGGTGGGTGAGGGTGGGTGAGAGGGTTGTGGTGGGGGTGGGGGTGGGTGAGAGGGTTGATGTGGGGGTGGGTGAGAGGGTTGAGGTGGGGGTGGGGGTGGTTGAGAGGGTTGAGGTGGGGTGGGTGAGAGGGTCAGGGTGGGGGTAGGGCTGGGTGAGAGGGTTGTGGTGGGGGTGGGTTGGGGTAGGGGTGGGTGAGAGGGTCGGGGTGGGGGTGGGTGAGAGGGTTGAGGTGGGGGTGGGGGTGGGTGAGAGGGTTGATGTGGGGGTGGGGGTGGGTGAGAGCCTTGTGCTGGCATTGGGGTGGGTGAGAGGGTTGTGATGGGAGTGGGGGTGGGTGAGAGGGTTGAAGTGGAGGTGGGGGCGGAGGTGGTGGTGGGTGAGAGGGTTGTGCTGGGGTTGGGGGTGGGTGAGAGGGTTGTGGTGGGAGTGGGGGTGGGTGAGGGGGTCAGGGTGGGTGTGGGGGTGGGTGAGAGGGTCAGGGTGGGGATGGGTGAGAGGGTTGTTGTGGGGATGGGGGTCGGTGAGGGGGGTGTGGTGGGGATCTGATTTAGGGTGGGTCAAAGGGATTGTGCTGGTAGTGGGAGTGGGTGAGAGGGTTGTGGTGGGGGTGGGGGTGGGGGCGGGTGAGAGGGTTGAGGTGGGAGTGGGGGTGGGGGTGGGTGAGAGGGTTGAGGTGGGGGTGGGGGTGGGTGAGAGGGTTGAGGTGGGGGTGGGGGTGGGGGTGGGTGAGAGTGTTGAGTTGGGGGTGGGGGTGGGTGAGAGCGTCGGGTTGGGGGTGGGGGTGGGTGAGAGGGTCGGGGTGGGGGTGGGTGTGGGGGTGGGTGAGAGGGTTGTGGTGGGGGTGGGGGTGGGTGAGAGGGTTGAGGTGGGGGTGGGGGTGGGGTTGGGGGTGGGTGAGAGGGTTGTGGTGGGGGTGGGGGTGGGTGAGAGGGTCGGGGTGGGGGTGGGGTGAGTGAGGGGTTGAGGTGGGGTGAGGGTGGGGATGGGTGAGAGGGTTGAGGTGGGGGTGGGGGTGGGGATGGGTGAGAGGGTTGAGGTGGGGGTGGGGGTGGGGGTGTGTGAGAGGGTTGTGGTGGGGGTGGGGGGTGGGGGTGGGTGGGAGGGTTGAGGTGGGGGTGGGGGTGGGGGTGGGGGTGGGTGAGAGGGCTGTGGGGGGGTGGGGGTTGGGGTGGGTGAGAGGGTTGAGGTGGGGGTGGGGGTGGGTGAGAGGGTTGTGGTAGGGGTGGGGGTGGGGGCGGGTGAGAGGGTTGAGGTGGGAGTGGGGGTGTGGTGGGTGAGAGGGTTGAGGTGGGGGTGGGGGTGGGTGAGAGGGTTGAGTTGGGGGTGGGGGTGGGTGAGAGCGTCGGGTTGGGGGTGGGGGTGGGTGAGAGGGTCGGGGTGGGGGTGGGTGTGGGGGTGGGTGAGAGGGTTGTGGTGGGGGTGGGGGTGGGGGGTGGGGTGGGTGTGGGTGAGAGGGTCGGGGTGGGGGTGGGTGAGAGGGTAGAGGTGGGGGTGGGGATGGGGTTGGGGGTGGAGGTGGGGATGGGTGAGAGGGCTGGGGTAGGGGTGGGGGTGGGTGAAAGGGTTGTGGTGGGGGTGGGGGTGGGTGAGGGGGTTGAGGTGGGGGTGGGGGTGGGTGAGAGGGTTGTGGTGGGGTTGGGGTGGGTGAGGGGGTTGAGGTGGGGGTGGGGTGGGTGAGAGGGTTGTGCTGGGGTTGGGGGTGGGTGAGGGTGTTGAGGTGGGGGTGGGGGTGTGTGTGTGTGAGAGCCTTGTGGTGGGGGTGCGGGTGGGTGAGAGGGTTGTGCTGGGGTTGGGGGTGGGTGAGAGGGTTGTGGTGGGGGTGGGGCTGGGTGAGAGGGTTGTGGTGGGGGTGGGGGTGGGGGTGGGGGTGGGTGAGAGGGTCGGGGTGGGGGTGGGTGAGAGGATTGTGGTGGGCGTGGGGCTGGGTGAGAGGGTTGTGCTGGGGTTGGGGGCGGGTGAGAGGGTTGAGGTGGGGGTCGTGGTGGGTAAGAGGGTTGTGGTGGGTGTGGGTGTGGGGGAGAGGGTGGGTGTGGGTGAGAGGGTCGGGGTGGGAGTGGGGGTGGGTGAGAGGGTTGTGCTGGGGTTGGGGGTGGGTGAGAGGGTTGAGGTGGGGGTGTGTGTGTGTGAGAGCCTTGTGGTGGGGGTGGGGGTGGGTGAGAGGGTTGTGCTGGGGTTGGGGGTGGGTGAGAGGGTTGTGGTGGGGATGGGGCTGGGTGAGAGGGTTGTGGTGGGGGTGGGGGTGGGGGTGGGGTTGGGGGTGGGTGAGAGGGTCGGGGTGGGGGTGGGAGAGAGGATTGTGGTGGGGGTGGGGCTGGGTGAGAGGGTTGTGGTGGGGGTGGGGGTGGGTGAGAGGGTTGTGCTGGGGTTGGGGGCGGGTGAGAGGGTTGTGGTGGGTGTGGGTGTGGGGGAGGGGGTGGGTGTGGGTGAGAGGGTTGTGCTGGGGTTGGGGGCGGGTGAGAGGGTTAAGTTGGGAGTGGGGGTGGGTGAGAGGGTTGAGGTGGGGGTGGGGGAGGGGGTGGGTGTGGGTGAGAGGGTTGTGCTGGGGTTGGGGGTGGGTGAGAGGGTCGGGGTGGGAGTGGGAGTGGGCGAGAGTGTTGAGTTGGGGTGGGGGTGGCTGAGAGGGTGGAGGTGGGGGTGGGGGTGTGTGAGAGGGTTGTGGTGGGGGTGGGGGCGGGTGAGAGGGTTGAGGTGGGAGTGGGGGTGGGGGTGGGTGAGAGGGTTGAGGTGGGAGTGGGGGTGGGGGTGGGTGAGAGGGTTGAGGTGGGAGTGGGGTTGGAGGTGGGTGAGAGGGTTGAGGTGGGGGTGGGGGTGGGTGAGAGGGTTGAGGTGGGGGTGGGGGTGGGTGAGAGGGTCGGGGTGGGGGTGGGTGTGGGGGTGGGTGAGAGGGTTGTGGTGGGGTTGGGGGTGGGGGTGGGGGTGGGGGTGGGAGAGAGTGTTGTGGTGGGGGTGGGGGTGGGGGTGGGGGTGGGTGAGAGGGTTGTGGTGGGGGGTGGGGGTGGGGGTGGGGGTGGGTGAGAGGGTCGGGGTGGGGGTGGGGGTGGGGGTGGGTGAGAGGGTTGTGGTGGGGGTGGGGGTGGGGGTGGGGGTGGGTGAGAGGGTCGGGGTGGGGGTGGGGGTGGGGGTGGGGGTGGGTGAGAGGGTCGGGGTGGGGATGGGTGAGAGGATTGTGGTGGGCGTGGGGCTGGGTGAGAGGGTTGTGCTGGGGTTGGGGGCGGGTGAGAGGGTTGAGGTGGGGGTCGTGGTGGGTAAGAGGGTTGTGGTGGGTGTGGGTGTGGGGGAGAGGGTGGGTGTGGGTGAGAGGGTCGGGGTGGGGTTGGGGGTGGGGGTGGGTGAGAGGGTTGTGGTGGGGGTGGGGGTGGGGGTGGGGGTGGGTGAGAGGGTCGGGGTGGGGGTGGGTGAGAGGGTCGGGGTGGGGGTGGGTGAGAGGGTCGGGGTGTGCGTGAGTGTGGAAGTGGGTGAGAGGGTAGAGGTGGGGGTGGGGATGGGGTTGGGGGTGGGGGTGGGGTCGGGTGAGAGGGCTGGGGTGGGGTTGGGGGTGGGTGAGAGGGTTGTGGTGGGGGTGGGGCTGGGTGAGAGGGTTGAGGTGGGGGTGGGGGTGGGTGAGAGGGTTGTGGTGGGGTTGGGGGTGGGTGAGAGGGTTGTGGTGTGGGTGGGGGTGGGTGAGAGGGTTGTGGTGGGGTTGGGGGTGGGTGAGAGGGTTGTGGTGGGGGTGGGGGTGGGTGAGAGGGTTGTGCTGGGGTTGGGGGTGGGTGAGAGGGTTGAGGTGGGGGTCGTGGTGGGTGAGAGGATTGAGGTGGGGGTGGGTGAGGGGGTTGAGGTGGGGGTGGGGGTGGGTGAGAGGGTTATGCTGGGGTTGGGGGTGGGTGAGGGGGTTGAGGTGGGGGTGGGGGTGTGTGTGTGTGAGAGCCTTGTGGTGGGGGTGGGGGTGGGTGAGAGGGTTGTGCTGGGGTTGGGGGCGGGTGAGAGGGTTGAGGTGGGTGTGGGTGTGGGTGGAGAGGGTTAAGTTGGGGGTGGGGGTGGGTGAGAGGGTTGAGGTGGGGGTGGGGGTGGTTGTGAGGTTTGAGGTGGAGGTGGGGGTGGGTGAGAAAGTTGTGGTGGGGGTGGGTAGGGGGTAGGGGTGGGTGAGAGGTTTGAGGTGGGGGGTGGGGGTGGGTGAGAGGGTTGTGGTGGGTGTGGGGGTGGGGGCGGGTGGGAGGGTTGAGGTGGGGGTGGGAGTGGGTAAGAGGGTTGAGGTGGGGGTGGGGGCAGGGTTGGGGGTGGGTGAGAGGGTTGAGGTGAGTGTGGGGTGGTTAAGAGGGTTGAGCTGGGGGTGTGGAGGGTGAGAGGGTCGGAGTGGGGGTGGGTGAGAGGGTTGTGGTGGGGGTGTGGGTGGGTGAGAGGGTTGTGGTGGGAGTGGGGGTGGGTGAGAGGGTTGAGGTGGGGGTGGGAGTGGGTGAGGGAGTCAGGGTGGGTTGGGGGCGGGTGAGAAGGTTGTGGTAGGGGTGGGGGTGGGTGAGAGGGTCTGGGTGGGGGTGGAGAATGGTGAGATGGTTGTGGTCGGGGTGAGAGGGTTGTGGTCGGGGTGGGGGTGGGTGAGAGGGTCTGGGTGGGTTGGGGTCGGGTGAGAAGGTTTTGGTGGGGGTGGGGGTGGGGGTGGGTGAGAGAGTTGTGGTGGGGGTGGGGGGTGGGGTGGGTGAGAGGGTTGTGGCGGGGGTGGGGGTGGCGTTTAGAGAGAGTTGTGGTGGGGGTGGGTGTGGGTGAGAGGGTTGTGGTCGGGGTGGGGGTGGGTGAGAGGGTCTGGGTGGGTTGGGGTCGGGTGAGAACGTTTTGGTGGGGGTGGGGGTGGGGGTGGGTGAGAGAGTTGTGGTGGGGATGGGTGAGAGAGTTGTGGTGGGGGTGGGGGTGGGGGTGGGTGAGAGGGTTGTGGCGGGGGTGGGGGTGGGGTTTAGAGAGAGTTGTGGTGGGGGTGGGTGTGGGTGAGAGGGTTGTGGTGGGGTTGGGGTTGGGTGAGAGTTTTGTGGTGGGTGTTGTGGTGGGGGTGGGGGCGGGGCAGAGGGTTGAGGTGGGGGTGGGGGTGGGTGAGAGGTTCGGGGTGGGTGTAGGGGTAGGGTGTGAGGGTCGGGGTAGGGGTAGGTGAGAGGGTTGTGGTGAGGGTGGAGGTGGGTGAGAGGGTTGAGGTGGGGTTGGGAGTGGAAGTGGGTGGGAGTTTTGTGGTGGGTGTGGGGGTGGGGGTGGGTGAGAGGGTTGAGGTGGGGTTGGGGGTGGGGGTGGGTCAGAGGGTCGAGGTGGGGTTGGGGGTGGGGGTGGGGTTGGGTGAGAGGGTTGAGGTGGGGGTGGGGGTCGGTGAGAGTGTTGTGGTGGGAGTGGGGGTGGGTGAGTGGGTTGTGGTGGGGGTGGGGGTGGGTGAGAGGGGCGTGGTGGGAGTTGGAGTGGGGGTGGGGGCGGGGGAGAAGGTTGTGGTGGGTGTGCGGGTGGGGATGGGGGCGGGGGAGAGGGTTGTGGTGGGGGTGGGGTTGGGTGAGAGGGTTGTGGTGGGTGTGGGGGTGGGGTTGGGGGCGGGGGAGAGGGTTGTGGTGGGGGTGGGGGCGGGGGAGAAGGTTGTCGTGGGTGTGGGGGTGGGGGTGGGGGCGGGGGAGAGGGTTGTGGTGGGGGGTGGGGGCGGGGAAGAAGGTTGTGGTGGGTGTGGGAGTGGGGGTGGGGGCGGGGGAGAGGGTTGTGGTGGGGGTGGGGTTGGGTGAGAGGTTTGTGGTGGGGGTGGGTGTTGGTGAGAGGGGTGTGGTGGGGGTGGGGGTGGGAGTGGGTCTGGGTGAGAGGGTTGTGGTGGGGGTGGGGGTGGGTGAGAGGGGTGTGGTGGGTGAGGGTGGGTGAGAGGGTTGTGGTGGCGGTGAGGTTGGGTGAGAGGGTTGTGGTGGGGGTGGGTTGGGGAGGGGTGGGTGAGAGGGTTGTGCTGGGGTTGTGGTGGGTGAGAGGGTTGTGCTGGGGTTGAGGGTGGGTGAGAGGGTTGTCCTGGGGTTGAGGGTGGGTGAGGGGGTTGTGCTGGGGTTGAGGGTGGGTGAGAGGGTTGTCCTGGGGTTGAGGGTGGGTGAGAGGGTTGTGCTGGGGTTGTGGTGTGTGAGAGGGTTGTCCTGGGGTTGAGGGTGGGTGAGAGGGTTGTGCTGGGGTTGTGGTGGGTGAGAGGGTTGTCCTGGGGTTGAGGGTGGGTGAGAGGGTTGTCCTGGGGTTGAGGGTGGGTGAGAGGGTTGTGGTGGGAGTGGGGGTTGGTGAGAGGGTTGTGGTGGGGCTGGGTGTGGGTGAGAGGGTTGTGGTGGGGGTGGGGGTGGGTGAGAGGGTTGTGGTGGGGCTGGGTGTGGGTGAGAGGGTTGTGGTGGGGGTGGGGGTGAGTGAGAGGGGTGTGGTGGGTGAGGGTGGGTGAGAGGGTTTTGGTGGGGGTGGGGGTGGGTGAGAGGGTTGTGGTGGGGGTGGGTTGGGGAGGGGTGGGTGAGAGGGTTGTGCTGGGGTTGTGGTGGGTGAGAGGGTTGTGCTGGGGTTGTGGTGGGTGAGAGGGTTGTGGTGGGAGTGGGGGTTGGTGAGAGGGTTGTGGTGGGAGTGGGGGTTGGTGAGAGGGTTGTGGTGGGAGTGGGGGTTGGTGAGAGGGTTGTGGTGGGAGTGGGGGTTGGTGAGAGGGTTGTGGTGGGAGTGGGGGTTGGTGAGAGGGTTGTGGTGGGCCTGGGTGTGGGTGAGAGGTTTGAGGTGGGGGTGGGGGTGGTTGAGAGGGTTGATGTGGGGGTGGGTGAGAGGGTTGAGGTGGGGGTGGGGGTGGTTGAGAGGGTTGAGGTGGGGTGGGTGAGAGGGTCAGGGTGGGGGTAGGGCTGGGTGAGAGGGTTGTGGTGGGGGTGGGTTGGGGTAGGGGTGGGTGAGAGGGTCGGGGTGGGGGTGGGTGAGAGGGTTGAGGTGGGGGTGGGGGTGGGTGAGAGGGTTGATGTGGGGGTGGGGGTGGGTGAGAGCCTTGTGCTGGCATTGGGGTGGGTGAGAGGATTGTGATGGGAGTGGGGGTGGGTGAGAGGGTTGAAGTGGAGGTGGGGGCGGAGGTGGTGGTGGGTGAGAGGGTTGTGCTGGGGTTGGGGGTGGGTGAGAGGGTTGTGGTGGGAGTGGGGGTGGGTGAGGGGGTCAGGGTGGGTGTGGGGGTGGGTGAGAGGGTCAGGGTGGGGGTGGGTGAGAGGGTTGAGGTGGGGGTGGGTGAGAGGGTTGATGTGGGGGTGGGGGTGGGTGAGAGGGTTGAGGTGGGGGTGGGTGAGAGGGTTGTGATGGGAGTGGGGGTGGGTGAGAGGGTTGTGATGGGAGTGGGGGTGGGTGAGAGGGTTGTGGTGGGAGTGGGGGTGGGTGAGGGGGTCAGGGTGGGTGTGGGGGTGGGTGAGAGGGTCAGGGTGGGGATGGGTGAGAGGGTTGAGGTGGGGTTGGGGTGTGTGAGAGGCTTGTTGTGGGGATGGGGGTCGGTGAGGGGGGTGTGGTGGGGATCTGATTTAGAGTGGGTCAAAGGGATTGTGCTGGTAGTGGGAGTGGGTGAGAGGGTTGTGGTGGGGGTGGGAGTGGGGGTGGGTGAGTTGATTGTTTTAGGGGTGGGGTGGGTGGGAGGGTTGTGGTGGGGGTGGGGAGGGGTGAGAGGGTCTGGGTGGGGGTGGGGGCGGGGTGAGAAGGTTGTGGTAGGGGTGGGGGTGGGTGAGAGGGTTGAGGTGGGGGTGGGAGTGGAAGTGGGTGAGAGGTTTGTGGTGGGGGTGGGGGTGGGAGTGGGGGTGGGTGAGAGGGGTGTGGTGGGGGTGGGGGTGCGAGTGGGGGTGGGTGAGAGGGGTGTGGTGGGGGTGGGGGTGGGTGAGAGGGTCTGGGTGGGGGTGGGGGCGGGTGAGAGGGTTGTGGTAGGGGTGGGGGTGGGTGAGAGGGTTGAGGTGGGGGTGGGAGTGGAAGTGGGTGAGAGGTTTGTGGTGGGGGTGGGGGTGGGAGTGGGGGTGGGTGAGAGGTTTGTGGTGGGGGTGGGGGTGGGAGTGGGGGTGGGTGAGAGGGGTGTGGTGGGGGTGGGGATCGGGTTGGGTGAGATGGTTGTGGCGCGGTTGGGGGTGGGTGAGAGGGTTGAGGTGGGGGTGAGTGAGTGGTTTGTGGTGGGGTGAGTGTGGGTGAATGGGTTCAGGTGGGAATGGGTGAGAGGGTCGAGGTGGGGTTGGGGGTGGGGGTGGGTGAGAGGGTTGAGGTGGGGTTGGGGGTGGGGGTGGGGGTGGGTGAGAGGGTTGAGATGGGGGTGTGGGTCGGTGAGAGTGTTGTGGTGGGATGGGGGTGGGTGAATGGGTTGTGGTGGGGGTGGCGGTGGGTGAGAGTGTTGTGGTGGGGGTGGGGGTGGGTGAGAGGGTTGAGGTGGGGGTGGGGGTTGGTGAGAGTGTTGTGGTGGGGGTGGGCGAGGGGAATAGGTTGTGGTGGGGGTGGGAGTGGGTGAGAGGGGTGTGGTGGGAGTTGGGGTGGGGGTGGGGGCGAGGGAGAAGGTTGTGGTGGGTGTGGGGGTGGGGGCGGGGGAGAGGGTTGTGGTTGGGGTGGGGTTGGGTGAGAGGGTTGTGGTGGGTGTGGGGGTGGGGGAGGGTGAGAGGGTTGTGGTGGGGGTGGGGGTTGGTGAGAGTGTTGTGGTGGGGGTGGGCGAGGGGAATAGGTTGTGGTGGGGGTGGGAGTGGGTGAGAGGGGTGTGGTGGGAGTTGGGGTGGGGGTGGGGGCGAGGGAGAAGGTTGTGGTGGGTGTGGGGGTGGGGGCGGGGGAGAGGGTTGTGGTTGGGGTGGGGTTGGGTGAGAGGGTTGTGGTGGGTGTGGGGGTGGGGGAGGGTGAGAGGGTTGTGGTGGGGGTGGGGTTGGGTGAGAGGGTTGTGGTGGGTGTGGGGGTGGGGGGAGGGTGAGAGGGTTGTGGTGGGGGTGGGGTTGGGTGAGAGGGTTGTGGTGCGGGTGGGTTGGGGAGGGGTGGGTGAGAGGGTTGTGGTGGGGGTGGGGGTGGGTGAGAGGGTTATGCTGGGGTTGTGGTGGGTGAGAGGGTTGTGGTGGGAGTGGGGGTTGGTGAGAGGGTTGTGCTGGGGTTGGGGTGGGTGAGAGGGTTGCGGTGGGTGTGGGGGTGGGGGCGGGTGAGAGGGTCGGGTGGGTGTGGGTGAGGGGTGGGGGTGAGTGAGAGGGTTGTGGTGAGGGTGGGGGTGGGTGAGGGTTGGGGTGGGGGTGGGGGTGGGTGAGAGGGTTGAGGTGGGGGTGGGGGTGGGTGAGAGGGTTGAGGTGGGGGTGGGAGTGGAAGTGGGTGAGAGGTTTGTGGTGGGGGTGGGGGTGGGAGTGGGGGTGGGAGAGAGGGGTGTGGTGGGGGTGGGGATCGGGTTGGGTGAGATGGTTGTGGCGCGGGTGGGGGTGGGTGAGAGGGTTGAGGTGGGGGTGAGTGAGTGGTTTGTGGTGGGGTGAGTGTGGGTGAATGGGTTGAGGTGGGGATGGGTGAGAGGGTTGAGGTGGGGGTGGGGTTGGGGGCGGCTGAGGGGTTGAGGTGAGGGTGGGGATGGGTGAGAGGCTTGTGTTGGTGGTTGGGGTGGGTGAGAGGGGTGTGGTTGGCATGGGGTTGGGGGCTGGTGAGGGTGGTGTGGTGGGGGTCTGATTTGGGGTGGGTCAGAGGGATTGTGCTTGTGGTGGGAGTGGGTGAGAGGGTTGAGGTGGGGTTGGGGGTTGGGCTGCGTGAGAGGGTTGAGGTGGGGTTGGGAGGTGGGGGTGGATGAAAGGATTGAGGTGGGGTTGGGGGTGGGGGTGGGGTTGGGTGAGAGGGTTGTGGTGGGGGTGGGGTGGGTTAGAGGGTTGAGGTGGGGGTGGGGGTTGGTGAGAGATTTGTGGTGGGTGTGGGGGTGGGTGAGAGGGTGGGGTGGGGGTCACGGTGGGTGAGAGGGTTGAGGTGGGGGTGAGGGTGGGGCTGGGGTGGGTGAGAGGGTTGTGGTGGGGGTGGGGGTGGTGGTGGCGGTGGGGTTGTGTGTTGTGGTGGGGGTGGGGGTGGTTGAGAGGGTTGAGGTGGGTGTGGGTGAGAGGGTCGGGGTGGGGGTAGGGCTGGGTGAGAGGCTTGTGGTGGGGGTGGGTGAGAGGGTTGAGGTGTGGGTGGGCGTGGGTGAGAGGGTTGAGGTGGGGGTGGGGGTGGGTGAGAGGGTTGAGGTGGAGGTGGGGGTGGGTGAGAGGGTTCTGCTGGGGTTGGGGTGGGTGAGAGGGTTGTGGTGAGGGTGGGGATGGGTGAGAGGGTTGAGGTGGGGGTGGGGGTGGGTGAGAGGTTTGAGGTGGGGGTGGGGGTGGGGGAGAGGGTTGAGGTGGGGGTGGGAGTGGGAGTGGGGGTGGGTGAGAGAGTTGTGGTGGGGGTGGGGGTGGGTGAGAGGGTTGTGGTGGGGGTGGGGGTGGGAGTGGGGGTGGGTGAGAGGGTTGTGGTGGGGGTGGGGGTGGGTGAGAGGGTTGTGGTGGGGGTGGGGGTGGGAGTGGGGGTGGGTGAGAGGGTTGTGGTGGGGGTGGGGGTGGGTGAGAGGGTTGAGGTGGGGGTGGGGGTGTGTGAGATGGTTGTGGTGGGGGTGGGGGTGGGGGTGGGTGAGAGGGTTGTGGTGGGGGTGGGGGTGGGGGTGGGTGAGAGGGTTGTGGCGGGGGTGGGGGTGGGGGTGGGGGTTAGAGAGAGTTGTGGTGGGTTTGGGGGTGGGGGTTGGTGAGAGGGTCAGGTGGGTGTTGGTGAGGGGTTGAGTTGGGGGTGGGGGCTGGTGTGAGGGTTGTGGTGGGGTTGTGGGTGGGTGAGAGGTTTGTGGTGGGGGTTGTGGTGGGGGTGGGGGCGGGGCAGAGGGTTGAGGTGGGGGTGGGGGTGGGTGAGAGGGTCGGGGTGGGTGTGGGGGGACGGTGAGAGGGTTGTGGTGAGGGTGGGGGTGGGTGAGAGGTTTGAGGTGGGGGTGGGGGTGGGTGAGAGGGTTGAGGTGGGGGTGGGGGTGGGTGAGAGGGTTGAGGTGGGGGTGGGGGTGGGTGAGAGGTTTGAGGTGGGGGTGGGGGTGGGTGAGAGGGTTGAGGTGGGGTTGGGGGTGGATGAGAGGGTTGATGTGGGGGTGGGAGTGGAAGTGGGTGAGAGGTTTGTGGTGGGTGTGGGGGTGGGAGTGGGGGTGGGTGAGAGAGTTGTGCTGGGGTTGGGGGTGGGTGAGAGGGTTGTGGTGGGAGTGGGTGTGGGTGAGAGGTTTGTGGTCGGGGTGGGGCTGGGTGAGAGGGTCTGTGTGGGGGTGGGGGTGGGGGTGGGGCTTGGTGAGAGGGTCTGTGTGGGGTTGGGGGTGGGGGTGGGGCTGGGTGAGAGGGTTGTGGTGGGTGTGGGGGTGGGGTGGGTGAAGGGGTTGTGGTGGGGGTGGGGTTGGGGGTGGGTGATAGGTTTGTGGTGGGGGTTGTGGTGGGTGTGGGTGCGGGGCAGAGGGTTGAGGTGGGGGTGGGGGTTGGTGAGAGGGTCGGGGTGGGTGTGAGGGTAGGGTGAGAGGGTTGGGGTGGGTGTGGGGGGAGGGTGAGAGGGTTGGGGTGGGGGTGGATTTGGGTGAGAGGGTTGAGGTAGGGGTGGGGGTGAGTGAGAGGGTTGTGCTGGGGGTGGGGGTGAGTGAGAGGGTTGTGGTGGGGTGGGGGTGGGTGAGAGGGTTGAGGTAGGGGTGGGGGTGGTTGAGAGGGTTGAGGTAGGGGTGGGGGTGGGTGAGAGGGTTGAGGTGGGGATGGCGGTGGGTGAGAGGGTTGAGGTGGGGGTGAGTGAGAGTTTTGTGGTGGGGTGGGTGTGGGTGAGTGGGTTGAGGTGGGGGTGGGTTTGGGGGTGTCTGAGGGGTTGAGGTGGGGGTGGGGGTGGCTGAGGGGTTGAGGTGAGGGTGGGGATGGGTGAGAGGCTTGTGTTGGTGGTTGGGGTGGGTGAGAGGGGTGTGGTTGGCATGGGGTTGGGGGCTGGTGAGGGAAGTGTGGTGGGGGTCTGATTTGGGGTGGGTCAGAGGGATTGTGCTTGTGGTGGGAGTGGGTGAGAGGGTTGAGGTGGGGTTGGGGGTGGGGGTGGGTGAGAGTGTTGTGGTGGGGGTGGGGGGTGGGGTGAGAGGGGTGTGGTGGGAGTGGGGGTGGGTGAGAGCGGTGTGGTGGGGGTTGGGGTTCGGGTGGGGGCGGGGGAGAAGGTTGTGGTGGGTGTGGGTGTGGGGGTGGGGGTGGGGGAGAGTGTTGTGGTAGGGGTGGGTGTGGGTGAGGGGGGTGTGGTGGGCTGGGGGTGGGGGTGGGTGAGAGTGTTGAGGTGGGGGTGGGGGGTGGGTGAGAGGGGTGTGGTGGGAGTGGGGGTGGGTGAGAGCGGTGTGGTGGGGGTTGGGGTTCGGGTGGGGGCGGGGGAGAAGGTTGTGGTGGGTGTGGGTGTGGGGGTGGGGGTGGGGGAGAGTGTTGTGGTAGGGGTGGGTGTGGGTGAGGGGGGTGTGGTGGGCTGGGGGTGGGGTGGGTGAGAGGGTTGTGGTGGGGGTGGGTGAGAGGGGTGTTGTGGGTGTGGGGGTAGGTGAGGGGGGTGTGGTGCGGGTGGGAGTGGGTGAGAGGGTTGTGGTTGGGTTGGGGGTGGGTGTGGGTTAGCAGGTTGTAGTGGGGGTGGGGTTGGTGAGAGGGTTGTGGTGGGGTGGGGGTGGGGGTGGGGGTGGGTGAGAGGGTTGTGGTGGGGGTGGGGGTGGGCGTGGGTGAGGCGGTTGTGGTGGGGGGGGTGTTGTGGGTGGGTGAGAGGGTTGTGGTGGGGGTGGGGGTGTGTGAGGGGGTTGTGGTGGGGCTGGGGTTGGGTGAGGGGGTTGAGGTGGGGGTGGGGGTGGGTGAGAGGGGATGTGATGGGGGTGGGTGAGGGGGTGGGGGGTGGGCGTGGGTGAGAGGGGTGTTGTGGGGGTGGGGGTGGGTGAGAGGGGTGTTGTGAGGGTGTGGGTGGGTGGGGGTGGGTGAGGGGGTGGGGGTGGGGGTGGGTGAGAGGGGTGTTGTGGGGGTGGGTGTGGGTGAGAGGGGTGTTGTGGGGGTGGGGGTGGGTGGGGGTGGGTGAGGGGGTGGGGGTGGGGGTGGGTGAGAGGGGTGTTGTGGGGGTGTGGGTGGGTGGGGGTGGGTGAGGAGGTGTGGTGGGCTTGTTCAGTGGCGGAGTGCAGCCTGCAGAATGGTTGGAAAGATGGTTTCGTAAGTTGAAAACAGGGGGTGTGGCTCTGCGACTGCTGTTGAGCAGGGGAACTTGCAGGTGGTGGGTGTTCCATGTATTTGCTGCCCTTGTCCTTCTAGGTGGTAGAGGTTGTGGGTTTGGAAGGTGCTGTTGAAGGAACCTTGGTGAGTTGCTGCAGTGCATCTTGTAGATGGTACACACACTGCTGCTACTGTGCGTCGGTGGTGGAGGGAGTGAATGTTTGTGGATGGGGTGCCAATCAAGCGGGGCTGCTTTGTCCTGGATGGTGTCGAGCCTCTTGAGTGTTGTGGGAGCTGCACTCACCCAGGCAAGTGGGGAGTGTTCCATCACATTCCTGACTTGTGCCTTGTAGATGTCTTCATTGTCAAAGGTACATCAAACATTCACCTTAAATAAATAAAAAAAGAAGAGGACTTTTAGTCCTTCCTCTCCTTCAGGAGCCCTGCGAGGAACGTTTGGACCCTCCGCCGCGTGTTCCTATCCAACTCGGGAGCCTTGAGAGCCTCGCGAGTGGACCAGAACACCAGCGGAAACGAATGCCACCAGTCCAAGGCCAACTGAACCCTATCTCGGCGACCACGGTGTCCCGACAAAAAGTCCCAGAGTTCCCTTGGGGGGATGAGGCGGGAGTCAGTGGAGGGCACCAGGGGATCCACCGCCTCGCTTGAAAGCGACTCGGCGTAATCCCCAGTTGTGCCTTGTAGATGGTGGACAGGCTTTGGGGAGTCAGAAGATGAGTTAGTTGCTGCTGGATTCCCAGCCTCTGACCTCCTCTTGCAGCCAAGGCTGGTCCCAGTTCAGTTGCTGATCAATGGTTACTCCCAGGATGTTGATAGTGGGGGATTCAGTGATGGGAATGTCATTGAACATCAAGGGAGTGATGGTTAGATCCCCTCTGGTTGGAGATGGTCATTACCTGACACTTGTGTGGTGTGAATGTTACTTGCCACTGGTCAGCCCAAGTCTGGATATTGTCCAGGTCTTGCTGCATTTGGGACATGGACTGATTCAGTACAAGAGATTCCAAATGGTTTAGAGGAGCAAATGAATCAGGGATCATGGACTCACAGACTGCAAAAAGTCAACGATGGAGTGTAAACCGAGTCCTTGTGGATTCCATTACAAAAATAAGGAGCTCCATATTAAATTTATACAGATCCTCGGTTAGACCACACTCGGATCACTGGGCACAGTTCTGGTCTCTATTATAAAAAGGATATTGAATTACTGGAGAAGGTACAGGAAAGATTAACAACAATAACACCACAATTGAGAGGGTGCAGTACCGGAAAGGATCGAGTCAGCTGTGACTCTTTCTCAGGGAAGTACAGCAGACTAGAGGACACCTGATCAAGGTCTTTCGCATGATGAAGAGGCTCAGTAGGGTGTAGTGGAGAAACCATTTCCACTTGTGGCTGAGTCCAGAACAAGGGGACATAAATATAAGGTAGACGGAACAAAGAAAGAATTCAGGAGGAATTTCTTTACCACGAGAGTGATGAGATTGTGAAATGTGCTACCACAGGCTGTATTCAAGGGGAGACTCGATGCTTACTTGAGGGAGATGGTAAACAGGGGTAAGCAGTGTGAGAGGGAGTTTGTGTGGAGCATAAACACCAGCACAGAGCTGATGGGCTGAATGGCCAGCTTCATCGCTCCACCCTTGGCGGTCATGCCTCCAGCTGCCTGGGGCCCTAAGCTCTGGAATTCCCTCCCTAAAACTCTCTGTCATTCTCTGTCGCTCTGTCTCTGACTCACTTGCTCTCTCTCTCTCCTTGTCTCCCTCTCTGTCTGTCTGTCCCTGTCTCTCTCTCTCCCTCTCTGTCTCCCTCTCTGTCTGTCTGTCCCTGTCTCTCTCTCTCTCTCTGTCTCCCTCTCTGTCTGTCTGTCCCTGTCTCTCTCTCTCTCTGTCTCCCTCTCTGTCTGTCTGTCCCTGTCTCTCTCTCAGGCTCTCCCTCTGTCCGTTTTCTCTGACTCTCTCTGTCTGCCTCTCTGTCTGTCTCTCTGACTCTCTCGGTCTCTGTCTGTCTGTCTCTGTCTCTGTCTCTCGCTCTCTCTCTCACTCTCTTGCTCTCTCTGTCTCTCTCTCTCTCTCTGCCTATCTCTTTCTCTCTCTGCCTCTCTCTTTCTTTCTCATTCTCACTGTCTTTTTCTCTCTCTCTTTCTCTTTCTCTCTCTTTCTCCTACTTTACAGTGACCTCTTTGACCGAGCTTATGGTCTCCTGTCCCTATTATCTCCTTGTGGGCCTCGGCGTCAAATGTCACTCCTGTGAAGTCCTGGGATGTTTGACTGTGTCCAACCAGCCATATAAACACAAACTGCCGTTGTGTCGCGAATGAATTTCCTCAGGATCTCACGCCTTTGATCTAAGACGCTTCTGTCTGTGTTTCCCACAGACACTGGGCCAGCAATGGAGTTGAGGAAGAGAAGGTGACGAGGGAACCTGGCTAAGCCCCAGTGATCCTTCAATCTCAGATACCTACAGAAAACCCACGGGAGTGCATCATCTTGTACACGAAGAGGACTTCGAGATGCTGTCAGTCAAATTGCCCCAGCTCTTAAACAACCACCAAGTCCCCAGAGTAAGTCCAGCCTAAGTGATAATCTTGATCACATTAGTTCAAGCCACCTTGGTAGGCTTGTTACCCAGTCATGACTGCTGCATCCATCTACATCTGTGTAGGTCAACAAATCCTGCAGTGGGGAGCCACTTCCTTTCCACTAACCTTACCTTCTGCTGTCGGGGCTTTGGGTCACACTTTTGAGACGTTGTGTTCAATGTTAAATTGCTATGTCAACATTTCCCATTCAATATTGCTGTGTGAATTGTCACGGTGTGGTTTCACATTCTAGCCACTTGGGGGAGCCGTAACATTTCAAACCTAACTTCCCTTCCTACATCAAAGAACCCAGACTAGCTGCCTCTAATTCAATTAAGTCTCACACACACACACACACACACACACACACACGCACAGACACACACACACACACACACACACAGACACACACACACACACACAGACACACACGCACAGACATAGACACACACACACACAGACACACACGCACAGACACACACACACAGACACAGAAATACACACAGACACACACACACACACACGCACACACAGACACAGACACACACACACAGACACAGAAACACACAGAAACACACAGAAACACACACACACACACACACACACACACAGACACACACACAGACACACACGCACAGACACACACACACACACAGACACACACACACAGACACAGAAATACACACAGACACACACACACACACACACACAGACACACACACACAGACACAGAAACACACAGACACACACAGACACAGAAACACACAGACACACACACACACACACACACAGACACACACACACACAAACACAGACACACACACACACACACACACACACAGAGACGCACACACACACACACAGACACACACACACACACACACACAGACACACACACACACAGACGCACACACACACACACACACACACACAGACACAGAAGGCTGAACCTTTGGCTCGGTGAGTAGGGGTGGGACCTGCTCACCGCGGTGTAAAATGAGGCATGGTGATGTCGGGTGTGCATCCCGATGTCACTGTGCGTCATTCAGACTGTCAGTTCGGAGCGCGCGCACCCAAGTCAAAGGCCTATTAAGGCCATTTAACTCTCAAATAATTAACAGAGCTACCCGTCCAAAACTGTTATTGAAATTTACGCACATGTCCCAGCTCATGTGACAGTTTCACATGAGGGCACATGTCATGAAAATTTTCTTGCCACTTTATTAAACTTTTTTGGACTTAAATCTAATCTCCCTGAGGCACAGAGATGCCTCAGGGAGATTTCTGTGCTCTTTCACATGCATGCACGAAAGAGCGCACTCCCGACTCAGGCAACCACACCTCCCCCGCCCACACAGGGAGCGCACAGCACTTCCGGGTGGGTGTCACATCTGGCGGGCCTTGATTGGCCCCCCTGTGTAAAAAGCCCACCTAAGCCCACTCCTCCCCAGCCCATCTGACACGTTGAAAATTTTGCCCATATAGACACATAGGCACAGATACTCTATCTTACAGATAAATTCCAATAACATTATAGACATTTTTATCTCCCTGACATCCCCCTCCTTATTGAAAAATGGACCGCCATAATTTAAAAAGATGGCTTCATTTTTATTAAGCTATCTTATGCTATATCCTATACTTATCTATATAATTACACTATTACATTACCAGAGGCATGCATCAACTTATCAATATATATATATGCAAATCCTTGGTATCAACAGAAATCATTCTAGTCCAGTGTCCAGGTTTTAAATGTCCAATTTTCCCTTTAAGCTTCAAACTCTTGATAAAGTGGGATTAATCTATAAGGATGTTGTCTTACTGAAGTTGAAGCTTCTACAGGCACATCATGTATAGCTAAATCCGTCTTCCCCAACTTATTTCCACAAATCACTTTGTGTGGCCAAATCACTTTGACACTTTTCTGAAAGATAATTCAATGTTACATTTAAATGTTCAAATACCCGTCTCGTTGCCTAGTTTGATTAAAGGAAAATCAATTTCAGAATCCTGCATTTGTACTTCTTTCTCTTTACCTATTACCACTCACACCTCCTTTTGGTCCTCTTCCCTGTCAAAGTACTTTTTAAGCATACTTACATGACACACCCTCTGCTTCTTTCTTCTATCTGGAGTATTTATTAAATCATTTACTTCACTCAGTTTCTTTTCAATCATTGCCTTAAATGATTCACCCAATACTGGTAACAGAACTAGTACTCTCTCTCTCTCTCCGGCAACAAAATTCTGAGCTATAGCTTTCCTATCTGCTTTCACATTCCTCACTTGCTGTGAAATCTAGCCAACTCACACGCTCTACCCAATCTTTCTCTGAAGTTTCATACAAAATCCAGGAGAGTAGTTTCTGAATTTTGACCCACCAATTTCTCATGAGTCAATTTCAGTGGTCCCCTTACCTCATGATCACAAACTAGTTCAAAAGGACTAAAACTAGTCGATGCATTATGAGCGTCCCTAATAACAAATAACAAGAATGGAATTTCTCCATCCCAATCCTGTGGATAATCCTGACTCATCATAGTTTTTAGAGTTTGATGCCATCTTTCCCCTTGTGACCCAGGATGAAAAGCTGTTGTCTTAAATTGTTTTATCCCCAAACTGTTCATTATTTCCTTAAACAGTTGTGACATAAAGTTTGACCCCTGATTTGATTGTATTTCCTTAGGTAAACCATATCTTGTAAAAATGTAATTAACTCTTCCACAATCTTCTTTGTTGTGATATTTCTTAAAGGTATTGCTTCAGGAAACCTGGTAGACACATCCATTATTGTCAGTAAGTACTGATGTCCACTTTTAGCCTTAGGGAGGGGTCCTACACAATCATGGCCTGAGTAAAAGATTCTTCAAATGCTGGAATTAGAATTAAAGGTGCTGGCTTAATCACTGCTTGTGGTTTCCCTATCATCTGACATGTGCGACATGTTCTACAGAATTTAACTAGATCCCTACGCAACCCAGGGCAATAAAAATGTTTTTGTACGTTCACCTGTGTCTTTTTAATTCCTAAATGCCCCCCTACTGGAATTTCATGAGCTATCCTCAGAATCTCATTTCTATACGCAAAATGGGATAACAATTTGACGTACCTACCTCCAGCTTTCCTTTGCTGAAACATGATATGGCCTCCATTTTCTCATTAAATTATCACTCTTAAGGTAGTAACATTCTGGAATACATTTTGCCTCTGTTTCTGACTAAGCTGTCTGAAAAAAATGTTGTATTTGAAAATCCTTTCTCTGCAACTCCACCAACTGCCTTTAGTTAAACACTTCCACAGAACTGTCCTCTGTTCTCTCCTCCTGAACAATGTTATCAAACACAGTGCCAGATAATTGGACTTCAACACCCTCTCGTCGGGACCTGATTGCAGGTGGCACTTGGTTTTGTGACCGCTCCCGAGTCCACCCAGCGCACCCACACGACGAGGTAAAAACCCGGCCCATAGATTTTAAAAGAGCAGAGTAAACAATACGCTGAACAGTCAAATTCAAAGTGACTTCTTTTAACTTCAGTCCCTGAGGGCAGCTGTTTGGTACATACAGGCTGCAGGCTTTTCACACTTGTTGAATTTTAGACTGCCTTCCTTTACGCACAGCCTTCTCTCCTTTATACATATTTTCCCCTTTGGATGCAAATTCCCATTGTTTCACTTTGTCTTTTGAACTTCACCTCTCTACTAATACCAATCTATACTAGTACCAATTCCACCAGTAATCTTTGGGAAAAATAAACACACTGTTTCTGAGCTTCACCTGGTTAAGTGTAATATTTCACTCCCTCTCTTTGAATCCAAGCCACACCAGTTTGTTTAAAATTGCAAATGACCCCCTTTACACTTCACTTTCTAAAACTTCCCCATGGTTACCTAACTAACATTTCAAACCTAACTTCACTTTACATCAAAGTACCCAGACAAGCTGCCTCAAATTCAATTAAGTCTCACACACACACATACACACACACACACACACACACACACACACACACACACACACACACACACACACACACACACACACACACACACACACACACACACACACACACACACACACACACACATCACACACATCACAGGCACATATAGGCACATAGACAGAGATACCCTATTTTACAAATAAACTCCAATGACATTATAGAGATTATTATCTTCCTGACTGTGTGTGTGTGTGTGTGTGTGTGTGTCTGTGTGAGTTGTGTTTCTGTGTGTGTGTGCATATGTGGGTGTGCATGTGTACACAGACATGCATGTATTTGCGCACGTGTGTGTGCGTGTGTGCGTCCAGAAATGTAAAATAAAATCACAAAATATTTACTGACCTCTTAATTTTTCTAAAAAAACTACATGCAAATTTTGTTCACCTCAACACATCAGACATCAGGTTCACAGTAACTGTTAAGATGCACAGTTTCTGATCAGGCTGCTCCCTGCTGCATACATAATGCACCCTACCTCAGAAACCAATCACTGACTCGACATAAAGAGATCAGGAAGGGCTAGCAGGAGTTCGGGACATCTTCATTGTCTATTTGGTACCAGCTGAGGGGGTAGCTTTCTTGTCCCTGAGTCACAAAGTCACAGGTTCGAGTCCTCACTGCAGAGACTTGAGCACAAATTCCAGGCTGACACTCCCAGTGTCAGTACTGAGGGAGTGCCGCACTGTCAGAGGGTCAGTACTGAGGGAGACCTGCGCAGTCGGAGGGTGAGTACTGAGGGAGCGCCGCACTGTCAGAGGGTCAGTACTGAGGGAGAGCTGCGCAGTCGGAGGGTCAGTACTGAGGGAGCGCCGCACTGTTGGAGGGTCAGTACTGAGGGAGCGCCGCACTGTCGGAGAGTCAGTGCTGAGGGAGGCCGCACTGTCAGAGGTTCAGTACTGAGGGGCTGCTGCACTGTCAGAGGGTCAGTACTGAGAGAGCGCCGCACTGTCGGAGGGTCAGTACTGAGGGAGGCCGCACTGTCAGAGGTTCAGTACTGAGGGGCTGCTGCACTGTCAGAGGGTCAGTACTGAGGGAGCGCTGCACTGTCAGAGGGTCAGTACTGAGGGAGTGTCGCACTGTCAGAGGATCAGTACTGATGGAGTGCCGCACTGTTGGAGGGTCAGTACTGAGGGAGTGCCACACTGTCGGAGGGTCAGTACTGAGGGAGTGCCTCACTGTCAGAGGGTCAGTACTGAGGGAGTGCTGCACTGTCGGAGGGTCAGTACTGAGGGAGCGCCGCACTGTCGGAGGGTCAGTACTGAAGGAGGGCCACACTGTCAGAAGGTCAGTGCTGAGGGAGCGCCGCACTGTCGGATGGTCAGTACTGAGGGAGTGCCGCACTGTCGGAGGGTCAGTACTGAGGGAGCGCCACGCTGTCAGAGGGTCAGTACTGAGGGAGCACTGCACTGTCGGAGGGTCAGTACTGAGGGAGTGCCGCACTGTCGGAGGGTCAGTACTGAGGGAGTGCCACACTGTCGGAGGGTCAGTACTGAGGGAGTGCCGCACTGTCAGAGGGTCAGTACTGAGGGAGGGCCGCACTGTCGGAGGGTCAGTACTGAGGGAGTGCTGCACTGTCGGAGGGTCAGTACTGAGGGAGTGCCGCACTGTCGGAGGGTCAGTACTGAGGGAGTGCCACACTGTCGGAGGGTCAGTACTGAGGGAGTGCTGCACTGTCAGAGGGTCAGTACTGAGTGAGCGCCGCACTGTCGGAGGGTCAGTACTGAGGGAGTGCTGCACTGTCGGAGGGTCAGTACTGAGGGAGTGCCGCACTGTCAGAGGGTCAGTACTGAGGGAGGGCCGCACTGTCGGAGGGTCAGTACTGAGGGAGTGCTGCACTGTCAGCGGGTACCAACGTTTAGGTGAGATGTTAAGCTGAAGCCCCTGTCTGCTCCCTCAGGTGGATGTAAAAGATCCCACGGCCGCTATTGGAAGAGGGCTGGAGTTTGGGGGGGTTGGGGTAAGTTCTCCCCTGAGTTATCCCTCCACCCACATCATTTAAAAAACGGTAGAGCTCTGAAGTAGAGCCACATTGGAATCGAAAGGTTAACTCCGTCTCCCTCCTCACCGACCGGCTGAGCGTTCCCGGCACCTCCTTGTTTTCGTTTCCCTGAAAGGAAAGCAGAAGGTCTGGGTCGTTGCCTCGTCCCACTATGGGATCTTGCTGTGCGTGAATTGGCTGCCGCGTTCCCCATGTTGCAGCCGCGACCCCTGCTTGGGAAATGTACGTCGTTGTGGCCGTGAGGCGCTTTGGCACGGTATGAGGTGGGGAAAGGCGCTAGAGAAATGCAGGTCTCTCTCTGCTTTGTTCCCGGCCTGTTCCAGGTTTTCCGAGAGGATGGTATTATCTCTGGCTATCGTCACCCGAAGAGCTCAGCCCTGGACTGTCTCCTCAGCACCTTCCAACTGACCAACGAAACGCTCAACATCTGGACCCACTTCCTGCCTACCTGGTATGTATGTGGCCTGGGTGGGGTTTGCAGCGGGGGCGAGTCCGCTAGTATCTTACATAGCCACCACCCTCCCCCCCAATTACATCGTATCCACAGCACAGAAACAGGCCATTCGGCCCCTCTGCTCTGTGCTGGTGTTTCTGCCCCACATGAGCCTCCTCCCACCCCCCTCTTCATCCCCTCCCCACATCCCCATATCCTTCTACTCGTTTCTCCCTCGTGTGTTTACCCAGCTTCCCCCCCCCCCCCACTTCAATCCAGCACCTTGACCACTTCCTGCGGGAGCGAGTCCGACATTCTCCTCACTCCCCGTGGGAGCGAGTCCCACATTCTCCCCACACCCCGTGGGAGCGAGTCCCACATTCTCCCCACTCCCCATGGGAGCGAGTCCCACATTCTCCCCACACCCCGTGGGAGCGAGTCCCACATTCTCCCCACACCCCGTGGGAGCGAGTCCCACATTCTCCCCGCTCCCCGTGGGAGCGAGTCCCACATTCTACCCACTCCCCGTGGGAGCGAGTCCCACATTCTCCCCACTCCCCGTGGGAGCGAGTCCCACATTCTCCCTGCTCCCCGTGGGAGCGAGTCCCACATTCTCCCCACTCCCCGTGGGAGCGAGTCCCACATTCTCCCCACTCCCCGTGGGAGCGAGTCCCACATTCTCCCCACTCCCCGTGGGAGCGAGTCCCACATTCTCCCTGCTCCCCGTGGGAGCGAGTCCCACATTCTCCCCGCTCCCCATGGGAGCGAGTCCCACATTCTCCCCGTGGGAGCGAGTCCCACATTCTCCCCACTCCCCGCGGGAGCGAGTCCCACATTCTCCCCACTCCCTGCGGGAGCGAGTCCCACATTCTCCCCACTCCCCGTGGGGGCGAGTCCCATATTCTCCCCACTCCCCGTGGGAGCGAGTCCCACATTCTCCCCACTCCCTGTGGGAGCGAGTCCCACATTCTCCCCACTCCCCGTGGGAGTGAGTCCCACATTCTCCCCACTCCCCGTGGGAGCGAGTCCCACATTCTCCCCACTCCCCGTGGGAGCGAGTCCCACATTCTCCCCACTCCCCGTGGGAGCGAGTCCCACATTCCCCCGACTCTCTGGGTAAAGACGTTTCTTCTGAATTCCCCGTCGGGTTTATCAGTGACTGTCTCATATTGATGACCCCCTCGTTCTGGTCTCCCCCCATTGAGTAGAAACATCTCTACGTTGACCCTATCGAACCCCTTTCGGAATTTTCAAGACCTCGATCAGGCCACCCCCTCAGTCTTGTCTTTTCTAGAGAAAAGAGCCCCCGGCCTTTCTCAGTTCCGGTATGAATCTTTTATTCACCTTCTCCAGTTTCCTCTGTATCCCCCTTTCTTTCACCACGGCAACCAGAACTGCTCAACGTCACTCCGCGTGCGGTCCAGCCACAGTTCAATACAAGTTCAACCTCGCTCCTCTGCTTTTCCATTGCCTCTTGAGTCAGTGACATTAGTGACCTGCTCTCCGTCACCCCTTCCTTTCCCACTCACCCCTGTCAGTTCCCTGCCCTGAAGCAGCAGCTTCTCCATCACAATCCAGCCAACGACCAAGTGAAAGAACCAGCCAGCCAATCAAACATGGCGGGGGAGGGGGGTTAGCAGGGGGTGCGTTCCTTGCCAGGCATCTTTTAACCTGATGCCCTCATTCTAGCAGAAGGGTAGGGGTTTGGGGAATACCCCAGCACTGGTATCGAGCTCAAGTATAGGTTTTCTGTGTCTATTTTTTATTAGTCGTTCAGGGGATGTAGGCGTCGCTGGCAAGTCCAGCATTTGTTACCCGTCCCTAATTGCCCCCTTGAACTGAGTGGTCTCGCTCGGCCATTTCAGAGGGGCAGTTAAGGGTCAACCACATGGCTGTGGGTCTGGAGTCACATGTAGGCCAGACCGGGTAAAGAGGGCAGATTTCCTTCCCGAAAGGGACATTAGTGAACCAGATGGGGTTTTTACAACAATCCATGATGGTTGCCATGATTCCCATCACTGAGACTCACTTTTCAATTCCAGATTTTAATTAATTGAATTTAAATTCCACCAGCTGGTCGTGGTGGGATTTGAACCCGTGTCCCCCAGAGCGTTAGCCTGGGCCTCTGGGTTACTAGCCCAGTGACATCACCGCTAGGCCGCTGCCTTCTCTGTCGCTCTTTGCCCAAATAGCCGGCTCAACCTGGGATTCTCCCTGTGAATCCTGTGCAACGCGCCCCCTGAGATTGAACCATGGTGGCACCATCACAATCCATAGTGCGGTGCGGGCAAAGCTCCGCCTCTCGAGGTGGGCGGTCAGTGCCCACTCCCAGAGGCTCGGCAGTTGGCCTGCCTCCTCGTTTATCCGCGCGCGCCCGGCTCTCACCAGTTCTTTCCTTGTTTCCCGTAGGTATTTCTTGTGGAAGTTCCTGGTGCTCTCGCACTCTGCAGATTTCTACAACGAGCCCTACTCCTGGCCACTGTTTGTCTACTTGCTGTTCATCTGCCTGTACCCTTTCATCTCCAGCTGTGCCCATACATTCAGCACCATGTCCGCCCACGTCCGGCACATCTGTTACTTCTTTGACTATGGCGCGTTGAGTCTCTACAGCTTGGGTATGTTCACAGTCACTTGCTCCCAAGTCCCCAGCAAAGTGTTTCTAAATGCCGTATACTTCCGCCAGAGGTGCTGCATCAGGTAATAAGGAAGGCAAATGGAATTTTGGCATTTATTGCTAAAGGTATAGAGTATAAAAATAGGGAAGCGTTGTTGTAACTGTACAAGACATTGGTGAGACCGCACCTGGAGTACTGTGCACAGTTTTGCTCTCCTTACTTGAGGAAGATGTAGTTGCGTTGGAGGCAGTTCAGAGGAACTTCACTAGATTGATTCCAGAGATGTGGGACTCGCCTTGTGAGGAGAGATTGAGCAGTTTAGGCCTATACTCTGCTAGAGTTTAGAAGGATGAGAGGAGATCTAATTGAGGTATATAAGAGGCTAAAGGGGAGAGACAAAGTAGGCGTGGAGTGGATGTTCCCCCTTGTGGGGCATTCTAAAGTGAGAGGCCATAGTTTTAGGCTGAGGGCTGGTAGATTTAAATCAGAGATGGTGAGGAATTACTTTTCGCAAAGGGTTGTGAATCTGTGGAATTCACTACCTCAGAGTGCAATGGGTGCCGGGACGCTGAATAAATTTAAAGGAGGTGATAGGCAGATTTTTAATTAGTAACGGGGATGAAAGGTTGTGGGGAGAGGGCGGGAAATTGGAGTTGAGGCCGAAATGAGATCAGCCTTGATCGTAATGAATGGCGGGGCAGGCTCGAGGGGCTGAATTGCCCACTCCTGCTCCTAGTTCTTGTGTTCTTACAGTGAAGGTTCGCTAGGTCGGTCCCTGGGGATGAGGGGGTTGTACTAGGACGAGAGGCTGGGTAAATTGGGCTTATATTCTCTGGAGTTCAGAAGAATGAGAGACGATTTCATTGAAACCTACAAGATTCTGAGGGGGTTTGACAGGGTGGACGCTGAAGGATTGTTCCCCGCTGGTCGGAGAATCTAAAACACGGCGGGGGGGGCCCGGTCTCAGGACAAGGGGCCGATCGTTCAGGACTGAGATGAGGAGAAATCTCTTCACTCAAAGGGGTTGTGAATCTTTGGAATTCTCGACCCCAGAGAGTTGTGGATGCTCCATCGTTGAATATATTTAAGGCTGGGGATAGACAGGTTTTTGGTCTCTTAGGGAATTAAGGGATATTGGGGAGCGGGCAAGAAAATGGAGTCGAAGCCTGAGATCAGCCATGGTCGTATAGAATGGTGGAGCAGGCTCGATGGGCCGAGTGGCCAACACTTGATCCTTTGCTTATGTCCCAGTGCGGAGTCAGGAAGTTATGTGAAGCTATTATCATTAAGTTTGGCTTCAGGCTGGAGTATGGTGGAGCGATGGGAATCTGTGGGGTGGTGGGGGGGGTGGAGAGGCCGGAATTGGGGGAGCGCAGAGATCTCGGAGGGGGGTGTTAGGGGGTGCCTGAGATAGGGAGGGGAGCGAGGGCCAGGGAGGGATTCGAGCACGAGGGCGAGGGTTTTAAAATCGAGGGATCTGACTCATAACAAGGAAGGCGGTCAGAATTCTCTCTGCATATTCTCCTCTGTCACCCCCCCCCCAACTCGGCGAGTGGTACCAGTCCGATCTTTGGGTGGCTGCGAGACCAAGCTGGTGTTGCAAACAGTGGACAGGGGGGGCGGTGGGCAGGGGGGAGGTAATGGCTGTCACCAGCTGCTCTTGTTTGAGTCAAACAGGCCTGGCGGGGAAGGCAAGAGGGATAGACATGAAGCATTGTCTTCAGGGATAAAGAGCTAATTCACTGCCCTGTTATTCAGCGCAGCGCTGAATTAATTTCACAGTGCACAAACTCTCCTTGTCTCTCCACCGCAGAACCCAGACAGAAAAACGCTTCTCAAGCTGAGTGAGCCCACCGCACTGGCTGCCGGTTAAAAACCGTAGAAATCCCCGCAAAAGTGCAGGGCTCGCTCCGGCGCCACCTGGGCCCAGGGCCTACAGCCCGGGGCTGAGGCCTACGCTCAGAGCTAGGAAAGGCCCAGGCTTCCGTCTCGGCCTACGCTGCGCCGCGCGCCGGTCGAGTCGAAAACGTTGAGTTCATTTCGATGTCGGAGGGGATTTTGCATCCCGGGTGGTCTGTGCTAAATCCCAACTTCGTCCCGGTTTCTCCCGCTGCAGGATGTGCCGTCACATACAGGGCCTATGTCATGCCTGACCGGTGGATCAACAGCACCCTACATTTCTACTTCGTCCACGTGGCTGTCTTGAACTCCATGGTTTGCACGACCCTCTCTTGTTACTCCAGGTAGGGACCGCGGTGACGATGGCGATGCTGCTGAAGGTCAGGCTCGAGTTTCCCAAAGATTCTCTTGCTGCCTGTGGTGAGTTTGTCCGAAACATTATTCTCTGATCCCATCCCCTTGTAGGAATGTGTGCTCATGGTCACGTTCCTGCACAGGATGTAAAGGCCCGGTCTGAGAGAAAACTAAAGCAGGAATCCTGAGAAACATGCTTCAATCAGGTCTCAGGGCCTGAGGAGATATACCTGAACTGCTAGGCCTCAGGGCCTGAGGAGACACACCCAAACCAGGCCTCAGGGCCTGAGGAGACACACCCGAACCACTAGGCCTCGGAGCCTGAGAGACACACCCATACCAGGCCCCGAAGCCTGAGGAGACACACCCAGACCAGGCCTTGGGCCTGAGAGACATACCCGATCCAGGTCTTGGGTTCCTAAGTAGACATACCCAAACGAGGCCTCAGAGCCTGAGGAGACACACCCAAGCCAGGCCTCAGGGCCTGAGGGGATAAACCCAAACCAGGTCACACGGCCTGAGGAGACATATCCAAGCCAGGCCTCAGTGCCTGAGGGGACACACCCAAACCAGGTCTCAGGGCCTGAGGAGACACACCCAAACCAGGCCTCAGGACCTGAGGAGACATACCCAAACCAGGCCTTAGAGCCTGAGGAGACACACCCAAACCAGGCCTTGGCCTGAGAGACATACCTGAACCACTAGGCTTCAGGGCCTGATGAGAAACACCCAAACCAGGCCTCAGGGCCTGAGGAGACACACCCAAACCAGGCCTCAGTTCCTGATGAGATACACCCAAACCAGGCCTCAGTGCCTGATGAGACACACCCAAACCAGGTCTCAGGGCCTGAGGAGACATACCCAAACCAGGCCTCAGGGCCTGAGGAGACACACCCAAACCAGGCCTCAGTGCCTGAGGGGACATACCCAAACCAGACCTTGGGCCTGAGAGATATACCTGAACCACTAGGCCTCAGGGCCTGATGAGACACACCCAAACCAGGCCTCAGGGCCTGAGGAGACATACCCAAACCAGGCCTTGACCTGAGAGACATACCCGATCCAGGCCTCAGGGCCTGAGGAGACACACCCAAACCAGGCCTCAGTTCCTGATGAGATACACCCAAACCAGGCCCCAGTGCCTGATGAGACACACCCAAACCAGGCCTCAGTTCCTGATGAGATACACCCAAACCAGGCCCCAGTGCCTGATGAGACACACCCAAACCAGGCCTCAGGGTCTGAGGGGATATACCTAAACCAGGCCTCAGTGCCTGAGGGGACATACCCAAACCAGGCCTCAGGGTCTGAGGAAACACACCCAAACCAGGCCTCAGGGTCTGAGGAGACACACCCAAACCAGGCCTCAGGGCTTGAGGGGACATACCCAAACCAGGCTTCAGTGCCTGAGGGGACATACCCAAACCAGGCTTCACTGTCTGAGGGGACATACCCAAACCAGGCCTCAGTGCCTGAGGGGACATACCCAAACCAGGCCTCACTGTCTGAGGGGACATACCCAAACCAGGCCTCAGGGCCTAAGGGGACATACCCAAACCAGGCCTCACTGCCTGAGGGGACACACCCAAACCAGGCCTCAGAGCCTGAGGAGACACACCTGAATGAGGCCTCAGGCCTGAGGGATGTGATGAACAAGATGTGTTAATGGCGGTTCACATTGTCACAAAGAGTGTGTTCCCTACTCTCCTCCCTCATACGCCAATCTGTTGTGTTAATGCTTCGAGTGTGTCTCCTGTCCTTTAGTGATTTGTGCTTTCTGCCCAGGGAATGCCCACAGGTCGGCTTTGTGCCTGTTAGAATATTTCCCTTGTGCCGTGTGAATTGACCCCTGTGAGTGATGTCTGAGGCAATCACCTGTGCGACGGATCCTATTCCCTTAGGGATACCGGATTGGCCCAGTTCACTGTTGAATCTGACCTGCAATATCTGGTCCTTTGCTGTGGGGACGGGGAAACCCTGCGCTGACCTGGCCCCCATTACCCACCGCCAGTGACCCCCCCCCACCCCCCACCGACCCCCCCACTCCGGCTATTCTTCCAATAGTGGCCACTGAATCGTTTATGTCCACCAGAGAGGACAGACAGCGCCTCATTATAACATCTGAAAGACAGCCCCTATGACAGTGCGGCACCTCCTCAGTACTGACCCTCCGACAGTGCGGCACTCCCTCAGTACTGACCCTCCAACAGTGCGGCACTCCCTCAGTACTGACCCTCTGACAGTGCGGCTCTCCCTCAGTACTGAACCTCCGACAGTGCAGCGCTCCCTCAGTACTGACCCTCCGACAGTGCCACACTCCCTCAGTACTGAACATCTGACAGTGCAGCACTCCCTCAGTACTGACCCTCCAACAGTGCGGCACTCCCTCAGTACTGACCCTCCGACAGTGCGGCGCTCTCTCAATACTGAACCTCCGACAGTGCAGCGCTCCCTCAGTACTGACCCTCCGACAGTGCCACACTCCCTCAGTACTGACCCTCTGACAGTGCAGCACTCCCTCAGTACTGACCCTCCGACAGTGCGGTTCTCCCTCAGTACTGACCTTCTGACAGTGCCGCACTCCATCAGTACTGACCCTCCAACAGTGCGGCGCTCCCTCAGTACTGACCCTCCGACAGTGCGGCGCTCCCTCAGTACTGACCCTCCGACAGTGCGGCGCTCCCTCAGTACTGACCCTCCAACAGTGCAGCACTCCCTCAGTACTGACCCTCCGAGAGTGCAGCACTCCCTCAGTACTGACCCTCCGACAGTGTGGCACTCCCTCAGTACTGACCCTCCGAGAGTGCAGCACTCCCTCAGTACTGACCCTCCGACAGTGTGGCACTCCCTCAATATTGACTCTCCGACAGTATGGCACCCCCTTGGTGATATTACAGTCTGAAATACCTGGAGGGAGAGCTCAAACCCACAACCTCCTGGCTCTGATGTGGGAGAGCTACCCATTAAGTCACAACTGGCAAAGGGGACGATGATTCAAGCATTGCTGATAAAAGACATTTTGTGGAAATGTGGCACATTTGCATGTACTGGAAGCTTCATATATTAATACACGAGGCCCTGTTCTTTGCAGACAGAAAGGACATATACACACATTGCACCTGTTTCAGCTAAACAAAGTAAGTGACAGCCATTCGCTGGTTCATTCCTCAGGGCAATGCATTGGCCAATCAGAATCAAGCCGCCTGATTTAAATCTCAAACAATGGCCTGACAATTAACTGTCAGCCGCCATTAGTTGGTGCATTCTCCATGGCAAACGCCTCAGCCAGAGTCCAGTTGCCAACCAAGCGGCACTCTCTTCTCATGCAGTATAAATTGTTGCTTGCGATTGTCCTGATGAGTGCAATAGGAAAAGCTTCGACAAAACGCCTTTACTCAGCGATGCACGAGTTCTGTACCACCAAACGAGTGATGGGTTTACATAGTTTGCTTTTTCAAGCCTTTTAGGCTGTGTTCTTTTTTCTGTTGGCAGGTTCCTGGAGATTGAGCAGCCTAAACTGAGCAAATCACTGCGGATCACAGCCTTTAGCTACCCCTTTCTGTTTGACAACATCCCCCTTTTCTACAGGGTAAGCGAGCGACTGACCGGCTGGTGGAGAGTGACATTAGCTCACTGTGCAGATAAAGGGCTGATTCACTCCCACAGTGGCCTGTCCAGGCAGTGTCAACCCGGCTTATCCCTGGGCGTAGGGGAGTTCGTTTCATTTATTTGTTCACGGGATGTGGGCATCGCTGGGCTGGGCCCAGCATTTATTGCCCATCCCTAATTGCCCCCTTGAGAAGGTGGTGGGTGAGCCGCCTTCTTGAGCCGCTGCAGTCCCTGTGGTGTAGGTACACCCACCATGCTGTTAGGGAGGGAGTTCCAGGATTTTGACCCAACGACGGTGAAGGAACGGCCGATATATTTCCAAGTCAGGATGGTGAGGGGCTCGGAGGGGAACTTCCAGGTGGTGGTGTTCCCCATGTGTCTGCTGCCCTTGTCCTTCTAGATGGTAGAGGTCGTGGGTTTGGAAGGTGCTGTCTAAGGAGCCTTGGTGAGTTATCCTATGAGGGAAGGGTTTTTTAATTCATGGGACGTGGGTGGCACTGGCTAGGACAGCATTTATTGCCCACCCCTAATTGCCCTTGTTCAGAGGGGCAGTTAAGAGTCAACATGGCTGTGGGTCTGGAGTCACGTGTAGGCCAGACTGGGTAAGGAGGGCAGATTTCCCTCCCTAAAGGGGACATTAGTGACCCAGATGGGGTTTTTGCAACAATTTCATGGTCATCATCAGACATTTAATTCCAGACTTTCATTGAATTCAAATTCCACCCCAGGGCAGGATTCGAACCCCGGTCCCCAGAGCATTACCCTGGGTCTCTGACATACTAGTCCAGCGACAATACCACTACGCCCCTGCCTCCCCAGCTTGGATAGGCAAGGCCTTTACCCTTTGGAGTTTGGAAGAATGAGAGGTGATCTTATTGAAACATATAAGATCCTGAGGGGACTTGACAGGGTGGATGCTGAGGGGATGTTTCCCCTTGTGGGAGAGACTAGAACCGGGGGACACGGGTTAAAAATAAGGGGTCCCCCATTTAAGACAGAGATGAGGAGGAATTGCTTCTCTCAAAGGGTGCTGAGTCTTTGGAACTCTCTTCCCCAGAGGGCGGTGGACGTTGGGTCAATGAATATTTTTAAGGCTCAGTTGGATAGATTGTTGATTGACAAGGGAGTCAAGGGGCGTAGGGAGTCGGGAGGAGAGTGGAGTTGAAGTTACAACCAGATCAGCCATGATCTTATTGAAAGGCAGAGCAGGTTTGAGGGGCCGAATGGCCTACCCCTGCTCCTACTTTTTGTGCCCGTATGTTTGTGTTTCTGTGTGTGTGTGTGTGTGTGTGTGTCTGTGTGTGTTTGTGTCTGTGTGTGTGTGTGTGTGTGTGTCTGTGTGTGTGTGTGTGTGTGTGTGTGTCTGTGTGTGTGTGTGTGTGTGTCTGTGTGTGTTTGTGTCTGTGTGTGTTTGTGTCTGTGTGTGTGTGTGTGTGTGTGTCTGTGTGTGTGTGTGTGTGTCTGTGTGTGTTTGTGTCTGTGTGTGTGTGTGTCTGTGTGTGTGTGTGTGTGTGTGTGTGTGTGTGTGTGTGTGTCTGTGTGTGTGTGTGTGTGTGTGTGTGTGTGTGTCTCTCTCTCGGTGTCAGCTTCTGTTAACAGATCCATGTAGCGAACAGAGTTGGCTGGAGTTTCTCTGCGATGGGTTGAGGGATGCAAAACTGAGCGGGCGGGAGCGCCACCAGTGGCGGGGAGGGTGTAATTGCAGCGTGACGTGTTTACATAGGATTTCGTGATTCTAAAAACAAAATGGGCAATGGGGTTTTCATCGGAGGGGACTGACGCAACGAGCGTGGGGATAAATTGACGTCATCAAGCGAGGGAGGAGGAGGGAGAGACGGACATGATTTGTGAGCTTTGGAACAGAGATGTCGTTGCCTGCAGGAGCGAGTTAGTTGGGGCGTTCGAAAGCATGTTTATTCAGTCTTCTCCCTTTCCCCTCTCTCCACAGCTTTTGCTCTGCTGGGGCGAGGACTGCAGCCACAACGATGCTGTCCCCACTCACTACCACCACCTGCTGTTTGCCTTCCTCACCTGCTTCCTGTTTGCCTCTCACCTCCCAGAACGGCTGGCTCCGGGCTGCTTCGACTATATCGGTGAGGCTCTTGGGTAGGAGGTGGGCAGGGGTAGGGCCGAGCGAGCGAGGCCGGGGGGGGGGGGGGGGGGTGGTGTGGGAGGGGGCGGAGGAGGGAGGAGGGTGGGGGGGGGCGGTGGGAGGGACAGTATGGGGCGGAGTCAACCTCCGCAGCCGCCGATGCCAGCGTCGATGTGGCACTGTCCGGGCTGCCCTTTGACCTTTGACCTCTGGCTCGAGTGTGTAACCAGTTTGCCCTCTCTCTCTCTCTCTCTCTCTCTCTCTGTGTCTCCCAGGTCACAGCCACCAGCTGTTCCACATCTGTGCTGTCGTGGGCACCCACTTCCAGCTGGAGGCCATCGTCACGGACATGTCATGTCGCCACGCCTGGCTGTTGGCCAACACGCCTCTCCCATCCCTCGGGGGGACCCTGGGAGTCATGGCCGCCTCCGTCTTCCTGAACCTCCTGGTCATTGGGATCTTCATCCTCCTCCTTTTCTGGTCACCTTACTCATCCCCCTTCCTCCAGAGCACCTTCCCCGACAGGGCCAAGCAGAAGAGAGAGTGAGACGGAGGCTTGAGTTTCTCCCTCTTCACCTCACCACCACCAACGCCGCCCCGCACCCCCCCCCCCCGCTCCATCCTCCCTCCTGACCCCCCAACGCCCGCCAAAGCTTCCCCGGTCCCGCTGTTCTGATTGGTCCAGTGAATCGGTCAGTTTCAATCTGAAATCGACCACCCCACTGCCCCAGTCAGGGTATTTGCGTGAGAGTTATCCCCGTTCCTGGCTACCGCCACCCCCACCCCCACCCCCACACCCGGCCACTCGATGGGGGAGGGTACATGAGGCGTAGGAGAGATCCGAGCAGCCTCGCGAGAGCGCTGAGTGTTCATCCCTCCGGTCCAAGAAGCCCTTACGGAACACTTACGATGGGATTACAGAGCACAAAGCAACGAAGGGTCAAAGCAATTATGATCTAGTTGAAGGCTGGTTGGGGGGGGGGCAGGTAGGCTCAAGGGGCTGAATGGCCTCCTCCAATTCCTATATTAGTCACAGGTGCCCTAACCGTTCATATCCTAGCGCCAAGGAGGGGAGGAGGGGTGTTAAAACTCTCACGAGTACTTCGATCTTTGTCTGTTTCGCACGTTTCTCACTCGACGCCTCCCTCCCAGCTCGTGCCCTCCCTCTCCGAAGACTGGCGGTGAATGGCCTGGCGCAAGTCTGCCACGCTCGGGGTGTCACACCGGGCGAGTGCCACGGACCCACCAGCGCCGACAAGGAGACCCGGTCGGCTCCCGCCACTTTTCCAGACCCCAATCCCCCTTTCTTCCCACCACCTCCACCCCCACCCCCCACCCCCAGCAAACCCCCCCACCCTCCCCACCCACCTCCCCCACCCCCGCCCCTCCAACCACCACCAGCTCCAAAGGGAAATGTACCAGGTGCCATCAGCCCTGTGGCAAAACCCTGTCGGCAGCCGATCGCCTCCGGGGTTCGGCATTCCCATCGGAATGGGAGCCGGCGGCACAGGGAGGGCCTCAAGTGCCTTATAATCTGGAGTGTGCTGTGCTCCCCCGCCCCGCCCCCCCCCCCCCCCCCCAATAACAGCGTCTCAAATTAATGCTGCCTATCATAGTCTTCAACAGTAACGTATTTAACCTGTGTATCTAAAGGCCGTAGCAGAGTATTTACACTTCCTGCTTTCAAAAGCAATATTTGTATAGAACGGCTTCGCAAACGTTCCTCCGCCATATCAGGATCCTTACCCAAACCCCCCCCGCCCCCACCAAAAACCTCTTAACTGAGACAGTAACACGTGACACTGGCCGATAGAAAATGTTAGACAGCGCCAGTTAATTCATCGAGGGATTCCACTGCCCTGGAGGAGCTGACTAACAGTATAAAGGGGCCAAGTCTTAACACAATCACTGACGTGCTCTCACCTTTTAAGGCCGTGAAGAGACTTAACGTAGCCTCTCTCCTCGAAATAAATGCACAGGACTGGAACAAGGGGCTTCAGTCCATGTGGGAGAGACTGGGAGAAGCTGGGATTGTTCTCCTCAGAGCGGAGAAGGTTAAGGGGGAGATTGAATCGAGGCGTTCGGAATCAGGAAGGGGGTTTGGACAGAGTAAATGAGGAGAAACTGTTTCCACTGGGCAGGAGGGTCGGTAACCAGAGGGGGACACAGATTGAAGAGAATCGGGGAAAGAACCAGAGGGGGAGATGAGGAGAATTTGTTTTTATTTACACAGCGAGTTGCTGTGATCTGGAAGGCGCTGCCTGAAAGGGCGGTGGAAGCAGATTCAATAGGAACTTTCAAAAGGGGTGGGGGGGGGTGTAATCGGATAAATATTTGATGGGGGGAAGGAAACTGTAGGACGGTGGGGGCGGAGGTGGGGGGGGGGGTGTAAGAGGAGGGGGAGGGGGGTGTTGCTGGGACGAATTGGATCGCCCTTTCGAAGAGCTGGCACCGGCATGACGGGCTGAATGGCCTCCTGCTGCGCCATAAGCCGTGCAAGCGGCGTGCGGGGGGGGCGGGGGGAGGGGGGAACCTGAGTTCGTAGGATTGCCTGCCCGGTTGGGGGGGCAAGCCGGGGTGTGATGTCCGCAAGGCTTCCCTAGCATGCCCGCAGATGGCACTGCCAACCCCAGTGCCAAGGACTGGGGGGGGGGCTACGAGGCTGCGCGCCAATTACCTGGCATCGCCTCTTCCCCTTGACACTAGTGTTACGCCCTTTTGACAATCAAGCAAAGGTTAACCATTAACCGATGCAAGTTTGGAATTCAGCTCCTTCACACTGAACGCGTAACTCTATCCATTTCTAATCGACACGAGCTGGGTTGGGGGGGGTGGTGGTGGGGGGGTGGTCAATGCTCAAAATGCCCACTGGGTGGCCCAGGGACCAATCGATTTGCCCGGGCTTGGGGGTTCAAAGGTCACGGAAACCCTTCGCCTGCAGCCTTCCGTCGCTGAATATCCCCAGTCAGAGGCAGACGTCTCACTTTGGCTCCAGTCCCGCCCGGAGGAAAGTCGGCTTGCAAAGGGTTTGTCAAGGTCAATGTCATTCCAGCCGCGCTGGCGTCCACTCCGGTGTCACTCAAAAGCCCTCTCGCTAGGCCCGGCTCGCCTGCAAACAAGAAGGGGACTGGCCGATCCCTTCGTCGCCGGCAGGGCCACGACTAAAACTTGCTCTGCCGCTATCGAGAGTGCCTTAGATCCCCCCCCCCCCCCCCCCCCCCTCCACCCCCCACCGTAACAAGGGGTTGTGTCTAACATCATACACTAACATGTGACTCCACGGCTGTGTTTCTTTTGCTGCGCTTCCTGTGGGGCTAAGAGCTGCCAATGTGATGCCTTTGCCTGTCAAGTGCCTGAATGTGTAAGGACGCGGATGGATGGGGGGGGGGCGTTGGGTGGGGGGGGGGGGGGGGTAGGGAGGGAGCGAGAGGCAGAAAACGCCCTGCGGTACCTTGTACTGACACCGCAAACCCACGGGAAGCAACCAATCCCTCCACGTAGGTGACCAATCGATTCCCTGCAATTCCGGGACCATGACCTTGGCCTGCCTCGGCGCTTTGTGGTGCGTGTTGACTCCCAGTCCATTTTCCCATCTTCCCTCCCCCTCCCCTCTCCCCCAACCCCAGCGGTGGAGAGCAAGGATGGAAGCTACATTTAACCGTTGTCTCGCAAAGGTTTTTTAAGAGGTGGCGGGGTAGGGTGGGGGCTTTGATTTTCCGACGGGTTTGAAATAAATCCGTTGGGACCCGGTCCCCAAGGCCTTGACCTGCTGTCGGGGTCAGAATTGTTGCCTCATGATCTAGGCTCCTGTTTGGTACTGGGGGTGGAGTGGGTGGGGTGGGGGGGGGGGGGGGGGGTTGGTGGAGGGTGGGTAGGGGGTGGACATGCCGCACTGACCAGCCATTCCACCTCCCCCCCACAAGCTCCGCTCCCTGTTCAAGTTGAGGAGCAGCACAGGATCAGCGTGAGGCAGCCTCGTGTTTGCTTCAGCCCGGCCTGAGACACAACTGGAAAAACGAGAAGCTGCTGTCTTCTTGTCTCAAGCAGTTGGTCCTCCTTGGTTCCTGGGGCGGTTTTTTTATCCCCCCCCTCCCCCACCCCCCCACCACACACACCCTCTGGCAACTGGTCGGCCCATCTGCTTCCCATCCGGGTTTCCCCATTGGTTTGACTGCTCCAAGTTCCCCGCCCACCTTGCTGAGGATTGGTCAAGGAAACACAACGGCCTCAGTCACCTGATTGGACAAAGCGCTGCCAATTGTAACAGTGTAATTTCCTACGTGTGTGCAAATAAAAACATAAGAGAAAAATGTCACGCTACCCGGAATAAAATCTTTAATAAAAGCTTCATCCTTTTCTTGCTTGTTTTTCAATCAGGATTTCAGGCCTTGTGGATCTCCCCTGGGCTGGTTATTGTTACGACCTAGTTGGGGGGAGTGCACTGTCTGTCTCCAGTTCCACCACACCACGGGTCACAACAGATATTTCAATGATTTCTCCAGCTAGCTATACGGCCAAATCTGTGCTTTACCTATGAGTCTCAAAATGACCACTCGGTACCCAGGTTTCTTCAATAAACAACAAAATTAATAGCTTATCATAAAACCAGACTTACAGTTGAAGGCAAAGCTTATTAACCTACACTATGAAATATGAAAGTATAGTAATGACTCTAGACACCCTGACACTCTCCCTCACACACACACTCATATATAAAATAAAACGAAGGGAATTGTGTCTAAAGGATATAAGTGAATGGTTCAAGGCTAAAGGACAGATGGTGGAGACCTCGAAGTGGCGACCAGGTTATGCGGTTGGTCCCTCAGCGCTGGTCTGGGAAACAATCGATGATTCCCTGCACTACTTTTCAGGCGGACTCGAGGAAAACTTGCAGTCAGTCAATTTCAGAACGTGGAGTGACTTTGGAGCAACTTCAGTTCACTGTTTGGTTCGGGACTGGGTCTGGAGCTTCAGGAGCTGCTGATTTCTTTACTCAAGCAGTTGGTCCTTCTTATTTTCTCCCCAAAAGCAAAACCAGACGACCAGCTTTTAAAGAAACCCCATTTTCCAGGCCTGGTTGTTTCGAAGCCATTAACCACCAGGTGACCCTTTTGTAAACTGTCCACCGGGATCAAGAGGTTCCTCGAAAACTGCTTAATTACCTTTTCTTGTAAAATGCTGTCTTTTCCAGAAACAACAGCCACCAGAGTCCTTGCATTGACCCTTTAAGAGGCGGTGTCCTTCAAAAAACACAAATTCTTCTGGAATGTTCTTAGTCCTTGACGATAAACCATTTTCCATTATTCAAGCGTATATGGCATGTTGACTTAAATGAAGCGATGTCGTTTAAAGATCTTTATAGAAGGAAATCTTTCAGCCTTGCCAGATCCAGACAGATGAAGTTCAATGCAGAGAAATGTGAAGTGATTCATTTTGGTAGAACGAACATGGAGAGACAATAGAAAATAAAGGAGGCACAAGAGCAGAGGGACTTGGGTGTATATGTGTATATGTCATTGAAGGTGGCAGGCAAGGTTGAGAGCATAGTTAATAAAGCGTTATGGGATCCTGGGCATTATTACTGGGGGCATAGAATATAAGAGTATGGGAGAGAGCGTGGAAAAGATTCACAAGAAGTCTCCAGGGTGAGGAACTTGAGTTATGAAGATAGATTGGAGAAGTTGGGACTGTTTTCCTTGGAGAAGAGAAGGTTCAGGGGACATTTGATAGAGGTGTTCAAAATCATGAGGGGTCTGGACAGGGTACATAGGGAGACCCTGCTCCCACTCGTGAAAGGATTGAGAACAAGAGGGAACAGTTTAAAAGTAATTGGTAAAAGAAGCAGTGCAGAGAGACCGCCGCACTGTCAGGGGGTCAGTGCTGAGGGAGTGCCGCACTGTCGGGGGGTCAGTGCTGAGGGAGCGCCGCACTGTCAGGGGGTCAGTGCTGAGGGAGCGCCGCACTGTCGGAGGGTCAGTACTGAGGGAGCGCCGCGCTGTCGGAGGGTCAGTACTGAGGGAGCGCCGCACTGTCTGGGGGTCAGTGCTGAGGGAGCGCTGTACTGTCTGGGGGTCAGTACTGAAAGAGTGCCGCACTGTCTGGGGGTCAGTGCTGAGGGATCGCCGCACTGTCAGAGGGTCAGTACTGAGGGAGCGCAGCACTGTCGGAAGGTGAGTACTGAGGGAGTGATGCACTGTCGTAGGGTCAGTACTGAGGGAGTGCCGCACTGGCAGGTGGTCAGTACTGGGGGAGTGTGGCACTGTCTGAGGGTCAGTACTGAGGGAGTGATGCACTGTCCGAGGGTCAGTACTGAGGGAGTGACGCACTGTCCGAGGGTCAGTACTGAGGGAGCACCACACTGTCAGACAGTCAGTACAGAGGGAGTGCTGCACTGTCAGAGGATCAGTACTGAAGGAGAGCCGCATTGTCAGGTGGTCAGTACTGAGGGAGTGCTGCACTGTCAGAGGCTCAGTACTGAGGGAGTGCTGCATTGTCGAATGGTCAGTACTGAGGGAGTGCTGCACTGTCGGAGGGTCAGTACTGAGGGAGCGCCTCACTGTCGAAGGGTCGGTACTGAGGGAGCGCTGCATTGTTGGAGGGTCTGTACTGAGGGAGCGCTGCACTGTCAGAGGCTCAGCACTGAGGGAGCACTGCATTGTTGGAGGGTCTGTACTGAGGGAGTGCTGCACTGTCAGAGGGTCAGTACTGAGGGAGCGCCGCACTGTCGGAGGGTCGGTACTGAGGGAGCGCCGCACTGTCGGAGGGTCGGTACTGAGGGAGTGCCGCACTGTCCGAGGGTCGGTACTGAGGGAGCGCCACACTGTCGGAGGGTCGGTACTGAGGGAGTGCTGCACTGTTGGAGGGTCAGTACTGAGGAAGCTCCGCACTGTCGGAGGGTCGGTACTGAGGGAGTGCTGCACTGTCGGAGGGTCAGTACTGAGGGAGTGCCACACTGTCGGAATGTCAGTACTGAGGGAGTGCCGCACTGCCGGATGTGCTGCCTTTCAAAAGAGTCATTAAACCGATGTCCCCATCTGTCCTGCGGAGGTGGATGTAAAAGATCCCACGGCTGCTGTTTGAAAGAAGAGATCGGGTAGTTCGTCTCACGACCTGGCCAGCGTCAAACCTCAAACACAGTTAGTAAGAAAGCAGATTGTTCAGTCGTAATTGTTTGTGGGGATCTTGCTTTGTGCAAATTGGCAGCTGCATTTCTCTCCTGCATTACAACACACTTATTTTATTGACTGTGGCGCCCTTTGAGACGTCGTGAGGTTGTGGAAGCAATTCCAGTGGAATGGGAACAGTGCCCAGTGTTTAACTTCTTCAAAATATATTCAGTGTAATCTGCAAGTCCTTCCCTCATTTATAGGGGAAAAGTTTTACCCTCAGAATATAAAAAAATTAAAATCGACATATTCTGACAGTGAAAACCTTATCAACGGAGGAAGAACTTACAGGTTAAAATTAATATATTTTTAAAATGTTATCCTTGGGCATGATGCCCATCCCAGTGGAATTGCTGCTGCGGGAGATTCCAGCCAAGCCCACTTTGGTCCTCCACACACAGCGCCACCGCCAGGCTAGGATGAGCACTGGTCTTGGTGGCTGCCGCCCACCCTCAGCCCCTGGTCAGCGCCACCTAGCGGCGGGGCGGAGGATATATTTCAGTCGCAGCGCCCCCTAGCCGCGTGGATGAGGCTATGTTAGTAAGGGGTGACTAAAGAGCCTGAGGAAGAGACATGTCTTTGGTTTGGGGGAGTTAGTGTAGCTGAAGGAGGAGTTGGTAACTGTGTAAGCCGGGGGTGATAGAAATAATCTTTTGAATGCGGTGCTGTCTAGGTATTATATCTGTTTAGAACACACTGGGTACACTGGATACAGTGTTTGGGTTCGTTATACACTGGATACGCTGTTTGGGTTCAGTATACACTGGATACAGCGTTTGGGTTTGTTATACACTGGGTACAGTGTTTGGGTTCAGTATACACTGGATACAGTGTTTGGGTTCAGTATGCACTGGGTACAGTGTTTGGGTTCAGTATACACTGGGTACAGCATTTGGATTCAGTATACACTGGGTACAGTGTTTGGGTTCAATATACACTGGGTACAATGTGAGTTCAGTATACACTGGGTACAGTGTTTGGGTTCAGTATACACTGGGTACAGTGTTTGGGTTCAGTATACACTGGGTACAGTGTTTGGGTTCAGTTACACTGGGTGGAGTGTTTGGGTTCAGTATACACTGGGTACAGTGTTTGGGTTCACTATACACTGGGTGGAGTGTTTGGATTCAGTATACACTGGGTACAGTGTTTGGGTTTGGTATACACTGGGTACAGTGTTTGGTTTCAGTATATACTGGATACAGTGTTTGGGTTCAGTATACACTGGATACAGTGTTTGGGTTCAGTATACACTGGATATAGTGTTTTAACCCATTTCCTTTTTGAAAGTTCCTATTGAATCTGCTTCCACCGCCCTTTCAGGCAGCGACTTCCACATCACAACAACTCACTGTGTGAAAAAATAATTCTCCTCACCTCCCCCTCTGGCTCTTTTCCCAATTCTCTTCAATCTGTGTCCCTCTGGTTACCGACCCTCCTGCCCAGTGGAAACTGTTTCTCCTTACTTACTCAATCACAAACCCCATGGTGATTTGGTTTGACTTGGTAACTGAACCCCCACCAAGAGCCTGAGTGCTCTGAGCTCTGGCACCTCCCTGGGCATGAGAACTTTGAATGCTGCCCCCATGTTATGACCCAGCAGTTGTTAAAGCTGTGTTATTTAAAAATCCCTGGGGGGAGCTTTAAACAACTGTCATAACCTAAAATTTTAAGTGGTATGTTTGAGATGCAGCTCTAAATTCAGGAATCAGACCACCAGTTCTCGAGAGGTTTTATATCAAACTACATGTAACATGTATTAAGTCACATAACTTAAATATATACACATGGCTACAAATTACTACTATCATAACTTTAACAAATTTCCAAACTAATCTCCACTAAGGCAACAGCAACCCATAGATTTTAAGCAAACACCAGGCAAAGAAATTTCACCTTTCAAATTCAAAATGAGGTTCCTTTCACTTTGGTTCCTGTGGAGACACAGTGGGAGGCTTACAGGCTTTGATCTTACATTGCCTCTGCCCCACACACTCAGCACCACCCTCTGTTGTACCCAGTACGCCTCATTGAATGTAAATTCTTATTGTTTCATCAGTCCCTTTGAATACTACCTCTTCTAACAATAAAACCCCTTTCATAGCACCAATTTTATTGGTAACATAAACATTGCTTGGTCTCTGCTAGCTAGGTGCCAGATTTCACTCCCCTTCTTGAATGCTCTATTCAACAAAATGCAAGTGCCCTCTACCTCTCTTACATCTCAAAACTAGTGCACATCAAAGTACCCAGACTAGCTGGCTTTAATCCAATTAAGACACACCCACAGACTAAACCTCTATTTTAAAAGAAAAATATTTTCCAATAATATACATTAATGGCTTCATGACACTCTAACTGGAACTCCCTGCTGTGCTAGGATCAACTACATGTGAAGACAGCAACATGAACTGTCTCCTTTTACCCGTTAGCGCCCTCTGTTAATCCCTCTCCTCTCTAACTTAATCGCCAACCTCCTTTCACTATGACCAAATGAATAGCAGCTTCAATAGATCGTGGTTATGTTTCTATTGCACAGGATTTGTGACAGTGTCTCAGCGATCGTAGTTCACCTGTAATTTTCCATGCCAAGCCACAATGGATCTGAAGTCAGATTCAGAATTACGTGTCTTCTAATTCTGCTAAACAAGGGCTGTTAAAGGACTAAGAATTCCTGATTCATAAAGTGGAGTAGTATTATTACTGGACTCGATTTCCAGAGATCCAGGGTAATGATCTGGGGACCTGGGTTCAAATCCCATCACAGCAGATGGTGAAATTTGAATTCAATATGAACAAACATTCCGGAATTGAAAAGTTCTGATAATGATCATGAAGCCATTGTTGATTTGCTGCACTATAGGAAGGAAGTGATTACACTGGAGAGGGTGCAGAGGAGATTCACCAGGATGCTGCCTGGGCTGGAGTGTTTCAGCTATGAAGAGAGACCTGGATAGGTTGGGGTTGTTTTCCTTAGAGCAGAGAAGGCTGGGGGGACCTGATTGAGGTGTACAAAACTCTGAGGGGGATAGATGGGGTAGATAGGGAGAAACTTTTTCCCTTAGTGAAGGGGTCAATAACCAGGGGGCATAGATTTAAAGGAAGGGGCAGGAGGATTAGAGGGGATTTGGGGAATATTTTTTTCACCCAAAGGGTGGTTAGAATCTGGAACTCTCTGCCTGATGGGGGGGTGGTAGAGGTAGAAATCCTCACAACATTTAAGAAGTATTTAGATGAACATTCGAAACACCATAGCCTCCACGTCAACGGGCCAAGTGCTAGAAAATGGGATTAGAATGGATAGGTGCTTGATGGTCAGCATGGACACAATGGGCTGAAGGGTCTGTTGCTGTGCTGTATAACTCTATGACTACATTATGTGTCAGTTCAAATTTGGCATTATACAAAGTGAAATGCAATTTGATTTCTGTGAGGGGGAGACAGTGGTGTAGTGTAGTGGTATTATCACTGGATTTGCATTCCAGGGACACAGAGTAATGCTCTGGGGACACAGGTTCAAATCCCACCATTGGGGGGGAGGGGGGCAGGTGGTGAAATTTGAATTCAATATTTAAAAAAGGTTTAAAGAGAACATTGCATTGGGTCACTAATGCCTCTTTAAGGAAGGAAATCTACTGTCCTTACCCAGTCTGGCCTACACGTGACTCCAGACCCACAGCCATGTGGTTGACTGTTAAATGCCCCTGAACAAAGGTGATTAAGGATGGGCAATAAATGCTGCAGCAATGCCCACAATCCATGAGCAAATACAATACAGTCTCTGTTGCACTCTGATGTGTCTCCCTACACTTAACCTAGGAGCAGGAGTAGGTCTTTGACCCTGCCCTGCCATTCAATAAGATCATGTCTGGCTGTGGTCTCAGCTCCACGTTCCTGTCTGTCCCCCCCATAACCTTTGACTTGCTTGTTTATCAAGAATTTGTCTAACTCAGCTTTGGATAGATTCAATGACATCACTGCAGGAGTTCCTCAGGGTAGTGTCCTTGGCCCATCCATCTTCAGCTGCTTCACCAATGACCTCCCTTCCATCAGAAGTGGGGATGTTCGCTGATGATTGCACAATGTTCAGCACCATTCGCAGCTCCTCAGATACTGAAGCAGTCTATGTTCAAATGCAGCAAGACCTGGACAATATCCAGGCTTGGGATGACAAGTGGTAAGTAACATTCATGTTACACAATGACCATCTCCAACAAGAGAGAATCTAACCATTGCCCCTTGGCATTCAATGGCTTTACCATCGCTGAATCCCCCACTATCAACATCCTGGGGTTTACCATTGATCAGAAACTGAACTGGACCAGCTACATAAATACTGTAGCTACAAGAGCAGGTCAGAGTCTGGGAATCCTGTGGTGAGTAACTCACCTCCTGACTCCCCAAAGCCTATCCACCATCTACAAGATACAAGTCAGGAGTGTGATGGAATACTCCCCACTTGCCTGGATGAGTGCGGCTCCCACAACACTCAAGAAGCTCGACACCATCCAGGACAAAGCAGCCCCGCTTGATGGACACCCCATCCACAAACATTCACTCCCTCCACCACCGACGCACAGTAGCAGCAGCGTGTGTACCATCTACAAGATGCACTGCAGGAATTCACCAAGGCTCCTTCGACAGCACCTTCCAAACCCACGCCCACTACCACCTAGAAGGACAAGGGCAGCAGACACATGGGGAACACCACCACCTGGAAGTTCCCCTCCGAGCCGCTCACCATCCTGACTTGGAAATATATCAGCCGTTCCTTCACTGTCGCTGGGTCAAAATCCTGGAACTCCCTCCCTAACAGCACGGTGGGTGTACCTACACCACAGGGACTGCAGCGGTTCAAGAAGGTGGCTCACCCACCACCTTCTCAAGGGGCAATTAGGGGTGGGCAATAAATGCTGCCCACATCCCGTGAAAGAATAAAAAAACCCCGGCCCCCACCGGTGTCTGAGGGCAAGAATTCCACAGGACCGACCCTCTGAGAGGGTTATTCTTCCTTATCTCCGTCTTAAATGGTAGAACCTCTTATTCTCAAACTGTGTCCCCTGGTTCTAGTCCCTCCCACGAGGGGAAACATCCTCTCAGCATCCTGCCTGTCAAATCCCCTCAGGATCTATTATGTTTCAATAAGATCAGCTCTCATTCAGCTAAACTCCATTGGGTATAGGCCCAACCTGTTCAACCTTTCTTCGTAAGATACCCCCTCATCCCAGGAGTGAGTCGAGTGAACCTCGGAACTGCTTCCAACACAAAGATTATTATTACCCATTAAATTTACAGCACGCGTTTTGTGTCGCACATACAGCCAGAGGGGTCCTCAACAGGTTCCAGCCCCTCAGTGTACGAACACTATCCAGGACCGAACCACCCACAACATTTGAAAGAATAAAAGAAACATTGAGCAGCACCCAGTTTATTTCAAAGTGCAAAATAATTACTGAAAGAAATACATACATTGATTAAATACCTCTCCAAACCTACAAAATAGTTCAAGGGGTAGACAGGACAGATACAAGTAAGATGTTTCCTTCTGGTTGTGGGGGGGGGTCTAGAACCAGGGGACACAATTTCAAAATAAGGGGGAAGCCACTTCGGACTGAGAGGAGGAGAATTTCTTTACTCAAAGGGTCGTGAATCTTTGGAATTCTCTACCCCAGAGGGTTGTGGAAACTCAGTCAAACTGAATATGTTTAAGGTAGGGATTGACAGATTTCTAAATACCAGTGGCATAACGGGATAAGGGGATAGTGTGGAGGAAAAAAGGCATTGAAGTGGATGATCAGCCATGAGCGTATTGAATGGGGCGGGCGGGCTCGATGGGCTGAATGGCCGACTGTTGTTCCTATGTCTCTGTGACATCCCAGAGCAGAGCTGCAACCAATTAAGTACTTTTTAATTGCACTTCTAAAAGGTACTTCATTAGGCATGAAGCACCCTGGGCTGTCATGAGATGGTGAAGGACGCTAGAGAGATGCAGGCCCTTCCCTTTTAACGAGGGCTATCCGTTGAACCACACAGATGGCCTGTGGAAATTAATATTGACTTTGGAGCTCATGTTATTATTGAAAACATTGTCAAAATGTCAGGAACTGTGTTGAGCGCAGTTCAGAGAGTCAATATTTACACCACTTTGCGGAGTTTGCACCAGAATTACAGGCCACTGTGCAAATATATTTTTCCAATCTAATGAAAATAAGCAGGGTCTTGGCCTGAAAGTGGCGGCTATGGGGAGGGTTTATTGTGGTTAATGTCAACTTTGGTGGAAAAGTGTATAGAGCGTGCGGGGGCTGGGGAGGTGGGGGGATGGTCAGGGTCGGGTGGGGGGATGGTCAGGGTCAGGTGGGGGTCTCAGGGGAGGGAGGTCAATAATTGCACCAAGAAACAGGCGGACCCTCATGGCTGCGTCTCTGTGGACTGCGTGTTGAGAAACGCCCTCAAGTCCAGGGGCAGCTGCTCAATGGGGAAAGGTGACATTTTTAAAATTCATTCACGGGATGTGGGTGTCGCTGGCTGGGCCCAGCATTTATTGCCCATCCCTAATTGCCCCTTGAGAAGGTGGTGGGTGAGCCGCCTTCTTGAACCGCTGCAGTCTTTGTGGTGTAGGTACATCCACAGCGCTGTTAGGGAGGGAGTTCCAGGATTTTGACCCATCGACAGTGAAGGAACGGCCGATATATTTCCCAGTCAGGATGGTGAGGGGCTTGGAGGGGAACTTCTGGGTGGTGGTGTTTCTGCTGCCCTTGTCCTTCTAGATGGTAGAGGTCGTGGGTTTGGAAGGTGCTGTCGAAGGAGCCTTGGTGAGTTGCTGCAGTGCATCTTGTAGATGGTACACTCACTGCTGCTACTGTGTGTCGGTGGTGGAGGGAGTGAATGTTTGTGGATAGGGTGCTGATCAAGCGGGGCTGCTTTGTCCTGAATGGTGTCGAGCTTCTTGAGTGCTGTTGGTTTTAACCATCTGGGTCTTCCTCCCGTCTATATAGGGGAGCGGCTGCAGAACGAAACCCCAAATGCCCTGTGATTAATTTCTCACTCTGTGATCAGCTGATCTCTGCTGGGGCTGGGGCAGTGGGAGTGGGGCAAGGCAGTTTCATGGTCAAGGGGTAGCGTTTTCTTTCATTTATTCTTTCATGGGATGTAGGTGTCACTGGCAAGTCCAGCATTTCTTTCCCATCCCTAATTGCCCCTTGAACTGAGTGGCCTCACTCGGCCATTTCAGAGGGGCAGTTAAGAATCAACCACACGGCTGTGGGTCTGGAGTCACATGTAGGCCAGACCGGGTAAGGACAGCAGATTTCCCTCCCTAAAGGGGCATTAGTGACCCAGATGGGGTTTTTACAATAACCTGAAGATGTGAAGGTGTGCAGTGCTGAGGGGGTGCTGCCTCGCCTGAAACCCAGGCCCCCATCTACCCTCTCGTGTGGGAGTGAAAGGTGCCATGGTTGAAGAGCAGGCCTCCTACCCCAATGCCTATCCCTTAACCGACATCACTAAAAACACAGGGTCTGGGCCGATATCACATTGCTCTTTGTGGGAGCTTGCTACACGCATATTGGCAGCTGCAATTCCTACATCACAACAGTGACTACACCACAAAGAAAGAAACTATACAAGGCACTAGCTGGACCACACCTAGAATACTGTGAACAGTGTTGGACCCCTTATCTAAGGAAAGATATACTGGCATTGGAGGCAGTCCAGAGAAGGTTCACTCGGTTGATCCTGGGTATGGAGGGATTTTCTTATGAGGAGAGGTTGAGTAGGTTGGACCTGTGCTCATTGGAGTTTAGAAGAATGAGAGGGGACCTTATTGAAAGATATAAGATTCTTGGGGGGTTTGACAGGGTAGATGCTGAGAGGTTGTTTCCCCTTGTGGGAGAGTCTAGGACCAGAGTAAGGGGTCGCCCCTTTAAGACAGAGATGAGGAGGAATTTCTCCTCTCAAAGGGTGGTGAATCTGTGGAATTCTTTACCGCAGAGGGCTATAGAGGCTGGGTCATGAAGTATATTCAAGGCTGAGATAGATTCTTAATCATTGAGGGAATCAAGTGTTATGGGGAAAAGGCAGGAAAGTGGAGTTGAGGATTATCAGATCAGCCATGATCTCATTAAACGGCGGAGCAGTCTCGATGGGCTGAATGGCCTACTTCTGCTCCTACCTCTTATGGCCTCAGTACTTCAGCTGTCTGGGGCCCTAAGCTCTGGAATTCCCTCCCTAAATCTCTCCGCCTCTCTCACTCTCTCTCTCTCTCTCGCTCTCTCCCTAAATCTCTCTGCCTCTCTCACTCTCTCTCTCTCTCGCTCTCTCCCTAAATCTCTCCGCCTCACTCACTCTCTCTCTCTCGCTCTCTCCCTAAATCTCTCCACCTCTCTCACTCTCTCTCTCTCGCTCTCTCCCTAAATCTCTCCGCCTCACTCACTCTCTCTCTCGCTCTCTCCCTAAATCTCTCCGCCTCTCTCACTCTCTCTCTCTCTCGCTCTCTCCCTAAATCTCTCCGCCTCTCTCACTCTCTCTCTCTCTCTCTCTCTCGCTCTCTCCCTAAATCTCTCCGCCTCTCTCACTCTCTCTCTCTCGTTCTCTCCCTAAATCTCTCCGCCTCTCTCACTCTCTCTCTCTCGCTCTCTCCCTAAATCTCTCCGCCTCTCTCTCTCTCTCTCTCGCTCTCTCCCTAAATCTCTCCGCCTCTCTCACTCTCTCTCTCTCGCTCTCTCCCTAGATCTCTCCACCTCTCTCACTCTCTCTCTCTCGCTCTCT
>JANJGN010000036.1:8937651-8963418 GCA_026770705.1 Isurus oxyrinchus
TTCCATTCACAATCTCCGCTCCTTTCTCGTTGTCAACCGCGAAGGGGATGGGGGTGGGGGGGGGGGGTGGTGTGGGAGGCGGGGTGGGGGTGGTGTGGGAGGCGAGTGCCGGTGAATCTCACACCAATGTCGCCTCCTCGCTCACCGCCACCCTCTTAAGATCAGCTTCCGCACCCCTTCCACAGATTCCGCACCTGAGTCGTACATTTCGTCCGGAGCCCGGAATCTGAGCTGTTTGACTGTGGGCGGCATCACCACCCACTGGAGATGGTGGCATAGCGGTAATGTCACTGGGCTAGTAATCCAGAGGCCCAGGCTAATGCTCTGGGGACAGGGGTTCAAATCCCAACACGGCAGCTGGTGGAATTTAAACCCAATTAATAAAATCAGGAATCGAAAGCTAGTCTCAGTGATGGTAACCAAGGCAACCATCATGGATGGTCAGAAAAACCCCATCTGAGTCACTAATGCCCCTTTAGGGAAGGAAATCTGTTGTCCTTACCCAGTCTGGCCTACATGTGACTCCAGACCCACAGCAATGTGGCTGAATCTTAAATGCCCCTCTGAAATGGCCGAGTGAGACACTTAGTTCAAGGGGCAATTAGGGATGGGCAAGAATGCCAGTGTCTCCCACATTCCATGAAAGAGTAAAGGGAAAAAAATGTGACTCCATATCTCCAGCAGTGACTCTTAACATTCCCGTAAAATGGCCTCTCAGTTGCTACTACTACAGGTTCAACATGTGCACCCACCAACACCATCTTCTCAGGGGAAGATGGAAAGGGAAGCATAACGGAGGACAGGCAGAGAGAGAGTCAGACGGAGAGGTTTAGGGAGGGAATTCCAGAGCTCAGGGCCCCCAGGCAGCTGAAGGCACAGCCGCCAGTGGTGGGGTGATGGGGATTGGGAGATGCACAAGAGGCCGGAATTGGAGGTCAAGATGTCCACTGCACAGATAATGCAATGCCCCTGCCCTAACTCCACTCGAGCAAGGATGGTGGGGGAGTGTTCATCCATGTAATCAAATGAATCAGGAATAACAAGGGAAGGCAAGCATTAATAGACATTGAAACACATTCCCTCCCCATCCATGAGTTACTACTAGACAAGGTATATAGATTTTCATAGAATTTGGAAGACATTCTGCCCCTCTGCTCCGTGCTGGTGTTTCTGCTCCACACGAACCTCTTCCCACTCCCCTCTTCATCTCCCCCAATCCCCATATTCTTCTATTCCTGTCTCCCTCGTGTGTTCACCCATCTTCTCCCCTCCAATCCATCTCTGTGATTCACCTCGACCACTCCCCATGGGAGCGAGTCCCACATTCTCCCCGCTCCCCGTGTGAGTGAGTCCCACATTCTCCCCACTCCCCGTGGGAGCGAGTCCCACATTATCCCCACTCCCCGCGGGAGCGAGTCCCACATTCTCCCCACTCCCCGCAGGAGCGAGTCCCACATTCTCCCCACTCCCTGCAGGAGCGAGTCCCACATTCTCCCCACTCCCCGTGGGAGTGAGTCCCACATTCTCCCCACTCCCGGCAGGAGCGAGTCCCACATTCTCCCCACTCCCCGTGGGAGCGAGTCCCACATTCTCCCCACTCCCTGTGGGAGCGAGTCCCACATTCTCCCCACTCCCCATGGGAGCGAGTCCCACATTCTCCCCACTCCCTGTGAGAGCGAATCCCACGTTCTCCCCGCTCTCTGGGTAAAGAAATTAGTGCCCACTCCTAGCCCCTCCCAAAATGGGGTTTAAAATGGAGCCCAAACATTTTGTCCTTCCTCAAAATATCCCAGCTCAAGGAGGCATCCACCTCCCAGCCAAATGACAGGAATCAAACACCCACTTCCCTAGGGACAGCAGGAGGCTACTCAGCCCACCAAGCCTGTTCCATCACTCAACTAGATCAGGGCTGATCTGTATCTTAACTCCATCTACCCACATTGGTTCCATAACCCTTAAACCCCTTACTCAACAAAAATCTATCATTCTCATCCCCATCCCCTTCCTCAGCCTCGACAGCTTTTTTGGGGGGAGAGAGTTCCAGATCCCCGCTCCCCTCTGTGTGAAGTGCTTCCTGACATCACCCCTGAACAGCCTGGCTCCCATTTTAATATTCTGCCCCCCTTGTTCTGGACTGTCTTCCCCCACCCACCAGAGGAAACAGTTTCTCTCCATCAACCTGATCGAATCCTTTAATCATCTTAAACCCCTCAACTCCATCATCCCTTAATCTTCCACACTCGAGGGGATACAAGCTGAGTCTGTGTGACCTGTCCTCAGCATTTAACCCTTTCAGCCCTGGGATTGTTCTGGTCAGTCTGTGCTGCACCCCCTCCAAGGGCCAATACATTCTTCCTGAGGTGTGGGAGCCCAGGACTGGATCCAGTTGCTCCAGATGGAGCCTTTGCTGGGCTTATTTTGTTATGGAGGAAAGAGCTGTATAAATACTACAGCCAATCAACCTATATCCTGTGTAAAATATTCCACAGATGTAGAAATAACAATCCTATCGTTGAAGGGTGAGATGAATGTATTACAAGCCTTAGCATACTTTTTAATCCTCACATTAAACTACTGGAACTGGGAAAACCATTGTGTCCAGTGCTTCATTAAATTCAGGTCTTCCTCGAAAGTACACACCACCCATGTTTCCATTCTGTTAACTCAGCCAAATTGAATTTAAGCATCAATAGAGTCAGCTGAAGGTTGACAAACAAACTGCAGAAAGTGAGGGTTCATGGCACACATCAGTCTGTCACAGTGAGAGGTGTGGGATATATCAGGGTGTTACAGTGAGGGGTGTGGGGTGTATCAGGGGGTTAGAGTGAGGGGTGTGGAGTGTATCAGAGTGTTACAGTGAGGGGTGTGGGATACATCAGGGTGTTACAGTGAGGGACGTGGGGTATATCAGTGTGTTACAAGGGGTGTGGGGTATATCAGAGTGTTACAGTGAGAGGTGTGGGGTATATCAGTGTGTTACAGTGAGGGTTGTGGGGTATATCAGAGTGTTACAGTGAGGGGTGCGGGATATATCAGAGTGTTACAGTGAGGGGTGTGGGGTATATCAGGGTGTTACAGTGAGGGACGTGGGGTATATCAGTGTGTTACAAGGGGTGTGGGGTATATCAGGGTGTTACAGTGAGGGGTGTGGGGTATATCAGTGTGTTACAGTGAGGGGAGTGTGATATATCAGAGTGTTACAGTGAGGGGTGCGGGATATATCAGAGTGTTACAGTGAGGGGTGTGGGGTATATCAGTGTGTTACGGGGGTGTGGGGTATATCAGAGTGTTACAGGGCATGTGGGGTTTTCTCGGAGTGTTACAGTGAGAGGTGTGGGGTATATCAGAGTGTTACAGTGAGGGGTGTGGGTTATATCAGAGTGTTACAGTGAGGGGTGTGGGGTATATCAGAGTGTTACAGTGAGGGGTGTGGGGTATATCAGAGTGTTACAGTGAGGGGTGTGGGGTATATCAGAGTGTTACAGTGAGGGCTGTGGGGCATATTAAAGTGTTTAGGGAGGAGTGTGGACAATAGGTATTACTCACAGGACAAGTACAGTTTCAAACAACCTTTATTTCCTTCACAATAGCTGATTCGGAGTCAGCCTCCCTGGTTGAAATTATGACACAGCTTCTGTCATTTACCAGGCGTTGTTGCTGCCTTAGGTCATGTTATTTGGCATATACAGCTCTCAGAGTTCTGCTTCAAGCTCACCCCACCCACACCGCCCCCCCCCCCCCCCCCCCCCCACCACCCCTCCGTCTTCCCCGTGTCTGGCCAGGGTTCAGCATCAAGTGGGCTTGACCAACACTGACCCAGCTGTACTGCACGCAGAGAAAGAGGCGGTGACCGAGTCAGCAGCAGCAGCACTTTTGGCAAGAGTCACAGGGCGGGAAGTTGTGCCGAATCCACTCATTTTGTCTGCCCCTAGGTCAGGCTAGGGAGCGGGCGTTTCAGCACCGTGGACAGCGCCCCGTGGAGCCCAAGGTGGATAACAACCGAAGGGGGACCTGAGTGCTTGACACCTGGGTAGCTTCAGCACCGCGGACAGCGCCCTGTGGGACTGAATATCTTGGCCCCCGTGTGGATAGCGACTATCCCCCTCCCCCCACCCCAACAATGGTCAGTCACTGGACCAACCTGAAGAACATATGAATGGCGCAGCAACAGTACAGGAGAGGGTCAAGGACACACTCGCCTCCACCTCTCCACCCTCCCAAACATCGCTAACCTGAATCCAGGAGCTCCAGAAACCGCCCTCTTGCAAGGGGACATTCGAGAGGCTCTGCATCTGAGAGGCTAACTTTCCTTTGGGATAACTGGAACTCACCTGTATTTGGATAAAAGACTGGACTGCATGAGTGAATTGAGAAGAGAGAGAGAGAGAGAGTCCACTAGCCACTTTCTTGCTCGCTTTAGAGATGTATCTATCAGCAAGTCCTCAGTGAAAACCTTAAAATCCTGTGGCAGGTAAAAGGAAACAGAGCACAACTGGGGTGAAAGGATGAATATAGGACACAACATGCTGAGAAAACTGCACAGAAGGCATTCAGTGGACTTCAACCAAGTGAGAAATCAAGTACCAAGTGCTCGCCTTACATATCTGCACTCACAGAATGAATAAGAAAGAAACAGGGACTTCTGTTGTTCCTTTCAGTACCTCAAGCCGTGCCAAAGCACTTTTCAGCTGGTGAAGAATCTTTTGAATTGTAGTCATTGCTGTAATGCAAGAAACACAGCAGCTGAGTTTCACACAGCAAGGTCCTGCAAACAGTAATGAGGTAAAGGCCAGTCAATCTGTGTTTTAGTGATATTGCCTGAGGGATAAATATTGCCCCCCCAGGACACTGGGGAGTATGCCTGTGATATCATTTACCTCCACCTGAGATCATTTACATCCATCTGAGAGGGTCTCGGTTTACTGCCCCACCTGATATCAGGGGCAATTGCAGCTACTGCTAGCATAATAGCCTGTGATTAATTGTTCTTAAATGAAGGCTAGTGTGTTGCTTCAACTTAGTACAATGATGCGTGATTGGGATCTTGATGATAGTGCAAATGACAGCTACTTGGAGATTAACAGCACACTATTCTTTGAACCAGGCAATTTTGCTGCTTTAGGAGCCTTCTACACTGTCTTGCGGATGGTCATTGCGCTGATGTACTCCATCGTGTGTGCTGTGGGCCTCTTGGGAAACCTTCTGGTCTTGTACCTCACCCGAGGGCTCAAAGGGCGGAACGAGTCCACCATCAACTTCTTCGTCTTCAACCTGGCCCTGGCCGACTTCCACTTTGTCCTGGTGCTGCCCTTCTGGGCGGCCGAGATCATCCTGGACCACATCTGGCCCTTTGGTGATACCACATGCAAGCTGGTCCTCTTTGTCACCGTGCTCAACATGTACGCTAGTGTCTTCTTCCTAACCGCCATGAGTGTCAGCCGGTACTGCACAATGGTCCAAACTCTCAGGCCGGGCAGGACCCCCATCAGATCCTGCGTAGTGAAATGGGTCAGCCTGGTGATCTGGCTCATAGCTATTGCAGCCAGTTTAGCTCCAACCATATACTCCCAGACTGTCAATATTCATGGGAAGCAGTTGTGCATCCTGAAATTCCCAGATGGACAATATTTTCTGGCACTCCAGCACATTCAGAAGGTCGTGTTGGCTTTCATAATCCCCCTGGTAGTCATATCCACCTGCTATTTATTACTTATAAACTTCCTACGACATCATAAGATAAGTAGCAGCAATCCAAAGAGACAATCCAAGGTCACCAAATCCATCATAATACTGGTACTGGCCTTCTTTATTAGCTGGCTACCCAACCATATCATAACCTGTTGGGGAGTGTTGGTTAAACTGGAATTGGTCCATTGGAGCAGTGCTTACTATATTGCTCACACTTACATCCACCCATTCACCATCTGCCTGGCCAACGCCAACAGTTGCCTCAACCCCGTCATCTACTGCCTGATGAGGAGGGAGTTCAGGGAGTCCTTGAAGAGTCTCTTCTGGAGCATCTCTGTCAGTTACCCTTGGACGTACCTCAATACTACCCGCCACAGGGAGCAATGTGAGGACAGTCAAGTTGTTGTAGCCTTGAACCAAGTGCACAGTCAGCCAGAATCCAACGGACATGGCCCAAGATGCAGCACACTGCCTGCCACTACCTCCAGCCTTGTTCAACGTAACTGATCCAGGCCTCATGGCAGTGCCCAGCCATCCAGAGGACTCCCAATGCATGGACCGCGCCTGTTGCTCAGTCAGGCAGGTACCCATATTGTAGGCACAGACAATTACAGAGAATCTACAACACAGAAACAGACCATTCGGCCCCTTTGTTCCGTGCTGGTGTGTATGCTGCACATTAGCCTCTATATCGACCCTATCAGCGCCCTTCATATTTTTAAGACTCTATCACTTATGGTCTCCTCTTTTTGAGAGAAAATGGTCCAAGGTGGTTCAGTCTCTCCTGAAAAAATTGACTTTTCAGTTCTGGGATCATTGTTCTATCTTTATTGCTCTTCCCTCACTGCCTGTATATCATTTCTATAATGTAGAAACTTGAACCACACAAGGTGAAAGTCTATCCATTGCTGATTCACACATTGATCTCACACAAGTGATCAGAATCCTCTTGCCTCCCTCCCTTCTCCTCATCCCCAGTCTATGGCATTGACCTGGGGCAAAGCCTTTAAATGCTGGCACTGAGGCCTAAAGTGGCATAAATGGTGGTTCCTATGGGTTTGGTGATGTACTCTTAATACAATAAGATTCAGGCCCCAGCTGGAGCACTGTTTCCAATCCTGGGCTCCGCACTTTAGGAAGGAGGTCGAGGCCTTGGAGAGGCTGCAGAGGGAGATTCACCCTGAATGGGGCCAAGGATGAGGGACTTCAGTCCATGTGGAGAGACTGGGAGAAGCTGGGATTGTTCTCCTCAGAGCAGAGAAGGTTAAGGGGGAGATTGAATCGAGGCGTTCGGAATCAGGAAGGGGGTTTGGACAGAGTAAATGAGGAGAAACTGTTTCCACTGGGCAGGAGGGTCGGTAACCAGAGGGGGACACAGATTGAAGAGAATCGGGGAAAGAACCAGAGGGGGAGATGAGGAGAATTTTTTTTTGACACAGCGAGTTGTTGTGATCTGGAAGGCGCTGCCTGAAAGGGCGGTGGAAGCAGATTCAATAGGAACTTTCAAAAGGGGAATTGGATAAATACTTGAAGGGGAAAAGTATGCAGGGATGTGGGGGAAAGAGCAAGGGGGAGTGAGACTAATTGGATAGCTCTTCCAAAGAGCCAGCACAGGCATAGTGGGCCGAATGACTTCCTTCAATGCTGTCTGCTTCTCTGGCTAGGACAGTGCCTACTGAGCCCCAATTCATAAAGTTATGAGGCCGGTAATTCTGCAAGCATCTCAACACCCCCTTCTCACAGGCAATTAAGGATGGGCAATAAATGCTGGCCTAGCCAGCGATGCCTACATCCCATGAATGTATTTAAAAAATTGTCAGACTGTCAGACGGAGAAGTGGCAGTGCTGACACTGCCTAGTCCAACTCTTTGCATTAAAATGGTCTAAAAGGATACAACCAATTTCAGTGTAACAGTGCAAGGCAGGCTGCAACAACTTGATAGATACAAGATTGCAAGGTGAATAAGTCTTTCAAGTAGGGAGAATCATTACAGAATGTAAAATAAACAAACGGTAAATGAGTAGAAAGAAGTGATAACTCACTGGAGCTGAGTCTCAAATTAGAAATCAAGCTGCAATCACTAGGTTTAGTTGTTAGTTTAGTGGTTACTGTGATTAGTTGACAACCTGTATTCCACATCAAAGTTTCTGGTCATTGCTGGCACCCATCACACACATTTACCTTTTGGGAATATTATATGTAAATCGTATAATTCCTCTCTAAACTTATTTAGCAAATAAACACGAAATGAAATTTGCAGTAAAATCTCAATGATTTTGGTAATCAAATGTTATCTTTGAAACAGTCCTGTTGTTGCTAAAGAATACTGTGACTAACTGATGTACCATTCAATTGTGATTGTGTAGAGCCAATACAGACATTGTTACAAATGATAATCCACTTGTTTGAATTAATTGTTCGGCAAGGTAGGTTTCTCAGAGCTCCCCATGAACACCATTCATGACTCCTCAGATACTGAAGCAGTCCATGTCCAAATGCAGCAAGACCTGGACAATATCCAGGCTTGGGCTGACAAGTGACAAGTAACATTCGCGCCACACAAGCGCCAGGCAATGACCATCTCCACCAAGAGAGAAACTATCCATCTCCTCTTGACGTTCAATGACATTACCATCACTGAATCCCCCACTATCAACATCCTGGGGGTTACCATTGATCAGAAACTGAACTGGACCAGCCATGTAAATACTGTGGCTACAAGGGCAGGACAGAGGCTGGGAGTCCTGTGACGAGTAACTCACCTCCTGATTTCCCAAAGCCTGTCCACCATCTACAAGGCACAAGTCAGGAGTGTGATGGAATACTCCCCACTTGCCTGGATGAGTGCAGCTCCCACAACACTCAAGAAGCTCAACACTGTCCAGGACAAAGCAGCCCCCCTTGATTACACCACATCCACAAATATTCACTCTCTCCACCATCAACGCACAGTAGCAGCAGTGTGTGTACCATCTACAAGATGCACTGCAGGAATTCACCAAGGCTCCTTCTACAGCTCCTTCCAAACCCACAACCACTACTATCTAGGACAAGGGCAGCAGACCTTGGAACCACCACCACCTGGAAGTTCCCCTCCAAGTCACTCACCAACCCCACTTGGAAATATATTGGCTGTTCCTTCACTGTCGCTGGGTCAAAATCCTGGAACTCCCTCCCTAACAGCACGGTGGGTGTACCTACACCACAGGGACTGCAGCGGTTCAAGAAGGCGGCTCACCCACCACCTTCTCAAGGGGCAATTAGGGATGGGCAATAAACGCTGACCCAGCGATACCTACATCCCATCAAAAATGAAACAAACTCCACCACCAATAACAGGACAGTTTAGATTGTGGGTTTGACTCCCATCGCTTTACTGCCATTGCTCTCTTATTCAGCTTTTAATACATTAGGCTATCTTTAAGTTTCCTTTAGGAGGGTTTGATAAGTGTACCAATAGATCAGCAGCCTGGAATTCATCCCAGAATGAATCACTGCCTCTCTTGTTGGCATGGAAACCCCTGCATGCCCCTGTTTCTGGACAGTATCAATCCCAATCTTTATTGGGCCGCAGGTACAGAAGGGCTTCAGTTTGGTACTGATTGCTATTCCTTGCTGAGAACTCCACAGGATGGGAATTAGTGCCTAAGGGAGACCCGAGGGACATCCTCCAAGTGAGTATATAGACACATAGTTTGCTCGTGCTTTCTGACAATGTTAATAAAAGCAATACTGATTTACCACTGGTGTCTGATTCAAGTGTGTTGAATTAACCTAACAGGGGTTCTTCATGTGAAGATCATGTGGAGGAGGGTAGAGAGGGTACAGAGGAGATTGACGAAGATATTGCCAGGACTGGAAAGTTGCAGCTATGAGGAAAGATTGGATAGGCTGGGGTTGTTCTCCCTGGAACAGAGGAGGCTGAGGGGAGATTTGATTGAGATGTACAAAATTGTGAGGGGGCTGGGATAGAGTGGATGGGAAGGGCCTATTTGCCCTGGCAGAGAGGTCAGTGAGAACGTGGGCACAGATTTAAAGTAATCGGTAGAAAGATTAGAGAGGAAATGAGGAAAGACTTTCGCACCCAGAGGGTTGTGTAGGGCTCTGGAACTCACTGCCTGAAAGGGCAGTAGAGTCAGAAACCCTCGACTCATTTAAAAGGTGTCTGGATATGCACCTCAAGTGCCGGAACCTGCAGGGGTACAGACCAAGTGCTGGAAAATGGGATTAGGCTGGGTGACTCATTCTTTCAGCCAACGCACTCACGATGGGCCGAATGGCCTCTTTCTGTGCCGTAAACTTCCTATGGCCCTAGGAGGGCGGTTCCATGCAGCACATCAGCTGTCAAACACCCCACACAGGCGGTGATGAGAGTTAAGAGGCTATTTGGACACGGAGCTCAACCTTAGTCTCTGACGGCTCCTTAGAACTCCAACCTTTCACCTCCAGGGGCTGGGGTGGATCCAATCCAGCCCGGGCTGATCGGGGTGGAAACGCTCGAATTCCCTCCCTAAACCATCTCCGCCTCGCTCAGGCGTTCCTTAAAACCAGCTTCTTTAACCAAACATTTAGTCACCGGTCCCTAATATGTGGCTCAGGTGTCAGATTTTACCTGCAAACGTCCTGTGGAGTTTCCCCCCACCCTCCCTCCAACCCCCCCAGCCCACAACTAATGCCCCCCCTCAAAACCCCCCCCCCCCCCCACTCAACACCCACCACACATCCCACCCAGCCCCCCAACCCGGAGATGTTTTGCCAGATTAAGGGTGCTATATAAATGCAAGTTGTTGTTGGATCCTCCTGTGCCGTGGTCCGAGGGGCAGCGGGTTTGTTGCCACGGCAGCCAAAGCACCGGGCAGGCACAGTTCTGTGCCCTCGGTATCCCCGCCTTTGGGAAGGGGCAGCCAATGCTGACCATGTTGTCCAGGGTTCTCTGCCCAGGACATCACCAGGGAGGAAGAGGCTTTGCCTGCCTTTGCCCTTCTTAGGCAGTGCCTCGGGACCAAGGGTGACTTTCCTTCCACTCCAGTGTTGTGGACCCTGAGGTGGCTGTAAAGTCCAAAGCTGGATCCACACACTCCGCCACAGGTAATGTTTGGTGAGGTCAGTGGGTAGGAGGTTCAGATGTTTAGTAAGCTCTGTTGTGGAGTATCTAAAAACACTCAACACCGAGTCAGGTGCAGGTAAAACCAGCAGCGGTTTATTCAATACAGATATGCACATAGGGGAATTCTCTCTCAGAATGCTATCCAAAGTCACACAGCTTCTGGCGGTTATTTATACCATCTTTGTGATACCTCAACATTAACTCACAATGGCCTTATCTTGTGTGTCTGGTTCGATACATCCGCAATTACAGATGAGTTAACAAAACAATCACAGAACGATCTGACCCAAACGACACAAATGATGTCCAGTTTATTCCAAAAGGCGAGATTTGCTTATCTATCCTGGCATTTTATTGCAGCGCCCAGTCGTCTACATACCTTAGCTTGGCCCTGAGGTCGCGCAGTCAGTTTTATTGCAGTATAACTCATGGACCGCTTGTCAGCTTATTCCATCCTGACCCAAAGGTCAACCCTACTAAATCCGCTCGAGTGTTTTTTTTCACTACAAACACTTTTAAGAACTTATATCAGCAACTTAGCCAAGCCTGGGTGATCCCATAATGCATCATGCCCCTTTAGCTCCTTCCGACGTTTGAGACTTGGTCCCCACCTGGTCCTATTGGAGACGTTTGAAATGGTTGGCACCTCCAGAGATACTTGTTTTCCAGTTTAGGCGGCGCTGAGGAAGAGATTGTCACAGATTGAACACTCTCCCTGCATCGAATGGTGGAACTCCACTCCATTCTCCTGTCACTAACTCCTCCCCTCCCCCTCCTCCACCCACCAGACGTCTGTCCCAGTCTGTCCTTGCCCCCTGTTACGGAAACTTCCTCGAAACTCTGACACGCTGCCACAATCATGGCCAGATTTCTGAGAATTTCAACGCCATGTGAGACTGTTAAACGAAACTGAATACAACATATCACATTTGTATAGCACCTTTCATGTCCTTTGCAGGAACGTAAATCAAAGTTTGACCCCGAGCCACATGAGGAAATCTTAGGGACAGGTGATCAAAAGCTTGATCAAAGAGGTCGGTTTTAAAGAGCATCTTAAAGGAGGAGAGAGGGAGAGAGAGAGGGGGGTGGAGAGGTTTACGGAGGGAATTCCAGAGCTCAGGCCCCACCCCCCCCCCCCCCACCCCGGCAGCTGAACGCACGGCCGCCAATGGTGCTGCGATGGGAATCGGGGGATGCACGAAAGGCCGAGATTGGAGGAGCGCAGAGATCTCGGAGGGTTGTAGGGGCTGGAGGAGGTTACAGAGATAGGGAGGGGTGTAGGGACTGGAGGAGGTTACAGAGATAGGGAGGGTGTAGGGGCTGGAGGAGGTTACAGAGATAGGGAGGGGTGTAGGGGCTAGAGGAGGTTACAGAGATAGGGAGGGTTGTAGGGGCTGGAGGAGGTTACAGAGATAGGGAGGGGCGTAGGGGCTGGAGGAGGTTACAGAGATAGGGAGGGGTGCAGGGGCTGGAGGAGGTTAGAGATAGGGAAGGGTGTAGGGCCTGGAAGAGGTTACAGAGATAGGGAGGGGTGTAGGGGCTGGAGGAGGTTACAGAGATAGGGAGGGGGGTAGGGGCTGGAGGAGGTTACAGAGATAGGGAGGGGTGTAGGGGCTGGAGGAGGTTACAGAGATAGGGAGGGGTGTAGGGGCTGGAGGAGGTTACAGAGATAGGGAGGGGTGTAGGGGCTGGAGGAGGTTACAGAGATAGGGAGGGGTGTAGGGGCTAGAGGAGGTTACAGAGATAGGGAGGGGTGGAGGGGTTGGAGGAGGTAACAGAGATAGGGAGGGGTGTAGGGGTTGGAGGAGGTAACAGAGGTAGGGAGGGGTGGAGGGGTTGGAGGAGGTAACAGAGATAGGAAGGGGTGTAGGGGCTGGAGGAGGTTACAGAGATAGGGAGGGGTGTAGGGGCTGGAGGAGGTTACAGAGATAGGGAGGAGTGTAGGGACTGGAGGAGGTTACAGAGATAGGGAGGGGTGTAGGGGCTGGAGGAGGTGAGAGAGTTAGGGAGGAGTGCAGGGGCTGGAGGAGTTTACAGAGATAGGGAGGGGTGTAGGGGATGGAGGAGGTTACAGAGATATGAAGGGGTGTAGGGGCTGGAGGAGGTTACAGAGATAGGGAGGGGTGTAGGGGCCGGAGGAGGTAACAGAGATAGGGAGGGGTGTAGGGGCTGGAGGAGGTAACAGAGATAGGGAGGGGTGGAGGGGTTGGAGGAGGTAACAGAGATAGGGAGGGGTGTAGGGGTTGGAGGAGGTTACAGAGATAGGGAGGGGTGTAGGGGCTGGAGGAGGTTACAGAGATAGGGAGGGGTGTAGGGGCTGGAGGAGGTAACAGAGATAGGGAGGGGTGTAGGGGTTGGAGGAGGTTACAGAGATAGGGAGGGGTTTAGGGGCTGGTGGAGGTTACAGGGATGGAGAGAGGGGTGTAGGGGCTGGAGGAGGTTACAGAGATGGAGAGAGGGGTGTAGGGGCTGGAGGGTCCCAACAAATGAGTAGTAAAGGCTATGAGTAGGTGTGTGGATGATGCTGATTCATGCTCAGGCTGTCAGCAGTGTGTGCAACTGCTAATGCTACAATCTTCTGTAAGTAAACAGAGAGCTGCCAACATTAAAACATATGGGGTTAGCACTTAGTTACTCAATGTAATAATGTAGGAAGATCAAGGCCCATTTTCAATGATGCATTAAATTGCAATTCCTACATCTCTGATTCAACTTCCACGTCAAGTTGATTTTATAATTGGACAATTTGTTCCAATCAAATTGCAGTGATTAACAACCTGCTATTGTGGCATTGTTTCATGGGAAAACAGTCCTGGTCTAATTGAGCGTTCCTGGGCATACAGTCAACATTATGGTTTGGATGAAGTGAACAGGCAATAGGTGTTCAGAGGCACATGGGGAGGCTAACTCTCAGGGCCAAAGACTGAACCTTTATAAGATAATTGCAAAAACAGTAACTTGCATTTATATAGCACCTTCGATACAGCAAAACATCCCAAGGGTCCTCTAAAGAGCAATAGCAAGCAATGTTTGACACCAAGCCCACGTTAGGACATTTTAGAGTCATAGGTGACCCAAATCTCAGTCAAACAGTCAGTCTTAAGGAGGAGAGAAAGTGAGAGAGGTAGAGAGAGAGGGACGGAGATGTTTAGGGAGGGAATTCCAGAGCTCAGGGCCCCCCAGGCAGCTGAAGGCACGGCTGCCAATAGTGGAGCGACGGGAATCAGGGGATGTGCAAGAGGCCGGAATTGGAGGAGCGCAGAGATCTCGGAGGGGTGTTGGGGCTGGAGGAGGTTACAGAGATAGGGAGGGGTGTTGGGGCTGGAGGAGGTTACAGAGATAGGGGGGAGTAGGGGCTGGAGGAGGTTACAGAGATAGGGAGGGTGTAGGGGCTGGAGGAGGTTACAGAGATAGGGAGGGTGTAGGGGCTGGAGGAGGTTACAGAGATAGGGAGGGGTGTAGGGGCTGGAGGAGGTTACAGAGATAGGGAGGGGTGTAGGGGCTGGAGGAGGTGACATAGATAGGGAGGGGTGTTGGAGCTGGAGGAGGTTACAGAGATAGGGAGGGGTGTTGGAGCTGGAGGAGGTTACAGAGATAGGGAGGCATATAGGGGCTGGAGGAGGTTACAGAGATAGGGAAGGGTGTAGGGTCTGGAGGAGGTTACAGAGATGGGGGGGTGTAGGGGCTGGAGGAGGTTACAGAGATATGGAGGGGTGTAGGGGCTGGAGGAGGTTACAGAGATAGGGAGGGGTGTAGCGGCTGGAGGAGGTTACAGAGATAGGGAGGGGTGGAGAGGCTGGAAGAGGTTACAGAGATAGGGAGGGGGGTAGGGGCTGGAGGAGGTGACAGAGATAGGGAGGGGTGTAGGGGCTGGAGGAGGTTACAGAGATAGGGAGGGGTGTTGGGGCTGGAGGAGGTTACAGAGATAGGGAGGGGTGTAGGGGCTGGAGGAGGTTACAGAGATAGGGAGGCGTATAGGGGCTGGAGGAGGTTACAGAGATAGGGAGGAGTATAGGGGCTGGAGGAGATTACAGAGATGGGGGAGTGTAGGGGCTGGAGGAGGTTACAGAGATAGGGAGGCGTGTAGCGGATGAAGGAGTTTACAGAGATAGGGAGGGGTGTAGGTGCTGGAGGAGGTTACAGAGATAGGGAGGGGTGTAGCGGCTGGAGGAGGTTACAGAGATAGGGAGGGATGGAGAGGCTGGAAGAGGTTACAGAGATAGGGAGGGGTGTAGGGGCTGGATGAGGTGACAGAGGGAGGGGTGTAGGGGCTGGAGGAGGTTACAGAGATAGGGAGGGGTGTAGGGGCAGGAGGAGGTTACAGAGATAGGGAGGGGTGTAGGGGCTGGAGGAGTTTACAGAGGTAGGGAGGGGGTGTAGGGGCTGGAGGAGGCTACAGAGGTAGGGAGGGGGTGTAGGGGCTGGAGGAGGTTACAGAGATAGGGAGGGGTTTAGGGGCTGGAGGAGGTTACAGAGATAGGGAGGGGTGTAGGGGCTGGAGGAGGTTACAGAGATGGAGAGAGGGGTGTAGGGGCTGGAGGGTCCCAACAAATGAGTAGTAAAGGCTATGAGTAGGTGTGTGGATGATGCTGATTCATGCTCAGGCTGTCAGCAGTGTGTGCAACTGCTAATGCTACAATCTTCTGTAAGTAAACAGAGAGCTGCCAACATTAAAACATATGGGGTTAGCACTTAGTTACTCAATGTAATAATGTAGGAAGATCAAGGCCCATTTTCAATGATGCATTAAATTGCAATTCCTACATCTCTGATTCAACTTCCACATCAAGTTGATTTTATAATTGGACAATTTGTTCCAATCAAATTGCAGTGATTAACAACCTGCTATTGTGGCATTGTTTCATGGGAAAACAGTCCTGGTCTAATTGAGCGTTCCTGGGCATACAGTCAACATTATGGTTTGGATGAAGTGAACAGGCAATAGGTGTTCAGAGGCACATGGGGAGGCTAACTCTCAGGGCCAAAGACTGAACCTTTATAAGATAATTGCAAAAACAGTAACTTGCATTTATATAGCACCTTCGATACAGCAAACCATCTCAAGGGTCCTCTAAAGAGCAATAGCAAGCAATGTTTGACACCAAGCCCACGTTAGGACATTTTAGAGTCATAGGTGACCCAAAACTCAGTCAAAGAATCAATCTTAATGAGGAGAGAAACTGAGAGGGGTAGAGAGAGAGGGACGGAGAGCTTTAGGGAAGGAATTCCGGATCTCAGGGCCCCTCCAAGCAGCTGAAGTCATGGCCGCCAATGGTGGAGCGACGGGAATCGGGGCATGTGCAAGGGGCCGGGATTGGAGGAGCGCAGAGATCTCAGAGGGGTGTAGGAGGTTACAGAGATAGGGAGGGGTGTAGGGGCTGGAGGAGGTTACAGAGATAGGGAGGGGTGTAGGGGCTGGAGGAGGTTACAGAGATAGGGAGGGGTGTAGGGGCTGGAGGAGGTTACAGAGATAGGGAGGGGTGTAGGGGCTGGAGGAGGTTACAGAGATAGGGAGGGGTGTAGGGGCTGGAGGAGGTTACAGAGATAGGGAGGGGTGTAGGGGCTGGAGGAGGTTACAGAGATAGGGAGAGGTGTAGGAGCTGGAGGAGGTTACAGAGATAGGGAGGGGTGTAGGGGCTGGAGGAGTTTACAGAGATAGGGTGGGGTGTAGGGGCTGGAAGAGGTTACAGAGATAGGGAGGGGTGTAGTGGCTGGAGGAGGTTACACAGATAGGGAGGGATGTAAGGGCTGGAGGAGGTTACAGAGATTGGGAGAGGGGTAGGGGCTGGAGGAGGTTACAGAGATAGGGAGGGGTGTAGAGGCTGGAGGAGGTTACAGAGATAGGGAGGGGTGTAGAGGCTGGAGGAGGTTACAGAGATAGGGTGGGGTGTAGGGGCTGGAAGAGGTTACAGAGATAGGGAGGGGTGTAGTGGCTGGAGGAGGTTATACAGATAGGGAGGGATGTAAGGGCTGGAGGAGGTTACAGAGATGGAGAGAGGGGTAGGGGCTGGAGGAGGTTACAGAGATAGGGAGGGGTGTAGAGGCTGGAGGAGGTTACAGAGATGGAGAGAGGGGTAGGGGCTGGAGGAGGTTACAGAGATGGAGAGAGGGGTAGGGGCTGGAGGAGGTTACAGAGATGGAGAGAGGGGTAGGGGCTGGAGGAGGTTACAGAGATGGAGAGAGGGGTAGGGGCTGGAGGAGGTTACAGAGATGGAGAGAGGGGTAGGGGCTGGAGGAGTTTACAGAGACAGGGAGGGGTGTTGGGGCTGGAGGAGGTTACATAGACAGGGAGGGTGATGGATTTGAAAACACGGATGTAGAATTATAAATTGGAAGTGTATCTGGACTGGGAGCCAGTGTAGCTCAATGAGCTCAGGGGGTCGATCAGCAAACATGACTTGGTGTGAGTTGAGCAGCCGAGTATGGGGTGAGTTCAGGGTTAAGAGGGTAGAGGAGAGCAAACTGGGCAGGAGTCTGGAAGTAACAAGTGCATGGCTTCGAAGGGAATTGACTGAACCAAGCTGTGGATCCCAAGCTTCAGAGAGGCAATACAGAAAAGCCAAACTTCCTGAGGTCAACCAGGGGTAATTTCAAGATTCTCAAAGTAACTTGCTGACCTATGAGTAAGGTGCCCTCTATTGGGGAACTCAAGAACTGACAGAGGGGACGTGTAAATCTTGGGAGTTCAGTACAGCTTGGGGATTAAACTTAAGGCGTGTTTCAGGGAGGGGCTAGAGTCAAGAGGGGATGTGGGGTGGGGGTTAAAACAAGAGCGGGGCAGGGGTTCCCAGGTCTGTGAAGGGTGACTGACGATGCAGAGAACGGGCTGGGGTCAGGGGTGAGGGGAGAGCGGGGTGGTGGGTGTCGAACTTCCACAGAAGATTCCATGGCCTTAGGTGCAACATCTACAAGATGCATTGCAGAAACTCACCAAGGCTCCTTCAACAGCCCCTTCCAAACCCACAACCTCTATCATCTAGAAGGACAAGGGCAGCAGACGCATGAGAACACCACCGCCTGCAAGTTCCCCTCTGAGCCACACACCATCTTGACTTGAGGGGACAGTGTAGAGAGGGCTTTACTCTGTATCTAACCCCGTGCTGTACCTATCCTGGGAGTGTTTGATGGGGACAGTGTAGAGGGAGCTTTACTCTGTATCTAACCCCGTGCTGTACCTGTCCTGGGAGTGTTTGATGGGGACAGTGCAGAGGGAGCTTTACTCTGTATCTAACCCCGTGCTGTACCTGTCCTGGGAGTGTTTGATGGGGACAGTGTAGAGAGGGCTTTACTCTGTATCTAACCCCGTGCTGTACCTGTCCTGGGAGTGTTTGATGGGGACAGTGTAGAGAGGGCTTTACTCTGTATCTAACCCCGTGCTGTACCTGTCCTGGGAGTGTTTGATGGGGACAGTGCAGAGGGAGCTTTACTCTGTATCTAACCCCGTGCTGTACCTGTCCTGGGAGTGTTTGATGGGGACGGTGTAGAGGGAGCTTTACTCTGTATCTAACCCCGTGCTGTACCTGTCCTGGGAGTGGTTGATGGGGACAGTATAGAGGGAGCTTTACTCTGTATCTAACCCCATGCTGTACCTGCCCTGGGAGTGTTTGATGGGGACAGTGCAGAGGGAGCTTTACTCTGTATCTAACCCCATGCTGTACCTGCCCTGGGAGTGTTTGATGGGGACAGTGCAGAGGGAGCTTTACTCTGTATCTAACCCCGTGCTGTACCAGTCCTGGGAGTGTTTGATGGGGACAGTGCAGAGGGAGCTTTACTCTGTATCTAACCCCGTGCTGTACCTGTCCTGGGAGTGTTTGATGGGGACAGTGTAGAGGGAGCTTTACTCTATATCTAACCCCGTGCTGTACCTGTCCTGGGAGTGTTTGATGGGGACAGTGTAGAGGGAGCTTTACTCTGTATCTAACCCTGTCTGTACCTGTCCTGGGTGTGTTTGATGGGGACAGTGTAGAGGGAGCTTTACTCTGTATCTAACCCCGTGCTGTACCTGTCCTGGGAGTGTTTGATGGGGACAGTGTAGAGGGAGCTTTACTCTGTATCTAACCTTGTGATGTACCTGTCCTGGGAGTGTTTGATGGGGACAGTGTAGAGGGAGCTTTACTCTGTATCTAACCCCGTGCTGTACCTGTCCTGGGAGTGTTTGATGGGGACAGTTTAGAGGGAGCTTTACTCTGTGTTAGCTCTGGAATTCTCTCTCTAAAACTCTCTGCCTCTCTCTCTCTCCCTCTCTCTCCTCCTTTAAGACATTAAAACCAGCCTCTTTGACCGAGCTTTTGTGCCCTGTCTCTAATATCTCCCCCTGTGGCTCGGGGTCAGATCCTGTCTGATGGTTGCTCCTCTGAAATGTTTGGGGTACAAATACCTATGTTCAAGGCACTATATGAATGCGCATTGTTGTTGTTATTGAGCTCAGAAACCAGGAGAAACGAAAACTGCTCTCTCTCTCTCTCTGTGGGACTGCTCTTATACTCGTCTGTGAGAGGGACTGCCCAGAGGTTGCAGAGCTTCTACTACGTGCTGGAGTGGACCCGGGAGTGATGGATGCTTCTGGCCATGATGCCTTTCACTAGGCACAGCACTCCAAGAGCGGGCGCCTGTGCTCTCTGATACCAGCTCGAGGCAAGTCAATGGCCACACACCTTCTCCAAACTGACCCTTTGGCTCTCCGCTCCCTGGGTTCTTTCTCCTGGGGGGTGAACGCCATTGTGGGGTGGTGGTGAACCCAGGAAGTACGCTGATGCCAGATGGCTGTTCGCCTTGGGTGGCTTCACTGCTGACGGTCGATAACAGGCTTGGGCAAGGGGTTGGGAGGGTGAAGCAAATTGGAGAGTACCCCTGGCTCTTACCCACTCCCAAACACCCATCCAGCACCCCTCAGCGAGTGAGCATCAGAAAACTATTCAGCAAGAGGAGGCCTCACACTCCCTGATTGGTGGGAGACTGAGGGCAAAGATAGGGGACAGATAGATCGTCCCTTTGCTCTCCTCACCCCCCACCCCCACCCAACCATGCTTCAACCCAATAGGCAGTCATTATAACTTTGTGAACTTACGGTGTGCCAACAAGCTATGCGACCGTGGACAGCATCACCTCACTCTCTGCTCCCCGACACACCGAGGTCAAACATAGCTTCCGTTTGGCTTTCTTTATTTCGGAGAGGGGGTGGGAGGTCTTGGGTGGCACCCACCCCCCCACCCCCCCCCCAACGCCTCTCCCCCACCCTCTCCCCATTCTCCCACCTATCATGGAGTGTGATGCCTTCGGCAGCCGAATAGCTTGCTGCAACCCTCTCGCTGCCCAGTTATGTGCCCACCCGCAGTGGGATGAGGTGTCAGGGGTCTCCAACTGGGTCAGGACACCACAGAAGTGAACAATCCAATGAAAGAGTTGCATCAGCTCTCAATCCAAATATCGCGACGGAAAACAAACCCTTTACAACAACAACTTATGTTTTTGTAGCACCGTTTCAGTTAACCAAACATCAATCTGCTTCACAGGAGCGTTATATATAAAAAAAATCTGACCCCAGGTCATGTGAGGAGATATGAGAGAGAGAGACAGACAGACAGACAGAGAGAGAGAGAGACAGACAGAGACAGAGAGAGACAGAGACAGAGAGAGAGAGAGAAAGAGAGAGAGAGAGACAGAGAATGAGATTTACGAAGGGAATCCCAGAGCTCAGGGCCCCCAGGCAGCTGAAGGCACGGCCGCCGATGGTGGAGCGATGGGAATCGGGGGATGGGCAAGAGGCCGGAATTGGAGGAGCGCAAAGATCTCGGAGGGTTGTAGGGGCTGGAAGAGGTTACAGAGATAGGGAGGGGTGCAGGGACTGGAGGAGGTTACAGAGATAGGGAGGGGTGTAGGGGCTGGAGGAGGTTACAGAGATAGGGAGTGGTGTAGGGGCTGGAGGAGGTTACAGAGATAGGGAGGGGGTGTAGCGGCTGGAGGAGGTTACAGAGATAGGGAGGGGTGTAGGGGCTGGGGGAGGTTACAGAGATAGGGAGGGGTGTAGCGGCTGAAGGAGGTTACAGAGATAGGGAGGTGTGTAGGGGCTGGATGAGGTTACAGAAATAGGGAGGTGTGTAGGGGCTGGAGGAAGTTACAGAGATAGGGAGGGGTGTAGGGGCTGGAGGAGGTTACAGAGATAGGGAGGGGTGTAGGGGCTGGAGGAGGTTACAGAGATAGGGAGGGGTGTAGGGGCTGGAGGAGGTTACAGAGATAGGGAGGGGTGTAGGGGCTGGAGGTGGTTACAGAGATAGGGAGGTGTGTAGGAGCTGGAGGAGGTTACAGAGATAGGGAGGGGTGTAGGGGCTGGAGGTGGTTACAGAGATAGGGAGGGGTGTAGAGGCTGGATGAGGTTACAGAGATAGAGGTGTAGGGGCTGGAGGAAGTTACAGAGATAGGGAGGGGTGAAGGGGCTGGAGGAAGTTACAGAGATAGGGAGGGGTGTAGGGGCTGGAGGAGGAGGTTACGGAGATAGGGAGGGGTGTAGGGGCTGGAGGAGGAGGTTACGGAGATAGGGAGGGGTGTAGGGGCTGGAGGAGGAGGTTACGGAGATAGGGAGGTGTGTGGGGTGATCACAGAGAGATTTGAAAACAAGGCTGGGAACTTTACAAGTAAGACATTGCCTGACCGGAAGCCAGTGGAGTCAGTGAGCACAGCGGGGTTGGAAGGAGAGCGGAACTTGGCATGAGTTAAGACACAGGCCGCAGGCTTCTGAATGACCTCAAGTTTACGGAGTGTGGGATGTGGGGGAGCAGCCCGGAGTGTGTTAGGGATGTAAGACAGGCGTGAATGTGGGTTTCAGCAGGTGAGCTAAGACGGGGCTGAGCAACATCCTGGAGGATGAACAGTCACACGATGATGTTACAAGGAAGAAATCTGACACAGCACAGCCGGGCCTCTGTCCAACATTCTGTCCTGTCAGTCAGACCGAGAGGGTCACAATCTAAAACTCCTCATCTCTGGCAGGAGCGAGGGGCTGAAAACTGTTCCATGTGTCCTTTGGCAATATGAAAATTGCTGCTCACTAAATTCTGGTCGAACTCCCCTCACCCCTCACCAGGCCTTTCGTTGTCCCAGAGCTGTCTCCTGTTCGGGAGAGGAGGAGAAATTAAATAAAGGCCCCTTCTCTCTCTCTCTCTCCTTCTTTCACTCTCTCTCTCTCCCTCCCTGTGTGTCACTCTCTCTGCCTCTCTCTCTCTCTCTTTCTGCTTCTCTCTCTCTCTCTCCTTTAACTCTCTCTCTCTCTCTCCCTGTGTGTCACTCCTCTCTGCCTCTCTCTCTCTCTCTCTTGCCTCTCTCTCTCTCTCTCTGCCTCTCTCTCTCTTTCTGCCTCGCTCTCTCTCTCTTCCTGTCTCTCTTTCTCTGCCTCTCCGCCTCTCGTTCTCGCTTTCTGCCTTTCTCTCTTTATGTCTCTCATTCTGCACCTCTCTTTTTCTCTCTCTTTCTGCCTCTCTCTCTCTCTGTCTCTCTCTCTTTCTGCTTCTCTCTCTCTCTCTCTTTCTCTCTCTCTCTTTCTGCTTCTCTCTGTCTCTGTCTCGTTCTCTCTCATTCTACCTCTGTCTCTCTTTCCCTCTCCCTGTCTGTCTTTCTCTCTCTCATTCTGTCCCCTCTTTCTTTTTCTCACTCTCTCTCTCTTCCTGTCTCTCCCTGTTGGATCCTGTTGGATCCTCATCGCCAGTTTGTTGAGAGGTGTGACCGAGTTGGTACTATTGATAGAGTTGATCAGCAGGCACTTCTCAGGTGCAATCTTCTCGGTTATTTACAAAGATACTCAGCAGCAACCACATGTGTTCTTTCACTTCAAACTCTATCTCTGTACTACCAACTACTAACTACAGAGGTAGCCTGTGCTATTGGGGACTAAAGATCATGTGATCTTCCTTAACACGCATTCTTCTTAAAGGTATATTACACACTAAATAAACCATAATTACCACATCCCTCCCCCTTTACTCGGATTTACATTTTATATTTACAAGTACCATTTTCTCAAGACAGTGAAGTATTTACACGGGTGGGTAATTTACAAATTCAGTCTTTCTGAGGCTTTCCTTATGCTTGCGGAACGTCTCAGCTCCACAATTTCAGATCCTTTATCAGGAACCTCCATTTCCAGAGTGGCCTGAACATCAAGTGCTTCGATGTGTACCTGCAGTTCTGTATCCTCAACTCTTCCAGGAACATCGGACGTGTCTGTACTGGGTTGAGTTCTCGCAACGGGAAACACTGACCCAGTTGTGAACACTGGTGGAATCATTTCTTGGTGATTTGCCTCTCTCTTCCTTAGATGATCCACTTGTCTCTGTAAGACTCAGCCTTCCCCCTCCACGTGGTAAGATAGAGGCCCAGTCACTGCACTTATTTCACCCGGTAACCACTTCGGTCCTTCCCTGCAGTTTTTCACGTATACCATCTCTCCCACGGTAAACTTCCTCTCGCAACTATGCCAGTCATGTCTGGTTTTCTGGCTTCCCTGACTCCTTTCCACCTTCCACCCCACTGAATTGGGCATTATTAATCTCAATCTCGTCCTGAGATGGGGTTTCAACAATAACTCCGCGGGTGTGACACCTGATGTTGTGTGAGGGGTGGTCCTGTAATGTAATAGAAAGCGTGTTAGCTTGGTTACCAAGGAATCTCCAGTTAACCTTTTCATGCCAGACTTGAATGTTTGAAAAGCGCTCTTGGCCAGTCCACGTGAGGGAGGGCGGGTACGGTGCAGTTTTCACATGAGCGATACCGTTGAGGCTGATAAACCATTGAAACTCAGCACTCGTAAACGCCGTGCCGTTATCGGAAACGACCACTTCTGGTAGTCCTTGAATGGCAAAACTCTGATGTAGCTTCTCAATTGTAGCGGCCGACGCTGGTGACTTCACCTCACACATGTCCGTCCATTTTGAGTGAGTTTCAACAATGAGCAGAAACACTGACTATGGTGGGACCTTTCATGGGAACAATGTGTTGACGGCACCCAAAGCCTTCCTGGCCACTCCCATGGGCGTAACAGAGCTGTTGACGGTAACTTTTGCACTTGGTGACACTGCACACAATTCTTCACTAAACTCCCTACTTCTCCACCCATCCCAGGCCCCTGTAGGTAGCTGCATGCTATGGTCTTCACTCGGGATATTCCTGGATCGGCACTGTGTAGCCCAACTAGCAATGGCTCCCTTCTGATTCTGTCGAGCACATACCGGCTCGAATCTCAGAAATTTAACAGTAAAACAAGTTCCTGTGGAACTGGGACGGAGCTCATCATTTTCTTGAAAAGGCGAACGACTAAGGGCATCGATGTTTGCGATTTGATTTCCAGGCCTATGCATGAAAGTGTATTCATACGCTGCCAGAATTAAAGTCCTATCAGTGTATGTGTGTCTCCTTTCCACGTGCCCTCTTCTTCCTAGCGCAGACTTTAATCTCAACCTTGTTTTTGAGTTCACTGTTGGCCAGACTTCTCTCAGATGCCGGCTCAACTCGTCTGAGCTCAGTAGCTGAGTCTCCCGAAATGTCATAATCTGCCAGATTCTCGGGAAATTCTGCGGCTTTTGCTCCTAAAGCCTCTTTGGCTTCAGTTAGCTGATTCTTCAGCTCTTCCGTCTCTTTTTTTGTATCGGTTTGCTGCCTCCTGGAAAATGGAACATTGGTGTGTCTCCTCTACCAACTCGTTCTTCAGTTTGTTCAGAGAGGTGCTGAATTCTTTCTGTTTCTCTTCAGACTTTTCCAGAGGCACAAACTCTGACCTGAGGGTATCTTGTCGTGTGTGAAAGTCTTCAGCAGGTTTTCTGTTTCCCTGCGAAGGTTGCTCACCTCGTCTCGAACTCCGTCGTCCAGCAGGGTCTCTTAGAGTTCCTTCTGCTGTTTTTCCAGGTTTTGGTTTAAGACAGCCTGCGTTTCTCCAGGTTGTTGAGTCCTTACACTATCCTCTTTCAAAACAGAAACACTTCCTGCTTCCTTTTGGAATCTCAGTGGCCAATCAAGGTTGACGTCCCTTCGCCAATTTCACCCTAGGAGGCTGGTCCTCTGCCTCTCACCCTAGGAGGCTGGTCCTCTGCCTCTCACCCTAGGAGGCTGGTCCTCTGCCTCTCACCCTAGGAGGCTGGTCCTCTGCCTCTCACCCTAGGAGGCTGGTCCTCTGCCTCTCACCCTAGGAGGCTGGTCGTCTGCCTCTCAACACCAACACTGGTAGCTTTACCGATTAGCTTCCATAATAGACAGCTACTCCTCTTGTGCCTTTGACTTGGATGTCTTCACCCGTGTGTGTTTTTTAATTGGGCAGTTGTTCCTGCTAAATGTAATTGATGTTCCCCGTTATTCAGATATCTGAAGTTATGTTCCCCAATTACTGTAGTGGGAACCCCCGTGTCCACTTCCATTCTAACAGGGCTGCCAATCACTTTCACTGTTACATCGGTCAGCTCTGTCTTTCCAACCTTCAAATTAATCAATGGGTAAATATCTGGGTTTGTGGTTTCAGCCTCTTCTACATTGTGCACCTCACTGGGTTTTCCTCTTATGTGTAAAAGTCCGCCTGACTCTTACCCTTGCACTCCCTCATTATGCATCCATTTCTGTGACAATAAAAGCATTCCATTTTTTTTAAACTGCCGATAGACATCTGACTGCTGGTTTCCACCGCTATTGAAATTATTCCTTGTTTTCCGCTGCTAAGTCATTTTTTTCTCTCATGTTCTGGGTAGCGGGGGCTCTTTCCCGCTTCTCGGCAGATTCTTGCATTTCCGCGTCCTTTTTGGCTGATGTGGAGGATGGCACCATTTTGCGCTCCCTGTACAGCTTTTGAATCTCTAACTGCGCTTTCCATGGTCAGTGCTCCGTCTAGCGCCTTCTTAAAATCCAAATTCGCTTCAGAGGACAATCTCTTCTGAATCGTGTCCTCATTCACGCCGCACACTAAACGATCTCTGAGCACGTCGTTTAGGGATTGGTACCA
>JANJGN010000036.1:8963518-8991261 GCA_026770705.1 Isurus oxyrinchus
TGGGTCAATGCTGAGTGGGGGGGCGGTGGGGCATGGGGGTGGGTCAAAGCTGAGTGGGGGGGGATAGGGGGTGGGGGGGTGGGAGTGGGGGTGGGTCAATGCTGAGTGGGGGGGGATAGAGGGTGGGGGTGGGTCAAAACTGAGTGGGGGGGTGGAGGTGTGTTAATGCTGAGTGGGGGGGCGGTGGGGGGTCGGGGTGGGTTCATGCTGAGTGGGGGTGCGATGAGGGGTGGGGGTGGGTCAATGCTGAGTGCGGGGATTAGGGAGTGGGGGTGGATCAATGCTGAGTGGAAGGGCGGTGGGGGGTTGGGGGTGGGTCAATGCTGAGTTGGTGGGGTCAGTGGGTGTTGGGGGTGGGTAAATGCTGAGTGGAGGTGGCCGGTGGGGGTTGGGGGTGGGTCAATGCTGAGTGGGGGGGTTAGGGGGTAGGTGTGGGTCATTGCTGAGTGGGGGTGGGTCAATGCTGAGTGGGGGGGTTAGGGGGTAGGTTTGGGTCAATGCTGAGTGGGGGTGGGTCAATGCTGAGTGTGGGGCGTGGTGGGGGTGGGTCAATACTGAGTGGGGGGGAGGTAGGGAGTGGGAGTGGGTCAGTGCTGAGTAGGGGGCAGTGGGGAGTGGGGGTGGGTCAATGCTGAGTAGGGGGGGCGGTGGGTCAATGCTGAGTGGGGTGTGGGGGTGGGTCAATGCTGAGTGGGGGGGGTTAGGGGGTAGGTGTGGGTCAATGCTGAGTGGGGGGGGTCAATGCTGAGTGGTGGGGGCGGTGGGGGGTTAGGGGTGAGTCAATGCTGAGTGGGTCGGGGGCCGGTGGGTGTGGGTCAATACTGAATGGGGGGGTGGGGGCGTGTCAATGCTGAGTGGGGGGATTAGGGGGTGGGGCTGGGTCAATGCTGGGTGGGGGGGGCCGGTGGGGTTGGGTCAATACTGAGTGTGGGAGTGGAGGTGTGTCAATGCTGGGTCGGGGGGTTGGGCGGTGGGGGTTCAGGGTGGGTTCATGGAGTGGGGGGGCGGTGGAGGGGTGGGGGTGGGTCAATGCTGAGTGCAGGCATTAGGGAGTGGGGGTGGATCAATGCTGAGTGGAAGGGCGGTGGGGGTTGGGGGTGGGTCAATGCTGAGTTGGTGGGGTCAGTGGGTGTTGGGGGTGGTAAATGCTGAGTGGAGGTGGCCGGTGGGAGTTGGGGGTGGGTCAATGCTGAGTGGGGGGGTTAGGGGGTAGGTGTGGGTCATTGCTGAGTGGGGGTGGGTCAATGCTGAGTGGGGGGGGGGTCACTGGGTGTTGGGGCTGGATCAGTGCTGAGTGGAGGTGGCCGATGGGGGCTGGGCATGGGTCAATGCTGAAGTGGGGGGCGGGGGTTTGGTCAATGCTGTGTTGGGGGGCGGTGGGGGGCATTGGGGTGGGGCAATGCTGAGTTGGGGGAGGGTCAGTGGGTGTTGGGGATGGGTCAATGCTGAGTGGTGGTGGCCGGTGGGGTTGGGGATGGGTCAATGCTGAGCCAGGGGCGGTGGGGGCTTGACCGTGGGTCAATGCTGAGTTGGAGGGGTCAGTGGGTGTTGGGGGTGGGTGAATACTGAGTGGGGGGGGTTTAGAGGGTGGGGATGTGTCAATGCTGAGTTGGGGTGGGGGTCAGTGGGGTGTGGGGGTGGGTCAATGCTGAGTGGGGGGGGTTTAGATGGTGGGGGTGGGTCAATGCTGAGTGAGGGGGGTGGGTGGTGGGTCAATGCTGATTGGGGGTGGTGGGTGGGGGTGGGTCAATGCTGAGTGGGGGGGTTTAGGGGGTGGGGGTGGGTCCAATGCTGAGTGGGGGTGGTGGTGGGTGGGGGTGGGTCAATGCTGAGTGGGGGGGCTTAGTGGATGGGGGTGGGTCAATGCTGAGTGGGGCTGGGTCAATGCTGAGTGGGGTGTGTTAGGGGGTGGGGGAGAGTCAATGCTGAGTGCGGGGATTAGCGGGGTGGGGGTGGATCAATGCTGAGTGGGGACGGCGGTGGGGGTTGGGGGTGGGTCAATGCTGAGTTGGGGGGGGCAGTGGGGGTGGGTCAATGCTGAGTGGGGGGATAGGGGGTGGGAGTGGGTCAATGCTGAGTGGTTGTGGGGGTGTGTCAATGCTGAGTTGGGGGGCGGTGGAGGTGTGGGGGTGGGTCAATGCTGAGTGGGGGGGATAGGGGGTGGGGGTGGGTCAATACTGAGTGGAGGGGTTAGGTGGTGGAGGTGGGTCAATGCTGAGTGTGGGGGGGCGGTGAGGGGGTGGGGATGTGTCAATGCTGAGTGAGGGGGGCGGTGGGGGTTGGGGGTGGGTCAATGCTGAGTTGTGGGGAACAGTGGGCATGGGGGTGGGTCAATGCTGAGTAGGGGGCGGCGGTGGGGTTTGGGTCAATGCTGAGTGGGGTAGATGAGGGTGGGTCAATGCTCAGTCGGGGTGGGGGGCAGTGGGGGGTGGGGGTTGGGTCATTGCTGAGTTGGGGGTGCAGTGGGGGTTGGGTCAACACTGAGTAGGGGTGGGGATTGGGTCAATGCTGAGTGGGGGGGCAGTGGAGGGTGGGTCAATGCTGAGTGGGGGGTGGGGATTGGGTCAATGCTGAGTGGGGGGGCAGAGGGAGTGGGTCAATACTGAATGGGGGGGCGGGTGGGGGTGGGTCAATGCTGAGTTGGGGGGGGTCAGTGGGTGTTGGGGCTGGATCAGTGCTGAGTGGGGGTGGGCGGTGGGGGCTGGGCATGGGTCAATGCTGAGGGGGGGGGCAGTGGGGTGTGGGTGGGGCAATGCTGAGTGGGGGAGAGTCAGTGGGTGTTGGGGATGGGTCAATGCTGAGTGGGGGTGTCCGGTGGGGGTTGGGGGTGGGTCAATGCTGAGTCGGGTGGGGCGGTGGGGGCTTGAGGGTGGGTCAATGCTGAGTTGGAGGGGTCAGTGGGTGTTGGGGGTGGGTGAATACTGAGTGGGGGTGGCCAGTGGGGGTGTGTCAATGCTGAGTTGGGGTGGGGGTCAGTGGGGGTTGGTCAATGCTGAGTTGGTGGGGGTCAGTGGGTGTTGGGGGTGGGTAAATGCTGAGTGGAGGTGGCCGGTGGGGGTTGGGGGTGGGTCAATGCTGAGTGGGGGGGTTAGGGGGTAGGTGTGGGTCAATGCTGAGTGGGGGGGTTAGGGGGTAGGTTTGGTCAATGCTGAGTGGGGGTGGGTCAATGCTGAGTGGGGGGCGCGGTGGGGGTGAGTCAATACTGAGTGGGGGGGAGGTGGGGAGTGGGGGTGGGTCAGTGCTGAGTAGTGGGGGCTGTGGGTCAATGCTGAGTGGGGATGGCAGTGGGGCTGGGTCAACGCTGAGTGGAGTGTGGGGGTGGGTCAATGCTGAGTGGTGGGGGGTTGGGGGTAGGTGTGGGTCAATACTGAGTGGGGGGGAGGTGGGGAGTGGGGGTGGGTCAGTGCTGAGTGGGGGGTGGTGGGGAGTGGGGGTGGGTCAATGCTGAGTAGGGGGGGCGGTGGGTCAATGCTGAGTGGGGATGTCAGTGGGGGCTGGGTCAATGCTGAGTGGAGTGTGGGGGTGGGTCAATGCTGAGTGGGGGGGGTTGGGGGTAGATGTGGGTCAATGCTGAGTGGGGGTGGGTCAATGCTGAGTGGGGGGGGCGGTAGGGGGTGGGTCAATACTGAGTGGGGGGGAGGTGGGGAGTGGGGGTGGGTCAATACTGAGTGGGGGGGAGGTGGGGAGGTGGGGGTGGGTCAATGCTGAGTAGGGGGGCGGTGGGTCAATGCTGAGTGGGGATGGCAGTGGGGCTGGGTCAATGCTGAGTGGAGTGTGGGGGTGGGTCAATGCTGAGTGGGGGGGGGTTGGGGGTAGGTGTGGGTCAATGCTGAGTGGGGGTGGGTCAATGCTGAGTGGGGGGGGGCGGGTCAATACTGAGTGGGGGGGAGGTGGGGAGTGGGGGTGGGTCAGTGCTGAGTAGGGGGCAGTGGGGAGTGGGGGTGGGTCAGTGCTGAGTAGGGGGCAGTGGGAGTGGGTCAATGCTGAGTAGGGGGGGCGGTGGGTCAATGCTGAGTGGGGATGGCAGTGGGGCTGGGTCAATGCTGAGTGGGGGGGTGGAGGTGGGTCAATGCTGAGTGGGGTGTGGGGGTGGGTCAATGCTGAGTGGGGGGGTTAGGGGTAGGTGTGGGTCAATGCTGAGTGAGGGTGGGTCAATGCTGAGTGGGGGGCGCGGTGGGGGTGGGTCAATACTGAGTGGGGGGAGGTGGGAGTGGGGGTGGGTCAGTGCTGAGTGGGGGGCGGGTGGGGAGTGGGTGTGGGTCAATACTGAGTGGGGGGGAGGTGGGGAGTGGGGGTGGGTCAATGCTGAGTGGGGGGGCAGTGGGAGTGGGTCAATACTGAATGGGGGGGGGCGGTGGGGGTGGGTCAAATGCTGAGTTGGGGGGGTCAGTGGATGTTGGGGCTGGATCAGTGCTGAGTGGGGGTGGCCGATGGGGGCTGGGCATGGTTCAATGCTGAAGTGGGGGCCCGGTGGGGGGTGGGTTTGGTCAATGCTGTGTTGGGGGCGGTGGGGGCATTGGGGTGGGGCAATGCTGAGTTGGGGGAGGGTCAGTGGGTGTTGGGGATGGGTCAATGCTGAGTGGTGGTGGCCGGTGGGGTTGGGGATGGGTCAATGCTGAGCCAGGGGCGGGTGGGGGCTTGAACGTGGGTCAATGCTGAGTTGGAGGGGTCAGTGGGTGTTGGGGGTGGGTGAATACTGAGTGGGGGTGGCCAGTGGGGGTGTGTCAATGCTGAGTTGGGGTGGGGGTCAGTGGGGAGTGGGGGGTGGGTCAATGCTGAGTGGGGGGGGTTTAGAGGGTGGGGGTGGGTCAATGCTGAGTGAGGGGGTGGGGGTGGTGTGGGTCAATGCTGAGTGGGGGGGTTTAGTGGGGTGGGGGTGGGTCAATGCTGAGTGGGGCTGGGTCAATGCTGAGTGGGGTGTGTTAGGGGGTGGGGGAGAGTCAATGCTGAGTGCGGGGATTAGCGGGTGGGGGTGGATCAATGCTGAGTGGGGAGGGCGGTGGGGGTTGGGGTGGGTCAATGCTGAGTTGGGGGGGGGCGGTGGGGGTGGGTCAATGCTGAGTGGGGGGGATAGGGGGTGAGGGTGGGTCAATGCTGAGTGGTTGTGGGGGTGTGTCAATGCTGAGTTGGGGGGGGCGGTGGAGGGGTGGGGGTGGGTCAATGCTGAGTGGGGGGGATAGGGGGTGGGGTTGGGTCAATACTGAGTGGAGGGGGTTAGGTGATGGAGGTGGGTCAATGCTGAATGTGGGGGGGCGGTGGGGATGTGTCAATGCTGAGTGAGGGAGGCGGTGGGGGTTGGGGGGTGGGTCAATGCTGAGTTGTGGGGAACAGTGGGGCATGGGGGTGGGTCAATGCTGAGTAGGGGGCAGCGGTGGGGTTTGGGTCAATGCTGAGTGGGGTAGATGAGGGTAGATCAATGCTGAGTCGGGGGTGGGGGGCAGTGGGGGGTGGAGGTTGGGTCATTGCTGAGTTGGGGGTGCAGTGGGGGGTTGGGTCAACACTGAGTAGGGGTGGGGATTGGGTCAATGCTGAGTGGGGGGGCAGTGGAGGGTGGGTCAATGCTGAGTGGGGGGTGGGGATTTGGTCAATGCTGAGTGGGGGGGGCAGTGGGAGTGGGTCAATACTGAAGGGGGGAGCGGTGGGGGTGGGGGTGGGTCAATGCTGAGTTGGGGGGGGGTCAGTGGGTGTTGGGGCTGGATCAGTGCTGAGTGGGGGTGGGCGGTGGGGGCTGGGCATGGGTCAATGCTGAGGGGGGGGGGCAGTGGGGGTGTGGGGTGGGGCAATGCTGAGTTGGGGGAGGGTCAGTGGGTGTTGGGGATGGGTCAGTGCTGAGTGGGGGTGTCCGGTGGGGTTGGGGGTGGGTCAATACTGAGTCGGGTGGGGCGGTGGGGGGCTTGAGGGTGGGTCAATGCTGAGTTGGAGGGGTCAGTGGGTGTTGGGGGTGGGTGAATACTGAGTAGGGGGTGGCCAGTGGGGGGTTGTGTCAATGCTGAGTTGGGGGTGGGGGTCAGTGGGGGTTGGGGGTGGGTCAATGCTGAGTTGGTGGGGTCAGTGGGTGTTGGGGGTGGGTAAATGCTGAGTGGAGGTGGCTGGTGGGGGTTGGGTCAATGCTGAGTGGGGGGGTTAGGGGGTAGGTGTGGGTCAATGCTGAGGGGGGAGTTAGGGGGTAGGTTTGGGTCAATGCTGAGTGGGGGTGGGTCAACTGAGTGGGGGGCGCGGTGGGGTGGGTCAATACTGAGTGGGGGGGGAGGTGGGGAGTGGGGGTGGGTCAGTGCTGAGTAGGGGGCAGTGGGGAGTGGGGGTGGGTCAATGCTGAGTAGGGGGGGCGGTGGGTCAATGCTGAGTGGGGATGGCAGTGGGGCTGGGTCAATGCTGAGTGGAGTGTGGGGGTGGGTCAATGCTGAGTGGGGGGGGTTGGGGGTAGGTGTGGGTCAATGCTGAGTGAGGGTGGGTCAATGCTGAGGGGGGGGCGGTGGGGGTGGGTCAATACTGAGTCAGGGGGAGGTGGGGAGTGGGGGTGGGGTCAGTGCTGAGTGGGGGGCGGGTGGGGAGTGGGGGTGGGTCAATGCTGAGTAGGGGGGGGCGGTGGGTCAATGCTGAGTGGGGATGGCAGTGGGGCTGGGTCAATGCTGAGTGGGGTGTGGGGGTGGGTCAATCCTGAGTGGGGGGGCGGTGGAGGGGTGGGGCTGGGGTCAATGCTGAGTGGGGGGGTTAGGGGGTGGGGGTGGGTCAATGCTGAGTGGGGGTGGGTCGATGCTGAGTGGGGGCGGTAAGGGGGGTGGCGGTGGGTCAATGCTGAGTGGGGGGGAGGTGGTGGTTAGGGGTGGGTCAATGCTGAGTGGGGGGGTGCAGTGGGAGTGGGTCAATACTGAGTGGGGGGGAGGTGGGGGTGCGTCAGTGCTGAGTCGGGGGCAGTGGGGAGTGGGGCTGGGTCAATGCTGAGTTGGGGGGGCGGTGGGGGCATTGGGGTGGGGCAATGCTGAGTTGGGGGAGGGGTCAGTGGGTGTTGGGGATGGGTCAATGCTGTGTGGTGGTGGCCGGTGGGGTCGGGTGGGGCGGTGGGGATGGGTCAATGCTGAGTTGGAGGGGTCAGTGGTGTTGGGGGTGGGTGAATACTGAATGGGGGTGGCCAGTGGGGGTGTGTCAATGCTGAGTTGGGGTGGGGGTCAGTGGAGAGTGGGGGTGGGTCAATGCTGAGTGGGGGGGTTTAGAGGGTGGGGGTGGGTCAATGCTGAGTGGGGGGGCGGTGGGGCGTGGGGGTGGGGTCAATGCTGCATGGGGGGCAGTGAGGCGTGGGGGTGGGTCAATGCTGAAAGGGGGCGTGAGTCAATGCTGAGTGGGGGGTGGAGCGTGGGGGTGGGGTCAATGCTGAGTCGGGGGGCGGGTGGGCAATGAGGGTGGGTCAGTGCTGATTGGGGGTCGGTGGGGGCTGGGGGCTTGAGGGTGGGTCAATGCTGAGTTGGAGGGGTCAGTGGGTGTTGGGGGTGGGTGAATACTGAGTGGGGGTGGCCAGTGGGGGTGTGTCAATGCTGAGTTGGGGTGGGGGGTCAGTGGAGAGTGGGGGTGGGTCAATGCTGAGTGGGGGGGTTTAGAGGGTGGGGGTGGGTCAATGCTGAGTGGGGGGGCGGTGGGGCGTGGGGGTGGGTCAATGCTGCATGGGGGGCAGTGAGGCGTGGGGGGTGGGTCAATGCTGAAAGGGGGCGTGGGTCAATGCTGAGTGGGGGGGTGGAGGCGTGGGGGGTGGGTCAATGCTGAGTCGGGGGGGCGGTGGGCAATGAGGGTGGGTCAGTGCTGATTGGGGGTCGGTGGGTCAATGCTGAGTGGGGGGGATAGGGGGTGGGGCTGGGTCAATGCTGAGTGGGGTGTGTTAGGGGGTGGGGGAGAGTCAATGCTGAGTGCGGGGATTAGCGGGGTGGGGGTGGGTCAATGCTGAGTGGGGGGGCGGTGGGGCGTGGGGGTGGGTCAATGCTGCATGGGGGGGTAGTGAGGCGTGGGGTGGGTCAATGCTGAAAGGGGGCGTGGGTCAATGCTGAGTGGGGGGGGTGGAGCGTGGGGGTGGGTCAATGCTGAGTCGGGGGGGGCGGTGGGCAATGAGGGTGGGTCAGTGCTGATTGGGGGGTCGGTGGGTCAATGCTGAGTGGGGGGGATAGGGGGTGGGGGTGGGTCAATGCTGAGTGGGGTGTGTTAGGGGGTGGGGGAGAGTCAATGCTGAGTGCGGGATTAGCGGGTGGGGGTGGATCAATGCTGAGTGGGGAGGGCGGTGGGTGTTGGGGTGGGTCAATGCTGAGATGGGGGGGTTGTGGGGGTGGGTCAATGCTGAGTGGGGGGGATAGGGGGTGGGGGTGGGTCAATGCTGAGTGGTTGAGGGGGTGTGTCAATGCTGAGTTGGGGGGGGCGGTGGAGGGGTGGGGGTGGATCAATGCCTGGTGGGGGGGTCCAGTGGGGAATGGGGGTGTGTCAATGCTGAGTAGGGGTGGGCAGTGGGGTTTGGGTCAATGCTGAGTCGGGGTGGGGGGCAGGGGTTGGGTCATTGCTGAGTTGGGGGGGGCAGTGGGGGTTGGGTCAACACTGAGTAGGGGTGGGGGTTGGGTCATTGCTGAGTGAGGGGTGCAGTGGAGGGTGGGTCAATGCTGAGTGGGGGGGGGGTTGGTGGCTGGGGGTTGGGTCAATACTGAGTGGGGGGGCAGTGGGGGTGGGGGGACTGCAACAAATTACACAGGAGGATGCCAACAAACCTGCAGGACCGACAAGTCATTGGCAAATGATGTCCAACGCGGATTAACATGAAGTCGTGAGCTTAGGGAGAATAAGGTGGCCTGGGCTGGAACGTTTCAGCTATGAAGAGAGGCTGGATAGGCTGGGGTTGTTTTCCTTAGAGCATCAAACACTCCCAGGACAGGTACAGCACGGGGTTAGATACAGAGTAAAGCTCCCTCTACACTGTCCCCATCAAACACTCCCAGGACAGGTACAGCACGGGGTTAGATACAGAGTAAAGCTCCCTCTACACTGTCCCCATCAAACACTCCCAGGACAGGTACAGCACAGGGTTAGATACAGAGTAAAGCTCCCTCTACACTGTCCCCATCAAACACTCCCAGGACAGGTACAGCACGGGGTTAGATACAGAGTAAAGCTCCCTCTACACTGTCCCCATCAAACACTCGCAGGACTGGTACAGCACGGGGTTAGATACAGAGTAAAGCTCCCTCTACACTGTCCCCATCAAACACTCCCAGGACAGGTACAGCACGGGGTTAGATACAGAGTAAATCTCCCTCTACACTATCCCCATCAAACACTCCCAGAGCAGATACAGCACGGGGTTAGATACAGAGTAAAGCTCCCTCTACACTGTCCCCATCAAACACTCCCAGGACAGGTACAGCACGGGGTTAGATACAGAGCAAAGCTCTCTCTACACTGTCTCCATCAAACACTCCCAGGACAGGTCCAGCTCGATTGTGTAAACGCTGAGATTGTCCGTCGGGCTTTGCTGATGCGGGTGTGAATCGCTCGGTTTGTGTGTTGCAGGGTGTGATGTCTGGAGAGGTGTACCTGATGCTGAATGGAATCTGGATGCTTCAGCAAGGGCTGCGTGGCTGGAGGGAGGGTGAAGAGACGCAGTCCAGCCGGGATCGCAGAGGCTGTGTGGAAGGCCAGGGACAGGTGGGGGTCGGTGTTCGCTGAGAGTTAAGCGGGGGGGGAGACACGTTCCCGGCTCGGAATCAGCCAAGGCCGTCTTGTCGAAGCGAGGTGGGAGTCTCCTGTCGCTCTGGCAGCTCAGCCTGATTGTGAAGTGAGCGGCGAGGAACATTTGGTCATAAAGTCAGCAGAACGGCTACGCCAAGGGTGGGGGTTTCAAGCAGTTGGCGCCCTGGGGATCCAGTTCAGGACAATGAGGCTCAAGGTGCCAGACAGCGACCGAGGAGGGTGATGCCCGATTCTCTGCCCCTCGAGGATCCCCACCCCCACCCCCCCCCCCCCCCCACCCCCGACGTCCAGAGCTTCACTCGCACTGGGATTTGCCCATCTGTCCACCATTGACAGCTTTGCCCTTCACACCCACCTCCTGCTCCCCTCTCTCATCCCCTCAGCAAGGTTTCTCTACCCACCCCCCCACCCCCAACACTCTCACCACAACGGCCGGTTGGGCCATCCTTCGCTGCCCAGACCGGACCTGCTATCCGACCTGGAAGGGCATCACATTCTCGCCCACGTGCCTGTTCTCCAGCTGGACCTCAGTGGGTTTGCGGGTAGGAACTTCATCGACCTGAAAGGGACAGATTGAGGGCCCGCCAAGGGAGAACCCCTCCTTCTCCATGGGTAACGTGAGTCGGTGAGGCTCAGTGGGATGCGGCCACCACCCAAACTGACTCTTCCCCAGTGCCTGTGCAACGGGAGGGCAGGTCATCTACGGCCAAGAGTGGGCACTTTGCTTGATCTTAAGGCGTGGGGAAACCCCGATAGGAAGGGGGGCCTAATCTGACCTCCCCCTCTCTTCCTCGCACACCAACGGCGTTTCACCAAATTTTCTGCCTCCCACGTGGAAGATTCCCCACTGACATTTGACGTTTTTGAGGGTTTGGATCCCTCTCCTGGCCACTGAAGGATTGACACAACGCAGGAGGCCATTCTGCCCAGCCGGCCTGTGCTGGGAAAATGGAGTCAGCCAGACAATGAAGATGACAGGTGTCCCACATCCTCGCGGGACCCACTCCTACCAGCATCCTGACCCACCACCACCCCCACCCCCCCCTCAAAAAATAAAGTCATCTTGTCTGAGGGACAAAGCAAACTTTAACTCAAAGGCATGGGGCTTGTCTGTAACTGAATGGGCTCAGGGACAGGAAGAGGCCACTCAGCTCATCGAGCCCGTTCCACCATTCGATGCGACCTAAGTCTGCCCACCCAGCTTTGGCTCCTGGTTAACAAAATCTCAGATTTAAAATGAATTGAGGTAGCCGAGATTGCCATTTGTGGAAGAGAGTTCCGGAGGGGGGGGGGGTTTCCACCACCATGTGTGGAGAGGTGTTCCCTAATTTCGCTCTCGAAAGGACCGGCTCGAATATTTAGACCATGTCCGCGTGCCCTCAGCTCACCGACCACCGGAAATCGTTTCTCTCCATCCACCTTGTCCTGAAAACTCCCATCAAATCTCCCCTTACCTTTCTAAATTCCGGGAACTTTCTATTGAGGGGAACAGAAGGGGGGGGATGAGGGATAAAAAAATGGAATATCAGGGATGGGGCTCACTTCAGCGATGGGCTTTAACTGGGACTGGAGATCAAACATTCTTTCTCTCTCCCTCCCCCGCTGGGCTGGGGATGCATCGACAGGCATTGCTAGACTTCCAGTTGCTCTCAAGAGGGGCCATCCCTTGCCAGAGTCAGGAGAGATGACCAACTGGACTGAGGGGAAATGATTTGACTTGCATCGCCTCCGATCCCGAGACCAAGGTCACGCCAACCTCAGTCACTGATCTTCCGTAGGCAGGTTTCTTTAAAATTAAATGGGCCGCTGTCTTTATTATTTCAAACCAAATTATAAGACTCACTCATGCTTATATAGGCTTCTGAGGAGAGCAGGATCAGAATCCCCTCCAACTGGACTTTTATGAAATATGAACTTAAAAAAAAAGGCCCCAAAATGAAACAGACACAAGTACTGTAAATAAAAACAAAAAAACTGCGGATGCTGGAAATCCAAAACAAAAACAGAATTACCTGGAAAAACTCAGCAGGTCTGGCAGCATCGGCGGAGAAGAAAAGAGTTGACGTTTCGAGTCCTCATGACCCTTCGATGCTGCCAGACCTGCTGAGTTTTTCCAGGTAATTCTGCTTTTGTACTGTAAACAAAAGCCAGGCACAAAACACACAGAGAGGCAGGCTATACTCTGCAGCCCGACCACGTGGGAGGGTTGCGAGACTTATCAGTCAGACCCGAGGGGTATTGGGGGCTGAGGTTTTAAAGTAACTTAAAAGCCAAATCCTTGGGGGAGGTGGGGGCGGGGGGAGGAGGTTTGAACTGAGCAAAGTTTGGGCAGAAACGTGGGGTTTTTCAGTAAAGGCTTTTTTACTGAGTCTGGTGTGTGTTTAGGTGGGAGCCGAGGTTAAATCGTGAGGGGAGGGGGATTTAAATCGGACTAGCCAATTCTGTTGAAGAGTCATACGGACTCGAAACGTTAACTGTGTCCCTCTCCGCAGATGCTGCCAGACCTGTTTTTCCAGCTATTTTTTTGTTTATGTAGCCAATTGAGGTGTCGCCTGGTGCCGTTTACACTAGTCTTGGTATTCGGGAGTTAGGGAGGCATTTCTCCTTTGTTTAAATAAACAGCAAAAGTTTGTGGTTGAGCCGCGCCGTGTGTCCTCCAGTCCCGCGAGCAATCCATAAGGGGTGGGGGAGAAACAGGAGCGGGAGCCTCTCACAGGAGGGTCCACGTGGGACGGTGGCAGTCTGGCCTGACACGTGGAGGTGGAGTTTGGCACCTCCAGGGCCTCTCGCGAACGGTTTCTTAACGGTTGTGCCGTGGACGGTGCAGCCGACATGGGGGGGGGGACGCAATTACACGCGGGTCTCGGGCCCCAGCCTCCAATAATATCCCGAACAGCAGGAGCCTCCACAACGTCGGGGATGGCAAACTTCTGAATGGGCAGTGGGCTGGTTGTGGCCGCCACCCTCCTCGGGCGCTGGCTCCGAATCATCGTCGACTCCTGTGCGCAGAGAGGATGGGCCTCACTTTACATGCCCCGCGGTACACCAGCAGCGCCCACCCCCTCGCACTCCACCGATCGAAATTCACGGCGAGCGCCTGGTGCACCGGGACCACCTTCCACAGTCCGAGGGGCCCTCCTCTTGCCGGCCTTCAGGCGAGAGTCTGAGGACCAGGGCCTTAAACCCAGGGCGCAGGGTTTATGGTTCACCGGAGAGCAGTGGACCCCTCACTCCTCCACTCCCTCCGCGGGATTTGGACCACCTACGCAGGCGTACCTGCCCAACGTGGTCTCGGCCGCAATCCTTCAGGCTTATCAGCCAAGCGGGAGGGGCCAGTGTCCGACGCCCTCTCTCGCTGAGCCAGCGGCCACTCGAAACCAGGCTGGCCGGTCCCGTCCCGTCACTCGCCAGCCTGACTCCCGATTCCCGAAACAGCAGCTCTACTCCGGACTCCATCGCGTACTCCGGACTCCATCGCGGCACGAGACTCCCAGGAAGGCGGCGGGGAGGGTAGCGGAAGAATAGGAACGTAGGAAACAGGAGTGGTAGGCCATTCGGCCCCTCCCCCCTTTGCTCCACCAGTCACGTTGACGATGGTTGATTTTCTACCTCAACGCCACTTCCTTATCCCTAGATTTCTTCAATATCTAGGGATTTATCGATCTCCATCTTAGACGCACTCGACGATGTACTTTAGGGATCTTCCGGGATCCTCACTGATTCACAGCGAACGGGAGGAGCAGCACTCAGTTTGAAAGGGGTGCAGGGAAAAAAAAAACAGGTACATGCGCACACGTGCCCACAACAGCAACACAGCTCAAGAGGCGAGAATTCCTTCCCCACAATAGTTCCAAGATTTTATTGCCCTCTCTATTCCAGGAGAACTGAAAGGCTCCTTGTCGTTTTCATTTAAATTACACTTTATGTTTGAATCATCCTTTTCCACAAGAAGAGAAAGTGAGATTTCACTCAGGAGACACCGAGCACAGTGCAGGCTTGTGTGGGGGAGGTGGGAGAGGAGGCGGGGTGTCGAACCATCCCAGTAAAACCCAACGCAGCGCAGGAGCTACCTTGGCATCGCAGCCCCGGGCGCCGGGGTACACCCTCGCCCGCCCGCACTTCCCCCTGTTCCCCGCCCCGCTCACCCAGCGCTTGCCGCAGCCCCCAAGCAGTGAGGGGTGCCCGGGTCCTTGCCACAAGCTCTTGAAATACCAGCCACAGTCCAATCACGGACGACACAACGGCTGAAAGATAAGCAAAAAGCAGGAGGCAGGCAGGAAGATAAGGGGACCACGGCGCAGTAAATATACTCCCGCTCTCTCTCTCTCGCTCTCGTGCTCCCCACAGCATCCACCACCCCACCCCTATCCCTCACCAGGCTTGTCCCTTCACTCCCTCTTCCTCCGTTCCCAATCCCACCACCACCCAGCCACCCCCCTCAAAAACTTGGCTCCCCACTTGACCCCAATATGTCCTCATCCCGACACGCGGGGTCTCAAACACTCCCTCCTCTCCCCTCCCCCACTCACTGTCTGATGACACTCACACTCCGTCTCCAGTTCCCCATTCGCCTCCCTAGATTCCTTCCCCCCACCCCCCCCCAGCCCGCCCGCCCTCGCCCGGGCCCTCACCCCCCGCCCTCCACACGCCACCAGACACCAAACCCACTTACCCCGCTCAGAGCAGCAGGCAGCCTGGTCACTGGATCCACTACCCACAGCCGGAAGCATCAGTGGGTGGAGTCGGCGCCTTGGATTGGATGGCTGCTACCATTTCTGGAGGGCATGGGGGGGCGGAGCTGGTCTGGACCAAATCCAGAACAGGTATGGAACGGCTGCTCCATACTGAGAGGGGGTGGGGTGGGGGGAGATGCGGTTGGGGATGGGAGAAGAGGGAAGCTCTACCCAGAGCCTCAACTCGAGGGTAGGCTCCACCCCACAGACAATTATGAACACCGGCTTAAGTTATCCATTGATCGGGGATCCCTCATTACCGAGTTAGCGGGGAAGCAGAATTGGGGGGGGGGGGGGGAGGAGGGATGTGGGAGGGGGCGGTGCTAGAAGAGAGGCAGGGGGGAACGTTTTAACCCCACGCACGCGTTCACAAAGAGAGCTGGTGACCAATCAAAGTCAGCAGCCCACATCTTCCGCCAATGGAGCCAATCATGGGCAGGAGCCTCGGGCTTACAGCCCAGGGTCTGGGAGAGCCAGGAGGGACTTCCAAGAGGCGGGGGGGAAGCGGGGTGCAGTCGAACAAGGGGGAAGGAGCTTCATAGGGACGGTGCCCATGTTGCTTTCTGCACTGGAATCCACAATGCCAGCAAGCCCCACGTTACATTTCAGACAGTACACTAATCACAGCAAAGCAGGAGGCGGGAGTTCCTCCAGTGAGGGGGAAAGGATGGGGGGGTGGGGAGCACTCGCTGGCGAAACCAAAGCTGGCTAATTACCCCCTCGCTTCCCTCCCCTTCACCCCCCACCTCTCCCTGTACCAAAGCCGACAGCCATCAACAGCCCCCGCGCCCCACCAAGCAGCCGAGAGGTCACATCAGGCGATTTGCACAAGCGAAGAAGCCAAGATCAAGCGCGTGCGTGCACACAATCAAAACACACCCGCCCGAAACACACACACACCTGCCCGAAACACACCCGCCCGAAACACACCCGCCCGAAACACACACACACACACACACACCCGCCCGAAACACACACACACACACACCCGCCCGAAACACACACACACACACACACCCGCCCGAAACACACACACACACACACACCCGAAACACACTCGCCCGAAACACACACACACACACACACCCGCCCGAAACACACACACACACACACCCGCCCGAAACACACACACACCCGCCCGAAACACACTCGCCCGAAACACACACACACACACACCCGCCCGAAATACACACACACACCCGCCCGAAACACACTCACACACACCCGCCCGAAATACACACACACACACCCGCCCGAAACACACACACACACCCCGCCCCGAAACACACACACACACCCGCCCGCCCAAAACACACACACACACCCGCCCAACACACACCCGCCCGAAACACACACACACACCCACAACCCTGAAACACACCCACACCAACCCCGAAACACACACACACACACAACCCCGAAACACACCCAACCCCGAAACACACACACACACGCAACCCCGAAAACACACACACACACGCAACCCCGAAACACACCCAACCCCGAAACACACACACACACGCAACCCCGAAACACACACACACACGCAACCCCGAAACACACCCACACAACCCCGAAACACACACACACACGCAACCCCGAAACACACACACACGCAACCCCGAAACACACACACACGCAACCCCGAAACACACACACACGCAACCCCGAAACACACACACACGCAACCCCGAAACACACACACACACGCAACCCCCGAAACACACACACACACGCAACCCCGAAACACACCCACACACGCAACCCCGAAACACACCCACACAACCCCGAAACACCCCACACAACCCCGAAACACACACACACACGCAACCCCGAAACACACACACACGCAACCCCCGAAACACACACACACGCAACCCCCGAAACACACACACACGCAACCCCGAAACACACACACACGCAACCCCGAAACACACACACACGCAACCCCGAAACACACACACACACGCAACCCCGAAACACACACACACACGCAACCCCGAAACACACACACACACGCAACCCCGAAACACACACACACACGCAACCCCGAAACACACACACACACGCAACCCCGAAACACACACACGCAACCCCGAAACACACACACACACGCAACCCCGAAACACACACCACACACGCAACCCCGAAACACACACACACACGCAACCCCGAAACACACACACACACCCACAACCCCGAAACACACACACACCCACAACCCCGAAACACACACAACACCCCACAACCCCGAAACACACACACACACACACAACCCCGAAACACACACACACACACAACCCCGAAACACACACACACACACAACCCCGAAACACACACACACACACAACCCCGAAACACACACACACACACACAACCCCGAAACACACACACACACACAACCCCGAAACACACACACACACACAACCCCGAAACACACACACACACACACAACCCCGAAACACACACACGCAACCCCGAAACACACACACGCAACCCCGAAACACACACACGCAACCCCGAAACACACACACACGCAACCCCGAAACACACACACACGCAACCCCGAAACACACACACACGCACCCGAAACACACACACACGCACCCGAAACACACACACACGCACCCGAAACACACACACACGCACCCGAAACACACCACACACGCACCCGAAACACACGAACACGCACCCGAAACACACGAACACGCACCCGAACACACACACACCCCGAACACACACACACCCGAACACACACACACCCGAACACACACACACCCGAACACACACACACCCGAACACACACACACCCGAACACACACACACCCGAACACACACACACCCGAACACACACACACCCGAACACACACACACCCGAACACACACACACCCGAACACACACACACCCCGAACACACACACACCCGAACACACACACACCCGAACACACACACACCCGAACACACACACACCCGAACACACACACACCCGAACACACACACACCCGAACACACACACACCCGAACACACACACACCCGAACACACACCACACCCGAACACACACACACCCGAACACACACACACCCCGAACACACACACACACACCCGAACACACACACACACACCCGAACACACACACACACACCCACACACACCCGCACACACACCACACACCCAAACACACACACCCAAACACACACCACACACACACCCCAAACACACACACACACACACCCAAACACACACACACACCCCCCACCCGAACACACACCTGAACACACACACACACACCCCCCCCCACCCGAACACACACCTGAACACACACACACACACCCCCCCACCCGAACACACACACAGACAGGCAAAGGGGAGAATTTTTTTTGTTTTTTTTTTATAAAAAGAGAGGCAGCTCCCGATGCGGAAGAGAAAGTTAAAATGGAAGTAGGAAGGGTTGGGGAGAGCGTCCCCGTCGGGCTGTGTAGGAGGCTGGGTGAAAATCGGGCCAGCCTGCGCCAGCGGGTTGCCAACACCGCCCAATACTGAGCGACGCCAGGAAAATAGGATTGTGGCGGGGGGGGGGGGGGTGGGGGGGAGGGTTTGGTGAGGAAAGGAGAGAGAGGGGTCGCCTCTCTCTCTCTCGCTCTCGAGCTGCGTAGGATTCCACCAGCCAGAACGAGAGCCAGGGTGTGGCGGGCTAAGCAACCAATGGGCGGAAGTGAGGGTGGTGGGGTGGGGGGGCAGAATTGGCTGCTGCCTGTTTCTAACACCCACGCCCTGGAGATAGTCAGTCTGGGAGAATCGCTACCTCCCCCACCCACCCCTATTTCCTCACACCTGTGTGTTAAAAAGGAGGGTCAAAAAGAAACATGGCTTCCCCCCCCCCACTCTTCCTTTTATCGTTAAAACCCCTAAATATTCCCCGCCCCCCCCTCAGATGTTGAGTTTTTTTTTTGCCGGCGTTTCTTGCGTTTGGCTCACGCTTCAGGTCGTCACGAACACAGCAGCGGCCCAACCACCTTCCATCAGACACCCATGGCTGCGTTACTGCATCTGGAGAGGTTCATCCGAGGTCGTGACCCCCCTTGACCAGCCTTCAGCCCATCTCCTTCCACTGACGGTAGAAATCCAGGATATTCTTGACGTCCACGCCGCTGTTGTGAGCAGCGTGTAGGGCAGCCTGCAGCACAAGGGACAGAAATAATTAACCTCACTCAGTCTCCCCGAACTGGCCAGTGTTCCTCATCCTGGGAAAATCCCTCCATTGCCTTGGCCTGCCTCCCTCTCTCTGTAACCTCCCCCAGCCCCTACACCCCTCCCTATCTCTGTAACCTCCTCCAGCCCCTACACCCCTCCCTATCTCTGTAACCTCCTCCAGCCCATACACCCCTCCCTATCTCTGTAACCTCCTCCAGCCCATACACCCCTCCCTATCTCTGTAACCTCCTCCAGCCCCTACACCCCCTCCCTATCTCTGTAACCTCCTCCAGCCCATACACCCCTCCCTATCTCTGTAACCTCCTCCAGCCCCTACACCCCTCCCTATCTCTGTAACCTCCTCCAGCCCATACACCCCTCCCTATCTCTGTAACCCTCCTCCAGCCCATACACCCCTCCCTATCTCTGTAACCTCCTCCAGCCCCTACACCCCTCCCTATCTCTGTAACCTCCTCCAGCCCCTACACCCCTCCCTATCTCTGTAACCTCCTCCAGCCCCTACACCCCTCCCTATCTCTGTAACCTCCTCCAGCCCCTACACCCCTCCCTATCTCTGTAACCTCCTCCAGCCCCTACACCCCTCCCTATCTCTGTAACCTCCTCCAGCCCCTACACCCCTCCCTCTCTCTGTAACCTCCCTCCAGCTCCTACACCCCTCCCTGTCTCTGTAACCTCCTCCAGCCCCTACACCACTCCCTATCTCTGTAACCTCCTCCAGCCCCTACACCCCTCCCTATCTCTGTAACCTCCTCCAGCCCATACACCCCTCCCTATCTCTGTAACCTCCTCCAGCCCCCACACACCTCCCTATCTCTGTAACATCCTCCATCCCTACAGCCCTCCCTATCTCTGTAACCTCCACCAGCCCCTACCTTTCTTTGGAACCTACTCCAGCCTCTACACCCCTCCCTATCTCTGTAACCTCCTCCAGCCCCTTACACCCCTCCCTATCTCTGTAACCTCCTCCAGCCCCTACACCCCTCCCTATCTCTGTAACCTCCTCCAGCCCCTACACCCCTCCCTCTCTCTGTAACCTCCCTCCAGCTCCTACACCCCTCCCTGTCTCTGTAACCTCCTCCAGCCCCTACACCCCTCCCTATCTCTGTAACCTCCTCCAGCCCCTACACCCCTCCTTATCTCCAGCCCCTTACACCCCTCCCTCTCTCTGTAACCTCCTCCAGCCCTCTACACCCCTCCCTCTCTCTGTAACCTCCTCCAGCCCCTACACCCCTCCCTCTCTCTGTAACCTCCTGCAGCCCCCTTACACCCCTCCCTCTCTCTGTACCTCCTCCAGCCCCTACACCCCTCCCTCTCTCTGTAACATCACCCAGCCCCTACACCCCTCCCTCTCTCTGTAACCTCCCCCAGCCCCTACACCCCTCCCTCTCTCTGTAACCTCCCCCAGCCCCTACACCCCTCCCTTTCTCTGTAACCTCCTCCAGCCTCTACACCCCTCCCTATCTCTGTAACCTCCTCCAGCCCCTACTCCCCTCCCTATCCCTGTAACCTCTCCAGCCCCTACACTCTTCCCTTTCTCCGTAACCTCCCCCAGCCCCTACGCCCTCCCTCTCTCTGTAACCTCCTCCAGCCCCTACGCCCCCCTATCTCTGTAACCTCCTCCAGCCCCTACACCCCTCCTTATCTCTGTAACCTCCTCCAGCCCCTACACCCCTCCCTATCTCTGTAACCTCCTCCAGCCCCTACACCCCTCCCTATCTCTGTAACCTCCTCCAGCCCCTACACCCCTCCTTATCTCTGTACCCCCTCCAGCACCTACAACCCTCCGAGATCTCGGCGCTCCTCCAATTCCGGCCTCCTGCGCATTCCCCGATTCCCATCGCTCCACCATTGTCGGCCGTGCCTTCAGCTGCCTGGGGGGCCCTGAGCTCTGGAATCCCCTCCTTAAATCTCTCCACCTCTCTCTCTCTCCTTAAAACCAACCTCTTTGAACAAGCTTTTGATCACCTGTGCCTAATATCTCAACGCGTCTCATTGGCAAATGTTTCTATCGATCCTGTGAAGTGCCTTTAGGGTGTTTGAATATATTAAAGGTGGTTTTATATAGACAAGTTGTCATTTGTACTAAAAGTGACTATTCTAGATTGCCTAGATGCTTGCTTTGACCCTGGCTCAATATTAGAGTCCCCATTTAATGCACAAACTTCAATGGTCCTAGTTTATCTGTCAAGAACACATGTCTGAACACATTGGTCCACAAGTCCTTCTGCCGTGCTGGCACATTGATGGCAACATTGTCCTGGAATTAAGCCTCAGTCTTTACTGCTTATGTAAACATGTCACGCTGTAATTGCACCTTCCCGCCAGTCGAGGTGCTACAGCGCTGGGTGTCACGTGACATGTTTACATAAGGAATTCCAATATAAACGTGGACACCTGGGAGGGCGGGTTAATGGCAGAAATATAAAAAGAGGACAGAATACATGACTTAAAAACGAGGGCACGTATTACAACAGCCCAAAGTGATCCAATTACCCCACACCCTCTATCTACTACACTTGAGAATTGCAACGGGAGACCTGATATTATATCAAACCCTCTTGGGTATAGGTCACCATAATTGTGCACTGCATTAATTTGCTCTGGCCTGCCCTGTGCCTGACACAGGGGCAAGAGGAGGTTATTTAGCACCTCTTGAGCCTACCTGCCACTCAATAAGACCATAGCTGACCACTACCTCAGCTCCATCCACTTCACCTTGTTTCCGTAATCCTAACTACCCCTCAAGTTCTAACATATTCCCCATTGACACCCCAAGGTCTTGGCAGCAATTTTGCAGAGAGAGAGGGCAAAAGAGAGATGGGGGGGAGAGAGATGGGGGGTGGGGGAGAGAGATTGGGGGGGGGAGAGAGATGGGGGGGGGAGAGAGATGGGGGGGGGAGAGAGATGGGGGGGGAGAGAGATGGTGGGGGGGAGAGAGAGATGGTGGGGGAGAGAGATGGGGGGGGGGAGAGAGATGGGGGGGGGGGGAGAGATGGGGGGGGAGAGAGAAATGGGGGGGAGAGAGAGATGGGGGGGGGAGAGAGAGATGGGGGGGGGAGAGAGAGATGGGGGGAGAGAGAGATGGGGGGGAGAGAGAGACTGGGGGGGAGAGAGAGATGGGGGGGAGAGAGAGATGGTGGGGAGAGAGAGATGGGAGGGAGAGAGAGATGGCGGGGGAGAGAGAGCGGGGGAGACGAGAGCGCGGGGAGACAGCGCGGGGGAGACAGCGCGGGGGAGACAGCGCGGGGGAGACAGCGCGGGAGGGAGACAGCGCGGGGGAGACAGCGCGGGGGAGACAGCGCGGGGGAGACAGCGCGGGGGAGACAGCGCGGGGGAGGACAGCGCGGGGGGAGACAGCGCGGGGGCGACAGCGCGGGGGGGAGACAGCGCGGGGGAGACAGCGCGGGGAGACAGCGCGGGGGAGACAGCGCGGGGGAGACAGCGCGGGGGGAGACAGCGCGGGGAGACAGCGCGGGGGAGACAGCGCGGGGGAGACAGCGCGGGGGAGACAGCGCGGGGGAGACAGCGCGGGGAGACAGCGCGGGGGAGACAGCGCGGGGGAGACAGCGCGGGGAGACAGCGCGGGGAGACAGCGCGGGGAGACAGCGCGGGGAGACAGCGCGGGGGAGAGCAGCGCGGGAGAGAGCCGGAAGAGAGCGCGGGGGAGAGAGCGCGGGGGAGAGAGCGCGGGGGGAGAGAGCGCGGGGGAGAGAGCGCGGGGGAGAGAGCGCGGGGGAGAGAGAGGGGTAAGAAAGAGAAGCTGAGTTATAGAGATTAGGATTGACTGAGGCTGAGTTACCTGTACATGGCTGGAGAGAGAGCCGGGATTATCAGGGGAGAAATCCGTCAGGATAGTGACCATCCCAGACACCTCCTCCTCTCCACTGCCCTGTGAGACCGTCAGTTGCTTGCAGCTGTCCAGGATCTTATACAAGTGCCTGGCACAAAAAGGTGTGTTAGAGAACGAGACCAGCAAACAGCCCGTGGCGTGTCTTTGGGAGCTGCTCCCCCTCAAGGACCCATCGCTTCAGGCGGGATGGTAGCTCAAGTCCTGTGACTGGATGAGTCACCCAGGGGCCTGGACAAACGATCCGGAGACAGGAGTTCAATACCCTCCGCCGCAACCGGGGGAAAGTAAATCAATTCGTTAACTAAATCTGGAATCTAAACCGATTCTTGGTAATGGTGAGCTGAAAATGCTGGGTTGTCGTAAAAACCCCATCTGGGTCACTCATGCCCCTTTAGGGAAGGGAAATCTGCCGTCCTTACCCGGTCTGGGCCTACACGTGACTCCAGACCCCACAGCCATATGCTTGACTGTGAAGTGCTGTCCGAAATCGTCGGCATTGGGTGAGGTAATGCCAGCCTTGCCAAGGAATGAGTAACAGTCTCGAAACTGTCCCATTCTAGCAGCTCGATGTTTAACCACACCATGCAGCACGAAGCTCAAACCTACTCAGGGGGTGAGTAAAACTGGGAGTGTGTGTGGGGGGGTGGGGGCGTGTGGGGAGAGTGGGGGGGGATGCGAGTGCTCAGATTTCACTGCACTTTAGCTGTGACTCAGTGGCTCACTCTCTCTCTCTCTCTCTCTCTCTCTCTCAATCGGAGAGTCAGGAGTTCAGAGTTTCAGTCCCCACTCGAGACTCAAGCACATGGTCCAGACCAACACTCCCAAGTTCCTGTACTGAGGTCGGCGCCGCACTGTCGGAGGGTCAGTGCTGAGGGAGCGCCGCACTGTCAGAGGGTCAGTACTGAGGGAGTGCCGCACTGTCGGAGGGTCAGTGCTGAGGGAACGCCGCACTGTCGGAGGGTCAGTGCTGAGGGAGCGCCGCACTGTCAGAGGGTCAGTACATAGGGAGCGCCGCACTGTCGGAGAGTCAGTGCTGAGGAGTGCCGCACTGTCAGAGAGTCAGTACTGAGGGAGTGCCGCACTGTCGGAGGGTCAGTACTGAGGTCGGCGCCGCACTGTCGAGGGTCAATGCTGAGGGAGCGCCGCACTGTCAGAGGGTCAGTGCTGAGGGAGCGCCGCACTGTCGGAGGGTCAGTGCTGAGGGACCGCCGCACTGTCGGAGGGTCAGTGCTGAGGGAGCGCCGCACAGTCGGAAGGTCAGTGCTGAGGGAGTGCCGCACTGTCGGAGGGTCAGTGCTGAGGGAGCACCGCACAGTCGGAAGGTCAGTGCTGAGGGAGTGCCGCACTGTCGAGGGTCAGTACTGAGGGAGCGCCGCACTGTCGGAAGGTCAGTGCTGAGGGAGTGCCGCATTGTCGGAGGGTCAGTGCTGAGGAGTGCCGCACTGTCGGAGGGTCAGTACTGAGGGAGTGCCGCGCTGTCAAAGGTGCCTTATTTCCGACGATACATTGAACCGAGCTTCCGCCTGCCCCCTCAGGTATAAAACGACTCTCTGCACATGGACGAACGTTCTACCTGGTGTCATGGGGCCAATATTTATCGTACAACCAATATCATGTTAAAACAAGTGATCTGGGTCATTGTGACCTTGCTTGGGGGAGCTTGCTGTGCGCAAACTGGCTCTCAACATTACAACGACAGCCACACTTCAAAGGGACTTCACTAGCTGTGAAGTGTCTTGGAGCGTCCTGAGGTGGTGAAAGGCGCTACAGAAATGCAAGTGTCTCGCTGCGGGTGAACAGTGCCTGGGACATATAGCTGCCCCTCCCCCACAGTACATCACAGCTGAATCCATGGTGATTTGCTCCCCCCCTGTTAAAAGAGGAAACGTGCCACGAGACTTTGCATTTGAAGATGCAAGCCCTTTAACTGTCAAGGACTGAGAGCCTACGGGGGAGAAAAATAATTAAATGATTGTAACCAATTGACTTAGGGGAAACGGGGACCTGAGGCTATCAGCCCAGCGACCTTACCATGCATCTAGATCCTGCCTCTTCAGTCTGTGCCTTTCCACCATCCTGCAGTGTCCCGCTGACAACGGATGTACCTGCAATAGAAAGGTCATCAGTCAGAACAGGCCGCAAATATCTGATCCCAGCTGATCCAAAACAATTCCAGATAACCCCTCAATTAGATTCCAGACTGTAACTCACTCCCGGGTATCTGTTATTCTATATATAAACCACCCTAACCCCTCAATTAGATTCCAGACAGTAACTCACTCCCGGGTATCTGTTATTCTATATATAAACCACCCTAACCCCTCAATTAGATTCCAGACTGTAACTCACTCCCGGGTATCTGTTATTCTATATATAAACCACCCAAACCCCTCGATTAGCTTCCAGTCTGTAACTCACTCCCAGGTATCTGTTATTCTATATATAAACCACACCGAACCTCTCGATTAGATTCCAGACTGTAACTCACTCCCGGGTATCTGTTATTCTATATATAAACCACCCAAACCCCTCGATTAGATTCCAGACTGTAACTCACTCCCGGGTGTCTGTTATTCTATATATAAACCACCCCGAACCCCTCGATTAGATTCCAGACTGTAACTCACTCCCGGTATCTGTTATTCTATATATAAACCCCCCGACCCCCTCGATTAGATTCCAGTCTGTAACTCACTCCCGGGTATCTGTTATTCTATATATAAACCCCCCGACCCCCTCGATTAGAGTCCAGTCTGTAACTCACTCCTGGGTATCTGTTATTCTATATATAAACCACCCCGAACCCTTTGATTAGATTCCAGTCTGTAACTCACTCCCGGGTATCTATTATTCTATATATAAACCCCCTGAACCCCTTGATTAGATTCCAGTCTGTAACTCACTCCCGGGTATCTGTTATTCTGTATATAAACCCCAGAACCCCTCGATTAGATTCAGTCTGTAACTCACTCCCGGGTATCTGTTATTCTGTATATAAACCCCCTGAACCCCTCGATTAGATTCCAGTCTGTAACTCACTCCCGGGTATCTGTTATTCTATATATAAACCACCCCAAACCCCTCGATTAGATTCCAGTCTGTAACTCACTCCCAGGTTTCTGTTATTCTGTATATAAACCACCCCGAACCCCTCGATTAGATTCCAGTCTGCAACTCACTCCCGGGTATCTGTTATTCTATATATAAACCACCCCAAACCGCTTGATTAGATTCCAGTCTGTAACTCACTCCCGGGTATCTGTTATTCTATATATAAACCCCCCCGACCCCCCTCGATTACATTCCAGTCTGTAACTCACTCCCGGGTATCTGTTATTCTATATATAAACCCCCCGAACCCCTCGCTTAGATTCCAGTCTGTAACTTACTCCCGGGTATCTGTTATTCTATATATAAAACCCCCGACCCCTCGATTAGATTCCAGACTGTAACTCACTCCCGGGTATCTGTTATTCTATATATAAACCCCCCGAACCCCTCGATTAGATTCCAGTCTGTAACTCACTCCCGGGTATCTGTTATTCTATATATAAACCCCCCGAACTCCTCGATTAGATTCCAGTATGTAACTCACTCCCGGGGTAATCTGTTATTCTATATATAAACCCCCCCCAAACCCCTCGATTAGACTCCAGCCTGTACTCACTCCCGGGTATCTGTTATTCTATATATAAACCCCCCGAACCCCTCGATTAGATTCCAGTCTGTAACTCACTCCCGGGTATCTGTTATTCTGTATCTAAACCCCCCCGAACCCCTCGATTAGATTCCAGTCTGTAACTCACTCCCGGGTATCTGTTATTCTGTATATAAACCACCCCGAACCCCTCGATTAGATTCCAGTCTGTAACTCACTCCCGGGTATCTGTTATTCTATATATAAACCCCCCGAACCCCTCGATTAGATTCCAGTCTGTAACTCACTCCCGGGTATCTGTTATTCTGTATCTAAACCCCCCCCGAACCCCTCGATTAGATTCCAGTCTGTAACTCACTCCGGGTATCTGTTATTCTGTATATAAACCACCCCGAACCCCTCGATTAGATTCCAGTCTGTAACTCACTCCCGGGTATCTGTTATTCTATATATAAACCCCCCGAACCCCTCGATTAGATTCCAGTCTGTAACTCACTCCCGGGTATCTGTTATTCTGTATCTAAACCCCCCCGAACCCCTCGATTAGATTCCAGTCTGTAACTCACTCCCGGGTATCTGTTATTCTGTATATAAACCACCCGAACCCCTCGATTAGATTCCAGTCTGTAACTCACTCTCGGGTATCTGTTATTCTATATATAAACCACCCACAATCCTTCAATTAGTTTCCAGTCTGGACTCCAAATTTCCATTCGCTCATCGTCTCCGGGTCTTACCGGTTTCCTTTCTTGAACTCAGTTTCCAGGAACCGGATGGCGTCTCGCGCTCCGGAGTTTTCTTTCTTCAGAAAATCCAACCCGTCGATTACTGAAGGTACGACAAGAGCACAGGAAATTACCAGCACGGGGTTAGATACAGAGTAAAGCTCCCTCTACACCGTCCCCATCAAACACTCCCAGGACAGGTACAGCACGGGGTTAGATACAGAGTAAAGCTCCCTCTACACTGTCCCCATCAAACACTCCCAGGACAGGTACAGCACGGGGTTAGATACAGAGTAAAAACCCCTCTACACTGTCCCCATCAAACACTCCCAGGACAGGTACAGCAGTGGGTTAGATACAGAGTAAAGCTCCCTCTACACTGACCCCATCAAACACTCCCAGGACAGGTACAGCAGTGGGTTAGATACAGAGTAAAGCTCCCTCTACACTGACCCCATCAAACACTCCCAGGACAGGTACAGCACGGGGTTAGATACAGAGTAAAGCTCCCTCTACACCGTCCCCATCACAAACACTCCCAGGACAGGTACAACACGGGGTTAGATACAGAGTAAAGCTCCCTCTACACTGTCCCCATCAAACACTCCCAGGATTGGTACAGCACGGGGTTAGATACAGAGTGAAGCTCCCTCTACACTGTCCCCATCAAACACTCCCAGGACAGGTAACAGCACGGGGTTAGATACAGAGTAAAGCTCCCTCTACACCGTCCCCATCACAAACACTCCCAGGACAGGTACAACACGTGGTTAGATACAGAGTAAAGCTCCCTCTACACTGTCCCCATCAAACACTCCCAGGATTGGTACAGCACGGGGTTAGATACA